>BSBK01004552.1:532500-1132500 GCA_027943335.1 Chamaecyparis obtusa
CTTTTCTTAGAAAGGCCAATAAGATAGAATAAATTTGATAGCCAATCTTTATCCCAATGATCAAACTATAACATATTTAAAATACTATTCCATAAGACTGCACATTTAGCCTTTTTTTATGAAACAAAATTCATAAGGAACTAATTAATAAAGACACCAAAATCACATCTTTGAAAGAAGAAGAACTCTTTATTTGTATTAAACCTAGGAATATGATTGCATACAGTTGGACATATGATCTGAAGAAAACATCAACTGTGCATTATAAGAGAAAGTATCAAGATTGTATCCCTATCCCCCTTAGACATCAAAATGATGCCCTATATATAAAGGAGGATTCAGTTTGGGTGAAAAGGCACAACCTTTCACAAAGACTTGTAACTTCTTAACTAACAACTAAATAAATTTGACATAACAGATAAATAACATAAAATACTTGATAAGATTTTGAAAAAATCTTGAAATAGGGACTAATCCCCCAACACTCCACATCTCTGAATGTGATTTGAGTATTTCTATGAAGCATAGGTATCAACATCATGGATGGTATCCTTGACGGTGTTCTCTAATATTATCAGGTGCTCCATTTGTGAAGTGGCTCCTTCCAACTCTAAATCATCAACATAGGCAACATCAAGGGAGACAACAAGAATACTATGACACTCTTCCATCCACTGATCCTTTTCTTTATCCTTCAGGTCTCCCTTCTAACTAGCAAATGTTTGGCAATCCCTATTTTATAGGATCCCTAAATTCCTCATATTTTGCCTCCATTTTGACAATTGTAATTTCTTGTTTGTCTCTCATGAATTAGCTTTTTGCTTGCAAACTCACGTTACTTTTGCAAAATTTCATGTTAGAAAAGCTCAATTAAATGATAAATACATCAAAGTGACAAATTGTAATGATAAAAACTTCATAAATTTTCCTCATACGAATCCCTGGATCTACCCGATGCAAGCATTTAATAGAAATCCTTTGTTTCCATTTTGCATTTTGAACTGATATTATAGTGGTTCCTCATTGGTGAAGGTATTTTTGATGTGTATTTTTCTTTGGCATCATCAGGATAACTATCTTCCTCCTTCTCTAAAGACTTTATGTCACTTTCCAATCGACATAGGTAATACCTATAAGTTCATTGGGGGTTAGCCAACCTATTTAAATGATATACCAATGATGATAGTTATACCAATTACAATTTATCATGGTAACTCTATCTAAAATAGCATTGAGTATATCAACATATGCTCATCCGATGACAACTTAGATTCACTTTATCCATCAAAATTATATAAGACGATGATTTCTTTCTCATTTGATCGGTGTAGGTTAACCCATTGATCTCATCAGGTATTGAGATAGCTCAAACTATGTTCTAGAAATGGACATAGCTACATCAATGAGTATGTCAGTATAACTCTTGATTGTCTTTCTTCTAGTGGCCTCTATCACCTTTTATCACTATAGGATTTTTTGATGTTTACATCAGATGTCGGGGAGACCCAAAATAACACACCTTGATCACTAACGCTACGTCGATGACCTTCTTTCTTGTAATACCTGCCGATAGATTCTCCTTTATTTTTCTCTTCTTCAATGCCCTATTTTTCTCAAAATTGTCTTTGGTTAATGTATTGAACAATGTATTTCTTCATGGTTTATGTTAGCACTGGTAAAAATTTTCATGGCTTCATCCCCATTTTCCTGGCCTTTGCATCCTTTTTCCTTGTTTCTGGTACAAACCCTAGGTGAAAATTCAAAAAATCTAGCTGTTGCCATGAAAACCCTTGTTTTGTCTCACCCTGTTCTAGTTTTGTGTTACCTTTTTGCACCACTTAAGAATCCTTTAGTGCACGTGGTTATTTTCTCTCTCGGTGTTCATTGAATCAGCTAATACTTTTTCATGCCTTATAAAATTTTTGGTGGTTCAGCGAATAGTGTTTGCATAATCTCTAAATGCCTGGTGGTCTTATCTTTAAATCTAGTGACTTGGTGAACACTGATATCTTTTTCCCTCAGTCACTCATTCATGAGATGGAGGTACCCTACAGTGAGATTCTAGATTAACGGTTGTCTTATAAGTAGATAGAATCTTTCTAGCTCATAAGATCTTGTGCCCGCCGTTGATTTCCTATTGTGACATAGCTTTTCCTTTCAAGCGGGTCCACTTGCCAAGTGTGTTGATTTGGTGGTATCTGATTGGTCCATGAGGTGCTGAGTCGACCTTTGTCAGAGGGTCCCATGTCAGAGAATCTGTAGAGCAGTATAAAAAGTTGATCCAATGGTTTTCGTAGCATCTGATAGAATATGTTAGAGGTATGCGCTTTTGTGATGACCGTTGATCTCTCTTCAGGTGGGGCTAGTTTTTGGTCTAAGGACTTGGTGGAGCGGTTAAATTTTTGGCGGTCTTGATAAAATCTTTGGTGTTCACGCATTCTCATAATTATTTGGTGGGTTCTAAAATCTTTCAGCGAATGGGTGAATAGGTGTATTCACTGAATCTCTAGATAAAGTAGCAGTGTTTCAAATTTTGCTGCAATTTGGTGACAGTCTTTGGTCACTAATTCACTAGATCATCAGTGGGCCCTCATCTTTTTTATGTATTCACCAGTTCGCAAAAAGTAACCCAGGGTTAAGAAGGGACTTTGTGATTCAGTGAAAAGCTTTGTTCGCTGAATCATTTGATCTAACATGGGTTAAGTAATGTATTCTGCAACTTGGAGTTTCCCTAAAGTCATGTATTTGCTGAGTGGTCAAAGGGTTAAGTGTTTGCTGAGAATGGTGGGACTGATTACCATGTGTTGCTGAGGTGTTAGGATTTGATTGGCTGTGGATTATAGGTATGTAGACACATCAGTGGGGCTAAGGATTTCCAAGTTCAGTGGGTTTTGACAGTGTTAGAGCATCGACGACTAGCATATGATCTTAAGGGTTTTCTTTGACACTTGCACTTTTGCGACAGCCGTTGATCTCATCCATTGTCAGAGGGTTGTCAGGGTAGGGATAGATTCTTGATCTGATGGTTGTCTTATAATCTGATGGAATCTCAGAGGTCTTTGCAAACTTCAGACAACCATCGATCTTCTTGATGTGGGCCCAGTGAATCTCTCAGTCTTTTTTTTGGTGGATCTGATAAAGGGTTAGTGGTGCTGACAAAATTCAAAGGTTTCACTCTTTCGTGTAATAAAATGGTGAAGTGCTAAAAGGTATGGTGATTTGGCGATCAAGTGTTTGCATAGTAGATAAATAAACTGGCGGAGAGGAAAAATGTTTAGCAAACTGGTGAAATTCCTTTAGTCGCCTGTTCGCCAATTAAGAACCGAGGTTAAGTGTCTTCCTTATTTGCTGATTTTCTGAAGTTAAACATGAGTTGGGGTTTCTTTTCCCGAATGAGATTGGCTTTGTCACGTGGTCGCTAAATGTAAACTAGGATTCCTATCAAAGGTAAATCATAAGACCCGCAAAATATCAAGATCAAACGGTCATGATATAAGGTTGATCTCAGTTTGAAAGTCAACCACCAATTTGCTACTTGAGCCATAAGGTAATCATTGTAGTTTGAATTCAAATTTCCAGTGGGTTTCTTAGTGAGAGAAAGGACTAGTTTTTAATGCTTTCACGACTGGATTTGATTAGTTTGGTGGTGCTGATTGTTGTAGTGTAGTCCAGTGAGTATGATGATTGATTGCAAGGAATCTTATGCCATGGGGAGAATGAATAACGGTGCTCAAGGTGGGTTGCAGGAGTCAAATCAGATGAATTTGTAGGAATTTCTTGATCTTCAGTACATTTCTAGAGGATTTACCACAAGTGAAGATTGGATTTTGGATCTGATTGCTTAGGGTTTCTTGGTTTTCCCTCCTAGTGTATTAATTTCTGATATGTTTGAATTGTATGGTGGGTGGAAACCCTAACCCTTACCCTGGTTATCTATAGTTTGTTGCATCCTAACTTGTTTGGAATTCCAAGGTAACCAGTGGTATATAGTGTTGAATTTTTGATTTTGTCGGGGTTCCAGTTGCAAAGTTCAAACTCAGTCCCTAGTTTCTGGTCCCAGGGTTTTGTAATATTTTTTTGACTCAGTTTTTGTTAATGAAGGAAGAAAGTTGCAGGTCTAAGCTATAGTTTGCAAGCAGGGTGCCTTGTGGTTCATTGTATACACTGAAGGAATTCATCATACTTAATATAAATATCTGGTTCTTATCTCTCCTTTGTGTCAAGTCAAGTAAGCTTTGAGTTTATTGGCTCATTACATATTATTTGTATGTATGTATCTTCATTCTTGAGTTCTAATCTAGGATTGGATTAAATTATGGTCTAGGTGAGATATGGGTTTGCCCTTGTCTATGTAAGGATGTCTTGTAAGAAGTAAAGATTCGGATAAATGTATTTATGGCTATGAATTCTCAGATATTCTTAGGTTTGTGTGTCTTTGTGTCTAAGGAATTTTGCGCAATGGATGAGGCACTGGCCTAAATAAGTATTCCTCTTGTTAACATACACTAGTTGAAGTTATTGCATCCAAAAAATATTTAAGTCAATAACCTTTTTAAGCTTTAAGTAGTTGGTTGTGTGGTTTTTTCACCATATGGTAATGGAGAGTCAATGAATGTGGGGTTAACATTTAGTACTTTCTTACTATCAATATGTTGTCTAGACCGAGTCTTTGGTGTGTGAAGTGTAGTTTTCACTAGGTTAGGTGCACCCGCCTTGGTTTTGTAGAGCCAGAAGTGAAGAGGGCAGTCTTGTCCCTATAGTTGGTCCAGTTACCCTAAGATCCCTATACATTTTTGAACTAACCACTCCTAAAATCTATCTGAGGGTATATTGGCAGCCTAAGAGCATAAGCATCCATTTTGAACACCAAAAAGATGGTGACTCTACTGGGGAAATGTTACACAAGTCTATATTAACCAGTAGGTCATTCTTGTCCCTTGTCTTGTCATCTCATTTGAATATTTGTTAGTGAGGAAGTTGTATTGTAAGATTCCCAATATACTTGGGTGGCAACTCAAACATGTCTGCAGTAGTGCTGGTTAGTGGACTATTTATAGAATGAGTTACAGAGGTACTAGGTCCTGGAGAAAGGAGCATCCTGGAAACATAATGGAAGAAGGTATTCCAAGAACTTCCAGGCCTAGTTAGACAAGGGGAGGAAAGGAGAAAAGAAATGTTTCTCATACTTGGAAGAATAAAAAAGATACAAGACAAGAAACTCAAACCAAGCCTAGTCAAGAAGAAAATATTTCAGAATATGAAGAGGCTATTGATTTGGGACTAAACCGGTATGAGGATGAATTTCAAGTGGGAGATGATGAGTCTAAGACTACTCTCCCTAAATGAGAAGAGATATTTGAAGAGGTCTATGAATTGGAAAGAAGAGTCCAAGAACAAGTTGCTATCAGACAACAAAGAGAAAAGGACAAAGAAGACAAAGTAAGACAAGCAATGATAAGGGCTGATCAGCTAAAGAGGTAGTTGCTAGATTTGGAGGCAATTAATTTTGTCCCACAGCCTGAAAGAACAGAAGAACAACCTATTGTGTATAAAACACATGAGGTTACAAGGCCTAGAGATAGGGGCAAACAGAAAGCTATTGGAGTTCAGATCAATGAACAAGTTCATGTGGAAAACCCATTAGAGCAAGGGTTGAGATTAGATGCAGACCTTGAGAAGGATAGAAAGGAAAAAGAAATGTGGGCTAAAGAACTAGAGAAAGTAGAGTTGGGGGCTATTGCTACAGAAATGAGGAAGAAGATTGATTTTATCAAGCATACCTCAGGACCTTCAAATGCTGCTACTTCTTTCTTGGGACAAGGTGGAAATCATGGTAACCTTGCAGCTCAAACAAATGGCATTCTAGGTGCTGCTAAAATTCCTGATGGTTCAAACACAAGGACACCTACATCTCAAGGAATGGATCCACCACATGGAGTTCCTGTTCATGAAAAGTACAAACAAATTATCTTTTTTGGTATTCCTAGTTATCCTAATGTAATTCCTGATGAAGTTAGAAAGAAGCTCCCAAAGTTTGCTGGAAACAATGTCATTACATATGAAGAACATCTAAATTTTTTTATGGATGTAATAGATGATTATAATGTTGAGCTTGATGATGTTGTGATGAAATTATTTGTAGAATCTCTGACCGAGGATGCTGGGGATTGGTTTAGAGGATTTCCCCATGCTAGTATAGGATCTTGGAATGAATTTAATAATTGTTTCAAGGAGCATTATGGAGATAAAACAAATGAGGGTTTTATTTTGAATGAATTCAATAACATAAAGAAAAATCAGAATGAAGAGGTCCTCAAATTTAATATAAGATTCCAAAAGGCTATGCATAGGCTCGTGCAAGTTATTAGGTTAGATGACAGAGTGTGTCTTGTGATGTACTTAAATGCTTTTGATGCAAAAATGGGGTACCTCTTAAGGGATAAGAACCCTAGAAATCTTGGGGAGGCTTACAAGTTGGCTATCAACATAGAGAGTAATAGAAGAATATTAGGAAAATTAGGGAGAAGAGATGATTGTAGGCCTCAAGTGCAAAATAAGAAAGAGATGGGAAGGTTTGCTAACTTTAAGCCACAGGAGGAGGATAATCTAAAGGAGATTCTAAGTGCTTTAGAGGATCTAAAGCCTGATGAAAAAAGAAACAATCGGGTTGTAACAAATGACTGGCCTATTTCAAGTAATTTTAGTAGGCAACCAAGAATGCAAAATTACCCATACAATACTCAGTGGAAGGATGGCAAGCCCATTTTTCTAGTTAAAAGGGATAGGCCTGATGATAGGATTCCTGATCCTTTGCAAAGAAATTCAATCAATGTGAATGATGATGTCCCATGGTGTACTGCTTGTCAATCTCATCACAGTCCAGAACATTGTGTTATTGCTCTGAATTTATCTAAGAATCAAGAACAGGATGAACAATATGATCAGAGTGGTTGTGCAATGAATTCTTCACATGTATGGGATGAGGTTGACTCTACTGATGGTGAGGAAGAAGAGTTTGATGATGTTGGATGTGGTACAATGAAGTGTGAGGAACATGTTTTCTTAAGGAGATCCTCTGATGAGGAAATTTCTCAAATCACTGCAGACATG
This sequence comes from Chamaecyparis obtusa, assembly GCA_027943335.1. NCBI lineage: Eukaryota > Viridiplantae > Streptophyta > Pinopsida > Cupressales > Cupressaceae > Chamaecyparis > Chamaecyparis obtusa. The sequence continues at coordinate 539,611 of BSBK01004552.1, forward strand.
GTCACTCAAGCCAGGAGCAATTATAATTTGAGAAATAGGACAATTGGAAGCACAAATGGTAAACTAGGTAGTATGTTTATCAAGAAATCAGAAAAGAGTACACAACAACATGAAGAAAAGGAGAAGGATACTAGTGTTGTCACTAAGGTTAAAGTGAAAAAGAAAATGGGACCTGCTACAATACCTCAGGGTAAAGAAAGGACACCAAAGATAGCTATTCCCATACCTCAGAATGAAGATGAATTTGTGCAAAAAGGTAAGTCTGATTTGACTATCAAAGTAGAAGATAACGATGTCACTATGATTAAGGATGACATGGGTAACCATACATATGTTCCCATTGATATGACTAAATTGCTTTCACAAATAACTGTTAAGGTTCCATTGTTAGAAATGATGAGAATAGAAGAGCACAAGGTTAAGGCCTTGGATTGGGTAAATGGTGCCTCTTCTATAAAGGTTCAAGAAATGAACAAAGGTGATAAGCATGTGGCTTCTTTAGATGACACACCTGACAGTAAAAATGAAGAAATTGTCTTTGAGATTCCTTAGAGATATTTGGATGCAAATGTTGTAAATACTGCATCAGGGACCGTGGATCCTTTCTTCTTGTCCCTTATGATAAATGGAAAATTGTTGAAGAACTGCATGATTGATTCAGGAGCATCAAATACTGTCAGGCCTACAGAGATCATGAAGTCATTAGGACTAAAGGTTGATATAGCTCATGGGAGATGCCAAGCTATGGACTCAAGAGAAGTACCAGTTATTGGTACCATTAAGGCTTTGCCTTATAAATTAGCAGCATTTCCTGACAAACTGTTAACTATGAGTGTTCTTGTAGGTGACATTCCTCCTCAGTATGGAATGTTGTTATCTAGAAAATGGAGTGCCTCTACGGGAGGAAGTATTCAATGTGACTTGTCTTTTGCTACTTTTATCATTGAAGGAGAAAGTGTGAAAGTTTCAAGGGAGGCTAGAACTCCACATATGATTGAGGAGGATGAAGAGGACAACATGAATTGCTTTTTTGACACTAACATTGGTTCTTTCCAAGTTCAGGAGAGAGAAGTGCAAGAAAAGGTCAAGCCTGTCCTTCTGGCTGATGATGAAAATAACATGGCAGAAGGTAATGTCTTATGGACCCTGTATTTTGATGGAGCAAGTTCAAAGGAAGGTGCTGGAGTAGGAGTGCTATTGATATCCCCAAGTGGTAAGACTTTCAAGTTTTCTTTCACTCTCTTGTTCCCTTGCACAAATAATGTTGCTGAATATGAGGCCCTATTGATTGGTTTGAGACAAGCATCAAAACATGGAATCAAACATCTTAGGGTGATTGGTGATTTTGAGTTAATAGTTTCTTAGATTAGATCAAATTATGCATCAAAGAATCAAAGGCTGAGACAATATAGAAATGTTGTTTGGGATGAAATTGAAGGTTTTAGTGCTTTTGGTATTGATTGGGTGGATAGGAGCCAAAATAGGATGGATGACTTACTAGAAAACATAGCATTAAGGCCAGAGGATATTACCTTTGCAGGGATATCCAGGATTGAGTGTAAGTCTAGGCCTTTTATCCCAGACAATGTTGAGAATTGGCAAGTATTTTTTGATGATCAGGATATACTAAGGCTTTTGTAGTGTGAATCTCATTTTGATGGTCAGGAGATGGATTTCAGCACTTATGTTGACATCAAAAATGGAAAAGAGAATGTTCTTGGGAAGGAAGTTTTGCAACTAAAATCAAATAGGATCCCAAGGGGATTGGTTGCTCTTGAGAGGGAATTTGATAATAAAGAAAGGACTTGTTTTCCTAAAGTTGTTGATAAGATAAATGATTTCAAAGAAATAAATTTAGGAACAAGTCAAGTACCTAAAAATGTTTACATAGGTAAATGTTTGTCTCAAAGAACTAGGAACAATCTGATTGATCTTCTCAAAAAATTTAGATATGTCTTTGCATGGTCTTATGATGATTTGAAAGCCTATAGAGAAGATCTATTCCAGCATGAAATACCATTGAAGGAAGGAACCAAACCTTTTAGGCAAAAACTAAGGCCTATGAACCCTACCTTGGCACCAAAAATGTAGGATGAACTCAAAAAGATGATGGATGTTGGCATCATCAAGCCCGTCAGACATTCTACTTGGGTGTCAAACTTGGTTCTGATGAGAAAAAAAAATGGTGACATTAGGTTATGTGTTGATTTTAGGAACTTGAATGTCAATTCTTTGAAGGAAAATTATGGTTTGCCTAATATGGAGAATATGTTGCAGAAGGTTACTGGATTAGAGTTAATGTCCATGATGGATGGTTTCTCTGGATATAATCAAGTCATGGTTAGGGAGTCAGAATAGTTCAAGATTACATTCACTACCCCTTGGGGAACATATGTTTATGTTAGAATGCCTTTTGGTCTAACAAATGTAGGAGCTACTTTTCAGAGAGCTATGGATGTGGCCTTTGCATACTTCATAAACAAATTTATAGTGGTATATCAAGATGATCTCACAACATATTTAGAAAAGGAAGATCAACATTGTGAACATCTTGAGAAGATTTTTATTAGGGCTTTGGAGTATGGGATTTCTTTGAATCCAAAGAAGTGTTCTTTTGGTGTTGTGGAAGACAAGATCTTAGGACATATTGTGTCCAAGGATGGAGTGAGAATTGACCCTGAAAGGGTTATGGCTATAGATAAGCTTTCACCACCTAGAAATGTTAAAGGAATACAAGCTTTCCTTGGGCAGGTAAATTTTCTAAGGAGATTTGTTACAAATTTTGCAGAAATCAGTCTCCCTATCTCTAGGATGTTGAAAAAAGAAGCAAAGATTGAATGGAATGAAGAAGTAGATGAATCTTTCAAAAATTTCAAAAAGGCCATCAAGGATGCTCCAGTTTTGAGGACACCTGATTATGGTAAGCCCATGCAGATTTTTTCTTTTTCTTCTTGTCATACAGTTGTAGCAGTTTTATTGCAAAAGAATTTAGATGGATATGAATAACCCATATCATTTTTTAGTAAATCCTTACAAGCGGTAGAATTGAAATATGATATTACTGAGAAATAGGCTTATGCCTTAGTTAAAGTAGTCAAGGCTTTTAGATGTTACCTTGTAGGAGCTAAGGTGGTTGCTTATGTTCCTAGTGCTGCAGTTAAGGATATATTGGTGCAACAAGAAGTTTTAGGGAAAAGATGTAGATGGATCAATAGGATCCAGGAATTTAATATTGATATCCAGATTACAAAATTGGTAAGAGGCTTAGGTCTTGCAAAATTAATGGCACAAAGAAATTTAATTGCAAATCATGTGAATGTGTTAGAAGAAGAACAAAGACCATATGTTTGTGATATGGATTGTTGTGATTGGTACAAAGATGTTATTGGTTACTTGCAGAAATTGATCCATCCCCCTGAGATGGATGAAAATAGAAGGAGAACTATCAAGTTGCAATCAGCAAGGTATGCTATTATACATGGTAAGTTATGGTGGAGAAGCAATGAAGGAGTATTACTAAAGTGCATAGACCATGAGAGGTTTGAAGCTTTGTTAAAGGAAATGCACTAGGGTGTGTGTGGAGGACACTATATGGCAAAGACCATGGCTCACAAGATCCATAGGTTTGGATTTTGGTGGCCTACAGTTTTTAAGGATACACATCAGTTTGTAAGAAGATGTGATGCATGTCAGAGATTTGCTAGAAAGTTGAAATTCAATGGGAATTTGCCACTCAGGCCTGTTGCAGTTTAGGCTCCTTTCCAGAAGTGAGGTATTGACTTTATTGGAGAAATTCCCAACAAGTCTATTGGTGGACATTCTTACATACTAGTGGCAACAGACTATTTTACCAAGTGGGTTGAAGCTATCTGTACTAGAAAGGCTACTAGCAAAGTGGTGGTAGATTTTATGATGCAGAACATCCTTACCAAGTTTGGTTGCCCAGAGGTAATTATGGTTGATAATGCAATGTGTTTTAGATCACAAGAATTTAGTGATTTTTGTCAACAATATGGGATACACATTTCATTTTCTTCCCCATATCATCCACAAGGAAATGGCCAGGCTGAGTCCAGTAATAAAAGCCTAATTAAGATTCTCAAGAGAGTGTTAGACAAGAATAAGAGGGCCTAGAACTCAAAGTTACAGTGGGCACTATGGGCTGATAGGGTAACTATTAAGAAAGCCATAGGTTGTGCTCCATTTGATTTGGTATATGGAATAAGTGCTAGATTGCCTCAAAATAATCTATTACAGATGTATAAGTTCATCTAGGCATATGATGAAGATTTGAATGATGAGATGAGAGTAAGAATGGATGAGCTGATCTAGTTGGAGGAGGTGAGGAGAGATGCACATGAAAGAAATGAGACACTGCAGAGACAATGTAAGAATTTGTTTGATAAAAGGGCTACTCAAAGGAGTTTTGAAGTTGATGACCTTGTCTTGATGTGGAATGCAAGGTTAGAAGATAAGGGGAAGCATGGAAAATTTGATCCAATTTGGTTGGGCCCTTATCTTATTGAAAGTAAATGGGGGACATACTCTTATGTCCTGAAGGATTTAACTGATGGTACTTTGGAATTGCCTCTTCATGGACAATTCCTAAAGTTTTACTTCTCCTGAAGTATCTTTTCCATGAGTAGTAGTTTAGGTTTTCCCTTGTATAGTCATCTATTTTTGCTTTTTGGGTCAAAGTTTTGAGTTGGTCTGCTCTTCCAGGAGATTTTAGCTTGCTCGTTGTATCTGCAGGAGATACACATCCCTGAGTATGAGCATTGTTAGCACTGGTAAAAATTTTCATGGCTTCATCCCCATTTTCCTGGCCTCTGCATCCTTTTTCCTTGTTTCTGGTCCAAACCCTAGGCAAAAATTCAAAAAATTTAGCCATTGCCATGAAAACCCTTGTTTTGTCTCACCCTGTTCTAGTTTTGTGTTACCTTTTTGTGCCACTTAAGAATCCCTTAGTGCACATGGTTATTTTCTCTCCTGGTGTTCACTGAATTGGCTAATACTTTTTCATGCCTTATAAACTTTTTGGCAGTTCAGTGAATAGTGTTCACATAATCTCTAAATGCCTAGCGGTCTTATCTTTATATCCAACAACTTGGCAAACACTGATATCTTTTTGCCTTAGTCACTCATTCGTTAGATGGAGGTGCCCTACAGTGAGATTCTAGATCAATGATTATCTTATAAGCAGATAGAATCTTTCTGGCTCATAAGATCTTGCGCTCGCCGTTGATTTCCTATTGTGACATAGCTTTTCCTTTCAAGTGGATCCACTTGTCAGGTGTGTTGATTTGGAGGTATCTGATTGGTCCACAAGGTGCTGAGTCGACCTTTGTCAGAGGGTCCAATGTCAGAGAATCTGCAAAGCAGTATAAAAAGTTGATCCAATGGTTTTCGTAGCATTTGATAGAATATGTTAGAGGTATGCACTTTTGTGATGACCATTGATCTCTCTTTAGGTGGGCCCAGTTTTTGGTCTAAGGTCTTGGCAGAGTGGTTAAATTTTTGGTGGTCCTGATAAAATCTTTGGTGTTCACGCATTCTTGTAATTATTTGGCGGGTTCTAAAATTTTTCAAGGAATGGGCGAATAGGTGTATTCATTGAATCTCTAGATAAAATAGTAGTGTTTCAAATTTTTCTGTGAATTGGCAAAAGTCTTTGGTCACTAATTCACTAGATCATCAGTGGGCCCTCATCTTTTTTATGTATTTGCCAGTTCATGAAGAGTAACCTGGGGTTAAGAAGGGACTTCATGATTTAGAAAAAAGCTTTTTTCGCTGAATCGTTTGATCTAACATGGGTTAAGTAATGTATTCTGTGACTTGGAGCTTCCTTGCCATCACCTATTCGCCGAGTGGTCAAAGGGTTAAGTGATTGCTGAGAATGGTGGGACTAATTTCCATGTGTTGCTAAGGTGTCAGGCTTTGATTGGCCGTGGATTATAGGTATGTAGACATGTTAGTGGGGTTGAGGATTTCCAAGTTTAGTGGGTTCTAACAGTCTCAAAGCATCGATGACCAGCATATGATCTTAAGGGTTTTCTCTGATACTTTCACTTTTGCGACAGTCATTGATCTCATCTGTTGTCAGAGGGTTGTCAGGGCAAGGAGAGATTCTTGATCCAACAGTTGTCTTATAATTTGATGGAATCTCAGAGGTCTTTTCAAACTTCAGACAACCGTCGATCTTCTTGATGCGGGCCCAGTGAATCTCTCAGTCTTTTTTTTGGTGGATCTGATAAAGGGTTAGTGGGGCTGACAAAATTCAAAGGTTTCACTCTTTCGTGTAATAAAATGGTGAAGTGCTAAAAGGTCTGGCAATTTGGTGATCAAGTGTTCACGTAGTAGCTAAATAAATTGGCGAAGAGGAAAAATGTTCAGCAAACTGGTGAAATTCCTTTAGTCACCCATTCACCAATTAAGAACCGAGGTTAAGTGTCTTCCTTATTTGCTAATTTTCTAAAGTTAAACATGAGTTGGGGTTTCCTTTCATGAATGAGATTGGCTTTGTCATGTGGTCGCTAAATATAAACCAGGATTCCTATCAAAGGTAAATCATAAGACCCGCGAAATATCAGGATCGGATGGTCATGATATAAGGTTGATCTCAGTTTGAATGTCGACCACCGATTTGCTGCTTGAGCCATAAGGTAACCATTGTAGTTTGAATTCAAATTTCCAGTGGGTTTCTCAGTGAGAGAAAGGACTATTTTTTAATGCTTTCACGGCTGGATTTGATTAGTTTGGTGGTACCGATTGTTGCAGTGTGGTCCAGCAAGTATGATGATTGATTGCAAAGAATTTTATGCCATGGGGAGAATGAATAACAGTGCTTGAGGTGTGTTGTAGGAGTCAAATTAGATGAATTTGTAGGAATTTCTTGATCTTTAGTACATTTCCAGAGGATTTGCCATAAGTGAAGATTGGATTTTGGATTTGATTGCTTTGGGTTTCTTGGTTTTCCCTCCCAGTATATTAATTTTTGATATGTTTGAATTGTATGGTGGGTGGAAACCCTAACCCTTACCTTGGTTATCTGTAGCTTGTTGAATCCTAACTTATTTGGGATTCAAAGGTAACTAGTGGTATATAGTGTTGAATTTTTGATTTTGTCGGGGTTTCAGTTGCAAAGTTCAAACTTAGTCCCGAGTTTCTGGTCCCAGGGTTTTGTAATAGTTTTTTGACTCAGTGTTTGTTAATAAAGGAAGAAAGTTGCAGGTCTAAGCTATAGTTTGCAAGCAGGGTGCCTTGTGGTTCATTGTATACACTGAAGGAATTCATCATACTTAATATAAATATCTGGTTCTTATCTCTCCTTTGTGTCAAGTCAAGTAAGCTTTGAGTTTTCTGGCTCATTACAAATTATTTGTATGTATGTATCTTCATTCTTGAGTTCTAATCCAGGATTGGATTAAATTATGCTCTAGGTGAGATATGGGTTTGTCCTTGTCTATGTAAGGATGTCTTTTAAGCAGTAAAGATTTGGATAAATGTATTTATGGCTATGAATTCTCAGATATTCTTAGGTTTGTGTGTCTTTGCATCTAAGGACTTTTGCCTAATGGATGAGGCACTGGCCTAAATGAGTATTCCTCTTGTTAACATACACTAGTTGAAGTTATTGAATCCGAAAAATATTTAAGTCAATAACGTTTTTAAGCTTTAAGTAGTTGGTTGTGTGGTTTTTTCACCATATGGTAATGGAGAGTCAATGAATGTGGGGTTAACATTTAGTACTTTCTTACTATCAATTTGTTGTCTAGACTGAGTCTTTGGTGTGTGAAGTGTAGTTTTCACTAGGTTAGGTGCACCCGCCTTGGTTTTGTAGAGCCAGAAGTGAAGAGGGCAGTCTTGTCCCTATAGTTGGTCCAGTTACCCTAAGATCCCTATACATTTTTGAACTAACCACTCCTAAAATCTATCTGAGGGTATATTGGCAGCCTAAGAGCATAAGCATCCATTTTGAACACCAACAAGATGGGGACTCTACTGGGGAAATGTTACACAAGTCTATATTAACCAATAGGTCATCATTGGGAAAAGTAGGGTTATTCTTGTCCCTTGTCTTGTCATCTCATTTGAATATTTGTTAGTGAGGAAGTTGTATTGTAAGATTCCCAATATACTTGGGTGGCAACTCAAACATCTCTACAACAGTGCTAGTCAGTGGACTATTTATAGAATGAGTTATAGAGATACTAGGTCCTGGAGAAAGGAGCATCCTGGAAACATAATGGAAGAAGGTATTCCAAGCACTTCTAGGTCTAGTCAGACAAGGGGAGGAAAGAAGAAAAGAAATGTTTCTCATACTTGGAAGAATAAAAAAGATACAAGACAAGAAACTCAAACCAAGCCTAGTCAAGAAGAAAATATTTCAGAATATGACGAGGCTGTTGATTTGGGACTAAACTAGTATGAGGATGAATTTCAAGTGGGAGATGATGAGTCTGAGACTACTCTCCCTGAATCAGAAGAGATCTTTGAAGAGGTCTATGAATTGGAAAGAAGAGTCCAAGAACAAGTTGCTATCAGACATCAAAGAGAAAAGGACAAAGGAGAAAAAGTAAGACAAGCAATGATAAGGGCTGATCAGCTAAAGAGGTAGTTGCTAGATTTGGAGGCAATTGATTTTGTCCCAGATCCTGAAAGAAAAGAAGAATAGCCCATTATGTATAAAACACATGAGGTAATAAGGCCTAGAGATAGCGGCGAATAGAAAGCTGTTGGAGTTCAGATCAATGAACAAGTTCATGTGGAAAACCCATTAGAGCAAGGGTTGAGATTAGATGCAGACCTTGAGAAGGCTACTGGGTTGACTCCTACCAACAATGCTAACTTGAATTGGTATAGCCTTTTTATTTTCCTTATACATACAAATATTTATGATCTTCTTATTGGGTTAAGATAAATTGAAGAAAACCCTATTTGTAAGTAGGAGATCTAATGTTCCTTTCTATTCACTCTTTGATACCTTTGAAGCATACATTTTGGCATAAAAATTCAAAGGGAAAGTCCATCCATGTCAACTAAATGAGAACACCACATGCCTCTTTTAGGAAAATGAACTTCATAGGTATTCATGCTCATATTTTCATTTTTAATCACTCTTAGAAATGTCTAATAAGCTTCCTCTCCTTCAACCTCCAAGTTGAGAAGACATTTATCCACCTGTCTCATCTCAGTGCTACCCTTAAGTAGCCCAACTAAGGGTTAGTTTTCAAGAGCCAAATAACATATGGAAGAGAATTGATGTGAGATCATCCATCTACACACAAATAAATAACAGTGTCTATTCTCATGATAAAAGATGTAGATACTTTCATGACTCAAAATCAAGGATGAAAATGCAAAATTTTAATGAATTAATTCTTTAAAAGAAATATCTAAGGACATAATTAAATTGATAATTTATGTGCTAACAGTCCCTAGATTAATATGTCCTTGATATACACACATGTTTATATCCAAATACAACTGAACCATCACTATGTACCCCCTTTAGTATATGATCCCATCCTCTAAAATGTGATACATAAATCTCATCCAATCAATTAATAATTTGTGCTCTAAGCATCCTCACTCCAATCAACCCAGCTATATACAATGCTAATGGTGGTAGATCCATGTTTATAGTGGGTTTCCTCATCCTCATGCAATCCATAGGTAATCTTAGCAACCTCCATCCAAGTATCTGATGCAAATTGGTATGTGGGAATCACCCCCCAGATAGGTAACCACATAATCCTCCACACATCTAATAATATAATGGTGGCCTCCCCTATAGGCAGATGAAATGAGGAGGTATAATTGTGCCTCCTCTCTAATAATATTGTTATCATCCATTACAAGATCAAAGTCATAACCACTCATGAATGCAACCCATCCCTACACCTGCCACTCCTACTATGTCATCATTGACCAACTATGCTCACAACTCCATGGTCACTGGGTAATGCTCTCTCAAGCCAAACAACAACATGACCTTATGCATCCAAAAATCCTACAGTCAAACTTTAAACCTTTAACCACTTAGTCTATTTTCCCTAATATATGGCTATTAGGGGAAAATTTCTCCTATGCCATCCTTATCTCATTTATCCTAAGCTATTAAACTCTCTCATTTACCCTTTCCAACCCTCGACCCCTAATCTTTGACCCTCCCAAACAAAGATGTTGGTCTAAAAGACATAAATGCTAGTAAGAATATGAATTGATCGACATAAATTCCAATTGAGATTTCCTTAATCCCCTTATCCTACCCTCATGGAGGTGTCTATCTCATGATCAACACATGCATTAGAAACTACCTCCAACCCCCATTTGCATGGACGTTAATCCCATGAATATCATCCTCAGAGATGTTGATCAATGTCTTGTTGGCAATTTAGCTGAGTTGGTTACATCGATGTTGTCATTATGGAAACATATGATCTAATGAAGATCACACAGGTCAGAGAGCTAGTATGTCAGAGTGCAATATAAATTGTCTAAGTATGAGATAGTGTGTTTTTACCAGTGAACCTGATGATAATTTTTGTTTGTGATGTTGATTGGAGTAAGTTTAGTGTTTGCACACTTGAACATAGACTCTATGGTGACTACTAAAGACTCACCTTAGAGTGCAAGTCAGTACAACATGTACGGAAGAAGTTATGATAGTTTTACTAAAGACAGTGTTAAGCTGATAGGATAGAATATGAAGACAAAATAGATAAAGAGTTAAGGGATTATTTTTTTAATCAAAATAATGACTTAATAATATAAAGGGATGAAATCCTAGATGTTAACCCTTGGATAAAGATATTTTGTAATATGATAGTCGATTGGAAAGTTATTAATCTTAATAACTTGTATAAAGATATGTAAAGATGTAATTGTAAAAAGAGAGGTAACAAATCTATGTAATAGCGATAGTGAAAGAGCAGTGAAGAGATATTGATACAAGTAGTATAAGGTTATGTAACTTGACCTACTTTTGTAATCAGTAAATATTGTATATTACTTGTTTGGGTAGTGGGCTCATCTGGTAATCACATTTTGTACTACCAACTCCTAACAAGGTTGAGGCTTCTAACAAGGCCTATAGTCCCTTAATTAAGACTAAGACACTATATGCATGTAATAGACTCCTAACAGGGTCAACATCCTTAACAAGATACTTTTGATTAGTGGATCTTTGTGGGTACCATCCCCATTGGGGTTTTCCCTTAGCTAGGGTTTCCTTGAGAACAAATAATGTGTTATGAGTTCTTTAGTTTTATTGCTATGCATGTTGTTTAGCTTCTTATGTTATGCATGTGTTAAGATAATCTATTATATCCATAATTGGGAAAAATTTAAAGTTTTTAGAATATTGATTCAACCCCCCCTCTCAGTATTCCCTATTTATAACAATTGGTATCAGAGCTTAGTTACTTGGAAAAGAATCATTCAAAGAAAGCTTAACATCTTGAGTAAGATCTCTATGGATATGGATCGACTACAGAATAATCTTGAAGAAGCTCTTGAACAGATTGATATGCTTACTGAAGAAAGCGATACTCTGAAAGGAAAATATGATGATGCAAAGAACCTCATTGAGAAACTGAAAAAAAAGTTGGAAGATCTGAAATCTGAAAAGGAATTCAAAATTCATATTGAAGATTGTGATGACAACTTAGAGAAAGAAAATGAGATCCTTAAACATGAACTGAAGATAGCAAATCTGAAGCTAAGTTTGAAAGATGGAAATGGAAAGAATGAAGCAAATCTGAAATCTGAGAATGAAAATCTTAAGCATGAAAATGAAGGGCTAAAATCTAAACTTGGTAAAGTAACATCTAAACTTGAGAAAGTCAATTTGTAGTATGCTGAACTTGAGAAATACAATGCAATTGTGAAAGGATAACTGAATCAATCTAAGCAGTAACTTGAAAGACTATATTCAACTAGTGAGAAAATTGATGAACAAATATCTTATCAAAAACCATTCTATGATAAGATTGGTCTTGGATTCAACACTTTTAAAGAAAATGAAGAAAGCAAGGAACCAGATCTGAAGATATCTAAAAGTATAGATGAGAAGAAGTCTGATGAGATTAACAAATCTGAAGATACACCTAAGGAAGAAGAACCACCTAAGCAAGAGGAATCACCTAGAGGTATGCAAAGAGAATTCAAAGGTAGATGTTTTTCTTGTAATACTATTGGTCATATGAAGAGAGATTACATAGGTAAGTAATTTAAACCTCTTAATGGTTATTGTTATAATTGTCATGGTTTTGGACATAGAGCTATTGAATATAGAAAACCTAAATTTTTTGAGAATAAAAATAGTAGTAGAATGTTTAGAAATACTAACCATGCAGATAAAAAACCTATTGAAGATATGAATAGAAGAAATGGAGTAGTCTGTTATAGATGCAACAATGTTGGACACATTGCTATAAATTGTAGATCATAGATCAATCAACTTGGACCAAGATATGGAAACAATGGAATAGTTTGTCAGATATGTAACAAGATTGGACATACAACAAGGTTTTGTAGAATGAACAATAGAGTTTTTCATACCAATCCTAATCCCAGAAGTTATGTAAGAAGAAATGAAGATGGAAGCAACAGTCAGAAAGGATGCTGTAGTAACTTAGATGAAGTGAAGTTTCTTAAAAGCATAGATCAAGGAGACATATTCAGCACTGAAGGCAGTCAGAAAGGTGAAGTATTAAATGGTAAGAATGAATCTTTACCTGACTCATCTTAAAGTACTTAATTCATGAAAATTACAGTAGAATAGGAACTTAGATTAGTGTAGAAGTTGATATATGATGAATTGAGTCTTGTGCAGTTAATGCAAGGTATTATATGATGTTCTAATGCTATGGTTAAGAGTGAAAAGAAAAAATTATGTTTTGCGAGATCGCAAGAAGTTTTAAGTTTTGCAGGTTAATAGAATTAGCTTTTTGGAAAGAAGGGGCAAAAGAATTGAATAGGATGTCAGATCTAAGTGAGATTGAATTAATAAAAGGTCATGGATGGTGTTATTTGATCATCAAAGTGAATGCAAGTGTTAAGGAGATCAAAGAGCAGTGATTGGAAGCATTTTGCAAGGATTTGGTGAAGAATTTTGTGCTGAATCTACGCAAGCCCTAAATCATGAAATCGAGGTATTTTACTTGGCAGATCTTTAAATCAGTTAAGAAATTAGAGGAAATCATGGATGTTTCTTTGATTCACAATGTCAAAGATAAGAATAGACCTAAGATGAAAAGGGAACCAGTAGAACCCTTGGAAGATGATCGTAGGTTAGCTTTATCATCCGTACCAGATGAAGTTTTACATCTAGAGAATGTTAGAAGTTATCTGGGATGAAAACTAGAGACTATCAGTGATAGTGACTTCATAGAGGAATATCAGAAAATATATAATCAGGACATGTCATGGAAAGTAGGGTTTGAGCATTTGAAAGATAATGAGATCGTTAAGTATGCTTTGCAATATGAATTTGATAATGAAGAATGTATCAAGATAATCCTAAGTAGAATTCACAATGGAAAGTTTTGGTTAGATGACAGAGTGATAGATATCACAGCTGACTTAATTCATGAGGTAACTGGACTATCTAAAATTGGAGACATTCCTTTGAATGAGAAAAACATGAGGAAAATAGTCATAGACAACACAAATTCATCCTACAATGGTAGAGGAATTGTAATTAGCAAGATAAAACAAGATGATGTCAGATACTTGTGTAAGATCCTAACAACTAAGTTTTGTGCTAACTTGAGAGAGGATGACATGGCAACTAGAATGATACATGTAGCTTATTTGATGTGTGTGGATAAAGTACAAGTTGATATGTGTGAGATTTTGAGGATATAGTCATTTGAAAATTTAGAAAAGATAAAGAAGACTAAGTATTCACAGTTTAGGTTCTCATCTTTAATCACTCATATGTTCTTTCATTTGTTGAGAAGATTTCCATTCACCATTGGAAATTACTGGAATGATGGCCAAACTACAATGGAAAGGATTAACCAAGTGTATAGGAGGCATGCTATTGATAAAGTGAATGAAAGTATAGTGTTGGTAATTAAATCATTCCAAAATTTGATGTCTAGCAGATCAAGGATCCCAAAGTCTCTTGTGGAGAAGTATAAAAATGAGATATGTTTCATGGTTGATACTGACTGTACTTACATTGAAGTAGTAGAACCTAGAATAGAGTTCATAAACCCTCTTGGCTATGAGATATCTGAGATTGAGATAGAAGAATATGTGAGAAGATTACTTAAGTGCAAGTTGGATACTCACTGTAATAGGTTTGGAACCTTTGAGGAGAACTTGAACTCCCCAAAGAACATCCTTGAAGAGAAGTAGTCAAAGAAAAGAGTTGAGAGTACTATCAAGAAAATTCTAAAAGATACATGGATGACTGAGCATGAGTTCTTGGTAGCCAAGAAAACAACAACAACAATTAGAGATATTGGACAAAAAGAAGTTTTGTCTGCTCCACCTCTATCATCAATTGCAACACAACAAGGGGAAACATTAGTTAAGGTGAAAGTAGAAGAAACAGTGAAGGATCAAGAAGCAAGAATATCCACTAGATCAACCTCCTCTAAACCTAGCAAAATAGTAAAAGAGATTGCTACTAGATTGGGTAAGAGGTAGAAGACATTGGTGCCACCAGTTCAAAGGAAAATTGTAGATATCAAAGATGATGAAAGTACTCCTGTTAAGAAGAAAACTTGGAAACCTAGAGTTGAGAAGATTAATGAACAAATTATTCAAGATGGAGACTTTACAAAGATGAACAAATATTATGATCTCTATGATTATGCAGAAAGATTGAATCTAGAAAATGCAGTGGTGAAGCATATGATTTTATCTAATAAGAAATTTGATACAATTCAGGGTAATATACCTGATGACTTGTACAAGAAACTTGTAAATAGGAAGAAGAGAGCATAAGAAGAAGATATAGCTATTAGAGAAAAGCTTGTAAGAAAGCTTTGTGTTGTAAGAGATGAAGTACACTTTAATCAGATTATGAAGGATCTAAGCACCCATTTGAAAACCAAGAAGAGAACTATTTAGATTATGGGAGGTAGCTATGAAGAAGTTAAGGTAGAAACAAAGGAAGCAATCATTAAGGTAATGTCAGAGAATGCTGGAGAATCATCAGTTGTAGCAGAATCTAAAGATCAAGTACTAGAACCAGAACAAGAGGACATTACCTCTCCACCAGCCATAAATATTGAGGATGAAGTAATGAATGTTGAAGGAACTAAGATCACCTTGGATAGTGATGATAACTTATTCAAGAATCTTGAAAACATTGTTGACAATTTGGCTTTTGAAGAGCAGGAGACTACCAAAGGAGAAGAAAAAATAGAAACCATAATTGTAGAACCTAAAGTGATAGAGAAACCATAACCTATTCCCACTCAAGAAGAAATTAGTCTTACACCTGAGACTGGCAAGAAAACTCAAATTAGTTCTATGATTGAGAATTTGGAAAAGGAAGTAGATGATGATGATTAGATGGAATTGATCACATCTTTGAACAAGATCATCAGTAAGAACAAGAAAGTAAAGAGTCTTGAAGGATGCCTAAAGGAGCTTACTAAGAAATTACAAGGTATTATTACTACATAGATTGTAGAAGATGACCCTTTGGTAAGAGCACATAAAGTAATGAATACTTTTGATAATGAGTTTACAAATCTATCTGATATAGCAAAGATGAAAGCTCAAGCAACTTATGAGGCCAAAACACTTTTGAACATCAGTTAGAATATCAGGAATGATATCAATAACCTTGATATTTGTATAAAGGACTTGAGAAAGAATTTGGAAAGAGGAAAATCCTTATACATTCAGTGTACAAAATCAGAGAGCTTGGTAGTAGAGGAAGATCAGAAGATGAAGATGAAGGAAGTAGAAATTAAGAATGAGACAAACCTTCTTTCGAGCCCTAATGTGAAGGTATTTGATATTGAGAAGAAAATTTGAAAGATTTATGATGAAATGAGAATTTTGCAAGATGACAAGGACAAGAAATTGAAGAGATTCACTCTTTTAAGAGAGCACACTTCTATAAACTTGAGCACTATTGAAGGGCAACTAGAAGAATGTCTTTCAGCCAAGACATCTTTTCAGAAGTTTAGTTATGAAAATCTCCAAGCATGTGAGATTGCATCTTATGGATTGTGTGCACTACTCAGTGTGGTAGATTCAATTAAAAAATCATGGGAAAAAGAGTTAGAGGCTATGAAGATCAATTTTGTAGATTGTGTTGCAAGCCTACTAGCTTTGCAATATTGAAGTAAGGTATAACTTTTTGTGAACACAGTTTTGTAACCCTCCTTACCTTTTTTTGTCATTGTTGTCAAAGGGGGAGAGATATATAGCAGAAAATTGATAAGGATACATAATCTTAGGGGGAGTAAAATATATAGAGAGGATTAATGAAGTCATAAGGACAGTATATACATATTTTGTATTATGGCCACAATTTTGAATTTTTGGAGTCTAAGACTTAGCCAATTTTCTCATATGTTGCCACCAATGACAAAGGGGGAGATTGTTGGCAATTTGGCTAAGTTGGTTACATATATGTTGTCATTATGACAACATATTATCTACATGAAGATCACATAGGTCAGAGAGCTAGTATGTCAGAGCGCAATACAAATTGTCTAAGTATGAGACAATGTGTTTTTACCAGTGAACCTGATGACAATTTTTGTTCATGATGTTGATTGGAGTAAGTTCAATGCTTATTCACTTGAAAATAGACTCTATGGTGACTATTAAAGACTCACCTTAGAGTGCAAGTCAGTATGACATGTACGAAAGAAGTTATGATAGTTTTACTAAAGACAGTGTTAAGCCGACATGACAGAATATGAAGACATAATAGATAAAGAGTTAAGGGATTATTTTGTTTACCAAAATAATGACTTAACAATATAAAGGGATGACATCCTAGATGTTAACCCTTGGATAAATATATTTTTTAATATGATAGCTGACTGGAAAGTTATTAATCTTAATAACTTGTATAAAGATATGTAAATATGTAATTGTAAAAAGAGAGGTAATGAATTTATGTAATAGTGATAGTGAAAGAGTAGTGAAGAGATATTGATGCAAGAAGTATCAGGTTATGTACCTTGACCTACTTTTGTAATCAGTAAATATTGTATATTACTTGTTTGGGTAGTGGGCTCATATGGTAATCACATTTTGTACTACCAACTCCTAACAAGGTTGAGGCTTCTAACAAGGCCTATAGTCCCTTAATCAGGACTGAGACACTATATGCATGTAATAGACTCCTAACAGGAATACGATACTTTTGATTAGTGGATCTTTGTGGGTACCATCCCCACTGGGGTTTTCCCTTGGCCAGGGTTTCCTTGAGAACAAATAATGTGTTATGAGTTATTTAGTTTTATTGCTATGCATGTTATTTAGCTTCTTATGTTATGCACATGTTAAGATAATCTATTATATCCATAATTGGGAAAAAATTAAAGTTTGTAGATTAATAATTCACCCCCCCCTCTCAGTATTCCCTATTTCTAACATGTCTTTGGCTTGACATGATAAATGCACTTAATTTTTTTTTACAAATTGACAAAGTGGGATAGGGTGCCTATCAAATCACCGTACTCTATTGGCTGATGATACTATCATACACACTCATTCAATTGATCCCTTTCATGTATATTCACCAACACCTTCTACTCAAATCTCTTTCTTACTTCTATTATGAGTGAAAAAATGACCCCTTGTAGGCTCCCCATGTCCTGCTTTCACCCCTCTAATTTAAACCTCTTTTTCTTTCCCAACATAGTCTTCCCCTATTCCCTCTTGTCACCCTATTGGCCATGTGTTAGTTTAGGAATTCGGCTTCCTAAAATAAAATTAGAAATGACTCACTATGCTTGAGATGAAAGACAATTAGAAATTAATGATTAGAGATATCTCCATTGATTGTATGATCTTCCTCTAAATTCTGGAGGTACAACTCCCTTTTATGATATAATTTTGAGTTTTTTGGGGTATGCTTTTAATTAGAAAGTAGGAAAGGCACACTAACACATAAGAATAGACATACTACATATGCAAGTTTATATTTAAGGTGAAAACAAAAATGACATAAATGGCACAAAATTCACCCACTTAGTATCCAAAAAAAAATGATTAGGGAAATAACAATAATCCTCTTGATTGTGTGAAAATCCATGACTCGAGGCTCATAAAAATAACACATCCATGATCTAATATGACAAGTAGAATAAGTTGAGATACAATTGTAACTAGCATAAGAAAATGAAAACCCAAAGGAATATAAATGAAACCAAAATTTTAGAATCTTCCCATTCTCCGGAAAAAACAAAGGGTTCAAACACTATATAATACAAGCGATCATGTTCATGGAATTTATATAATCTATCTTCCTTTTTCTTCTACAAAAATTAATATCATAAAATGTTCCCCATGTTTCATTATTTCAAGGAACAACCCCCCCTTTTGTACTCAAAATTATGTGTACACACACACATTTTAAACCATTTCTTTTCATTAATGGTCTTTGAAAATAGCAGGTACAAAACAAGAAAAGAACTTGAAACATAAAATCAATTCTACTACATAAAAATGTATTGTTATCTCTACTAATTATAACTAAGTTCCTTTCATTTTATCTATAGAAGAAATAGACCTCTGTGTGCAAGGTTACTAACTGCAACAAGCACTATTTACAAGAAAATTTTGTAGAGCTCAACTCACCTTTCTTCTTCTTTTAGTACCTCATTCAACCTTTGGTATTCAATGTAACTAATGACTTCTTTCGATGCAATTAAAATTAGTTGAGCAATTATGTCCTCTAATTTACTCTAGACCAGATTCAAGTTAGGCTATGCTATAGGCATTGGCTCTTCGTACAAAAATTCATTAGTTGTAGGAAACACCATCTTGGGAGTTTTTATTTTTAGCTATCAATATGAAAAATATTTAATTTGAAAACATCACTACCTTTCATTTGTAATCATATATGTAGAGCTCATTTAATATTGGTAGTAGACCATAATATTCATCTGTGTCTAAAATCATGTTATTAGCTTAGTATATTTACTTTGCCACACTTTCCATTTTAAAAATTGTACATTCCCATGGTTTGAGAAGATCATGCTTTAAAATATGTACAATGCATTATAGCTGAAGGTTTGGTAAACTTCACAAAATTTCTATCAAAGAAATAGAACAAAGGTTTGAGGATAACCCTAACTTACCAACAAATGAGAACTTAGGGGAAAGAAACATGAAGTATACTTTATGTAGTTTGGGAGGTCAAGAACGTCTCTTCCATTTTGAACCATTGCCTAAAGGTGAAAGATTTCCTGAATCCACTAGAATTATAAAAAAAAAGGACTTAGTGTAGTCAAGGAAGTCAAGGACTTTCTAAACTTATGGCCAAGTAAAACACAAAGTACAAACACTTGGAGATTCAATTGACTAGGTTCTCAAAAGGGTTGAAATGATTGACTATGTGAGAGGATACTTAGAAAGAATAGTGAAACATTTTGAGCTAAGCCTTATATCATAGAAAGACTTTGAATATCCTAGATAGGACTGAAAATTTTGAAAAATTTCAGGGTGACACCATGCAAACTTGCCTACCCATTCTTCCTAGGTTTTTCCCCTTTTCCTTTCATTTTCAAAATATTGCCCAATTTTTCATTTTTCAAGCCAAATTCTCAAGGGGGAATAGCCTCTCCATTTTAATTGCTTCACTATGACTTGACCTCCACTCTCTCTAATCAAGGCATCTTCTTCTCTTCTATGATGAAATGCCATTTTAAAGCACCGCATCAGAGAGGGGCAAAATGTAGACACCTAAAATTATCCCTTTATGAATTTATTAATTCATACTAACTTGAACCTTATAATTAATTAAATTTTATTTAATTAATTTATATCATATTATAATTTTTTTTTTGATCAGTAAAAGATCGAAGCCAATCATTTTATTTAGCACATAACCAGATATACAGAAACGCCGCTTAGTGCAGGCACTGGTAGGGAAGAGCAGGGTAGAGAAACCCTCTAGCCTTGCCTAGGATTGTAGTCTGGATTCTAATATATAATAAATTAGGAGGCATACCCTCCAATATCAGATTTACAAGAGTTTATAAAATAAAAATTCCATGGGCATCTGATTTATATCTTGGCTGCCATTGAATCTTGAATTGTAGATTGCTTTATCAACTCGACATGGTTGGAGTACCTTCCTTCTAGGTTTTGTTAGTCATATTTAATTCCTTGTGTGGGTAGCCTTGTAAATGACATAGGGGTAACTTTCGTGGACTATATACCTCCTGAGCGATAACTCCTCCAGATGCCTCTTGACTCAATAGTTCCTGAAATAACTACACTTATTGGCTAAGATTATTGTTAGTATATTGTTACTAACCCATATCTCATATTATAATTAATTTAATAAGTAATTATATTATTTCCCTTTAGCCTAATGATATAATTAGTTTTAATAATTAAGTGTATTATTTATCCTTAGCTATAATTAATTAATTAATTGAATGTCCCCCTTTTCCACTTAATCGTATAGTTTAATTAATTCTAAATTAATTAAACTAACCCATGACCTAAATCCCCTTGCCTAAATACCTATAATCTTTCCTAAAGCCTACCCACTAATTAATTCTAGAGTAATTAGCCTAATTTCTTCACTCCTAACCTTATTAACATTTCCTCCAATTTACAATTAGTCTCACACATGTGAGCACAATTAAAAAAGTCAAAAATTTCTATTCAGCCACCTCTCATAAATATCCATCTTTAATCTTACACACCTCTTACACACTTGTCCCTATAGCCACCCTATTCTTACATTTGTCTCTCACTTGACATTTAATGCACATTATTCTCAAGGTTGCTCACACATGTGTAAGAAACACATCACCTTGCATGGTCAACTACCCTTTCTTATTTGGCATCCACCTCATCAATCCTAATGAATCCTATCCCTCCATTTTCCTCTAAAAATATATAAATAGAAGTCTCTCTGCATGCATTTTCATCCATCATTTGTGCATTGTTATTATGATAAAATTTCTCTACAGCTCTTAGTGCTATTGCTTTCTACCATAGTTTCAAATTTAGCATTGCATCCACATAGCATAATCTCATTTCATTATGAGTATATTTTTTGCATACATCTACCTATTAGCTTGTATTCTATCATTTAGATTCTCATTTATATTTCATCCTAGTTCATCAATAATCCATTTAGGAATCTATTTAAGATCATTGTTGTTTTGTTTGGAGAGCATATCCATATTTCAAAATCAAATAAGAAAATCAAAGGAGTAGGGTGCTTCCATTTATCTCAATCAGAGGTATGAGTGAATTTAGTTAGTTTAATGGTTTGTTTTTTCATTATCTAATCATTGAAATTTTATCATATACATTTACCTCCCGACCTATCAAGAAACCAACATTGATCCTTTATTCATCAAGAAGGTCTAGATATTTTATCATTGGTAACACCATTTATTAATGTTATTTTGACCAAACCATCCTTGTGTATCTAGATTAGAAAGAGGTACAGACTATATTAAATAAATTACATGATAGTAGATGTGGATTCCACTTCAATGGTATGAATCTAACAAATAAACTTATTAGAGTTGGATACTATTGGCCGAATGTGGAACAAGACACTTACAACAATGCAAGAAAATGTTATAAATGCCAAATGCATGTAGATTTAATTCATGCACCAACATAAGAAATCCAACCTATTATATCCCCGTGGACATTTTCTTAATGGGATCTTGATCTCATAGGAAATATTCATGCTACCTCAACTAATGGTCACAAGTTCATAATTACTCCCATTGAATATTTTACAAAATGGATTGAGGCTATCTCGATGACATATATCACATTCAAGAAGACCGATAAATGAATTTTGAACAACATCATGCCAATATGGAATACCCTTGGCCATTGTTACAGATAACTAGAAACCATTCAAGAATTAGGATGCAAGAGAACTCTATGAGAAATTTCATATCTAGAATTAGTTTTCTACACCTTATTATCCATAGAGTAACTGTTAGAATGATTTAGAAAAAAAGAGAGGGGGGGTAAATTAGTTGTTCTTAGGTCCAGATGTACCAATTGAACTTTCTATCTCTTCAACAAACTCAGATCTAATCAACAATTCAACTTGGTCTCTATAGCATATATCATAAACATATAACATGCAGTCCGCTATCCAAAAGTAATTAACTTTTAGAATATAAAGCTTTCAACAACATTCACATCAAAATCATTCACACAAGCATAACACCAGGATTTATAGTGGAAACCCAATTTGGGAAAAACCACTTTGTAACATGATACTGATTTTCACTCTTCTGAAGTGAGCTCTATGAAAAGCCAACCCTGTTAAAGGTTTACATACACACTGTTAGGTGTGACCCTGTTAAAGGATTTAAAACACTCTATCAAAAGTGGCATGGTTAGATGAATTAAGAACATTCCATTAGAATGCCACCTTGATTAAAGGATTTATACAATGACTGTTAGGTCAACCTTGATTAAAGGATTTAGACTGATATAATGGTTAGAAAGTAACAATAGTTTTTGATCTGAAAAACATACAAATCACTTTGAAAATACAGATCCAATTCACACATATGTTGATTTACTGACTGATCTTCATTTCATCTCTATCTCTGATCTACTTAGAATTCACTTCAAGCAATCACAACTCTATTTAGCTCCTTCACAATTTCACCTTTAGCCTTCTGCTTAGAATTATCAGTCAATAACATCAAAATCTTCTTCTCTCTTTTTTTAACCTCACAATTAGATTAATCTTATACCTCTTTGATTAGGTAGATCAATCTTTTTCTTCTTAATCTCCTTCATAGATCTTAGGTTTAGGTCAGATTCATCGAATCCTTCCATCATTATGTTCTTCATCTTTTTCTTCTAAATACATCTCCAAAATTCTCTTTGAATCCATAAGAAAATGATTTACCATGCATTAAATGCTCCATACAATTCATTAATAATGTCAACACATTTTACATATCCCAAGAATTCAACTATGTCGACTGGGATTCTCAATTATTTCTTCAAATGTAAATTACTGACATTCGGTCAATACTTTGTTCATCTCCTCGGTCATCACTGTGTATCTCGATCATCACTACAAATTGTCTTCATCGGAAAACACTGTCTTTGCTCAGTAATTTCCTGTTGCTCAACAATTATTGATGTTCAGTCAACACTAGATTTACTCGGCATATACTAGTGCTCGATTGACACTAACATCACTTGGCTTAAACTAGATTTCTTCACTTTTGCTCGGTTAAGCCTATGTTTCTAGTCTTTCTTCTTACTTAGATAAACAACACATTACCTTGTCAATGTGCCAACTAATCAAGTACCCATTGAAGTATCACATAACTCAACCTTTCTTAGGTCCTCTTGTTATCTCCTCTTTTCAAATCCTCTTCATCAATCAAAAGATATGGTACTATCCTAGATATAAACTATCTTACCAATTAAGGTTTGACATCAATGACAATATAACAATTGTTTTAATTGTAGTTTCCAATAGTAACAACTAGGTTGATGCATCTAACAAAAATATCATCAATATTATAAAAAACACCATCACTAAAAATGGTCATGATTGGTATGTGTAGTTGAATCCATATTTTTAGGCATATTTTACTAACATCTATACCCCTACTAGTGCTACCCCTTATTCATTAGTCTACAATACATAAGTGACACTTCCTATTTAAGTGGAGATACCATCATTAAGAGTTTCTTTGTGTCACTTTATTAATGAAGAAGATTATAGAGTGTCTAGATTACATGAGATATAAATGTTAGAAAAGAAATGATAGGTTGCACTGGCTTATTTATAGGAATATCAAAATTGTCTCACACAAAATTACAATAAAAAGATCAAAGGTTGATAGTTTGAGGTTGGAGACTTTGTCCTTTGAGAAAATCCAAATAACTAGTAGGATAGAGATAAACTGAGAAAGTTCAAAGCTAATTGGTTAGATCTCTTCATAATCACTACATCTTATAGGTTCATGGCATATTAGTTTTACACACTAGAGGGAGAACCATTGTCATATGTTTTCAATGGCATGCATATCTGAAAATATCATACATAAGAAAATTTCCTTGAAGAAAATATGGAAAGTAGGTATGTTATGAAAAAAAAAAAAAAAACCATTTTTCCATGTAGTGAAAACTTGGTAAATAGGCACTTAGGGTAAGTATCACAGTGAAAACTTGGAAAATAAACACCACACATAACGAACATTGATCCATTATCTATCTTTCTCTATCTAACTTGAAAACCCAATAGTATTACCTCCATCTATCATGTCTCTTGTCAATTCCATTATCTATCTTCCATACACACACCTATTACCCATTCCATCCATTCTCTCATTTGACTTGATTGTCCACTTATGGCCTATGTCTGGTTTGTTGGAAAAATGGTCAGTTCTCCCCTCGAGATTTGTGACATGGCTTAACCACCTCCTGTGTCTTCTATAAGTCTAGTGGTTGTATCGGGCATTAAAAGGTTGATCTTTTGGTGCAACGACAACCACTACTTGTAACAAGTGGTATCAGAGTTTGGTCATAGGTTCGAATCCCCTCGGGTAACACTGAGGGGGAGATTGTTGGAAAAATGGTCAGCGCTCCCCTCAGGATTTGTGACATGGCTTAACCGCCTCCTATGTCTTCTATAAGTCTAGTGGTTGTATCAAGCATTAACAAGTCGATCTTTTGGTGCAACGACAACTACTACTTGTAACAATGATGTTTAATGTCATCATTAACTACATGCATAAAAAAAAACTGAACATAATTTCTAAATTGAATGTAGATATGTCCAACCATGTAGATCTAACCCTAACTAGGTAGTAACTAAGCCTAACTATGCATAATAAACCCTAAATGTGCAACATAATGTTCCAACATGCATAAATTGATCCCAAGTGGGAATCTTGAGTCCTAACTATAGATGATGACTCCTAAGTATGCAAATCCTTTGTTTTTACCTTCAAAACACAACAAAACACAAAAGATTCCATTAGTATTACATGTTTCACATCAGGTTCACCAATTTGTAGACTAGGAAAATGAGGCATCATAAAAGTGCATGAAATAGACAACCATAAAGCCTAAAACATCATGCATCCTAATCCTAATCACAACATTAAAGCAATTGAAATGAAGTGTATTAAACCATGAATTTAATCAAAGCACTCCCTCAATTGGACTTCAATGTCATTTCTTTCTTCTCCAAATAATGACATGTTGCTCCCTTTTTGACAAAGTTCACCTATGACATGAAAGAAAAATGACAACAAGAATACTTAAAAATGTGGTTAGAAAAATGAGAGAAAATGAGGCCAATTTAGAGAGTTTTGGAATTCAAAATTGATGGACATGATCAAAATCCAATCAATGGTCATGATTGCAAACCCACATAGAATTGAGATGGAACTCAAACTAAAGGAAAACCACCTCAAATCTTATCCATGAATCTCCTCAAACCCTACAAAAATATAAACTCTATCTTTTCAGAATCTGACCATCTTATGACATGAAAGATAATAAAAACTCCCATTTGTCCAATTAAGCACATGCAAAAAACCAAGTCCTCTTTGAGTCACAATTGACCCTATTATTGCATCCTAGGACATGCAACCCTCATTCCTATCTTTGCATTTCATTTTAATATTTAATAATTATTTTATAACTATACTAATTAATAAATATAAATTACATGGATTAATGGAAAAATAATGATAATAATAAAATAATTGTGTTTTAACTTTTAAATCATATATATTAAGTAACAAAAATATTTTCTTAATAAATATAAATATTAATTTATATGTATTAAGTAACATTTAATAAATTACTTAATATATAAAAATTAAAATACAATAAAAGATACATATTATTTCCTTATAATTACTATACTCCCGGGGTATTATAAGTAAAAATTCTCAAACAAATTACAAGGAAAAAAATGCCTTTAAACTTATAGAGATATTTTGAGATATTAGGTTATCAAACCCTTATTACAATTTCATTTTTCCTTTCACTTTTCCATTTTCTTTGCCTGGGCCTTCAATTACATGGAGAGCTATAGTTTGTTGATAGAAATCTAGAAATTTTGAATTATTTTGAGACATATTTCACACATATTAACCATTCCAGGTATTCCACCATCATATAACTATTTGAGATCTATCTTTTGTTGAATAAATGAGAAAACATGTCACATCTTTCTGCCTTTGTTTTTAATGTTTTCTGTTGGTCGACGAGGCCTTCATTGTTCTCTAGAAATAATAGTGAAAATAGTTCATCTTTTCAAAAAACCCTCGAGGGTTCCATGCACCTTTTTTAACCATGACCCCTAAACATTCTTTTTATTGCTATGGAGCTCTGTTATTGCATTGAATCTTTTATTCCTCCTTCAAGCTTATCAAAGTTTTTTCTATAACTGAAAATGATGGAAAAGGAGTTGTGACTTATTTCTCTACATTTCTCATGGTGACATTTTTGTATCAAAGAAAGACTCAAAATATTTGTTCATCTGGATACTAAAGTAGGCTACGGGCTTCCATGATTTATTTTGTGTATTTCATGCTCTGGGTTTTGGTCCATATAAATTATGCTTGTAATAGTATGAGTTTCTTCAAACTTAGTCATCACTATTCTCTATTATTTGGCCTCATCATGGATATAATGTTTTTAAAAAACATCAATCTTTTCTGAGTTCTTTCTCAAAGCCTTCCATGATGCATTGAGTCCTTGAGGATTTTGGCTCCTTAATTAGGGCATGGTTCCTTATAAATCTTTACACTTTATTATAATCCTGCTAAAGAAACATGAAAAAAGTTGTATATTTCATTGAAAACCATTGTCATCACATATTATAAATTTTACAAGATATAACTTCCCATTGAAAATTTAACACTCTTGATTACAGTTTGACCCCCTTTGCAAAATTGAAACTAAATATAAAACCTGTGGCATATGATACTTAATGACATGACTTTAAAAATGTATCTCTGTAGTTGTAGCATCTTAGAAATTTAGAGATGCATGTTCTCATTATTATTATGAATAATTTCCTGCATCTCCAATGCTCTAATCTCATGTTGTTTATAATTATCATTGTCACAGTTCCAAATAATTAATAACAATACTCTTTACATGCATATAGCTCCCTTGTCTCCAAGGAAGTGCTCACATTTTTATTCTATGATGACATACACTTTCACTTTGATATCCCATTTATGATTCTTTTGTCTTCCTACCCTAGTAATATTCTATAGCTATATAAGATATTGTCTTGCATTGATTATCACTATGATTTCACATGGACACTTCACTGTGCCTTATCATTGTCTCTTGATTCCAATTCTTCACTACTCCTTATACTTAATCTATTCTTATAGCTTAGCATCGATTTTTTTTGCAATATATCTATGTTTGATCTATGCTTCTACTAGTGACAATATAATGAGGTATTTTACTATTTTCGTAAATCCTTTGTATATTTTGTAAACAAAAAATCATGGATTTATCAATGTTCATTATTGTTATAACTTATGAAACTGCCATTTGTCTTTTGATGTTAGTAAGTGTTCTTGCAATATATGGAAATTATTGTTGTTCTTTGGCTTTGAATAATATGACCCAATTTATCACTTTATATGCTTTCATACTTTGTGTGTACCTATCTTCATGATGACTCTATTTTCTTTTTTGAGGGCTACATGAAACTGATCCTTTCTTTTCAAGTAGTTGTATTTTATCAATCTAAGAATGTACTCAAGTCACATATTGATATTAATTATGCTTATCTTTCACATTGAATATCCTTTTTTGCTATAGTTGATTGTAGATGATATTTAATCTGATCTTAACATCATGAATGCTCTTGGTAGTATGAGTGTTAAATATTGTACTTCCCAACACTTGCCTATGGATATTTGTCATTTCATATAATTTTTGAGTGCATTAATTGATGTCTTAATAATTTTTTTATGGTCTCATGGCATGATTCTAACAACATACTATTTATTGATATGACACAACATTATCAATATAATTGTTCATTTTAACAACTCATGACACTTATTACCTATAAAGTGCATTGTTCATTAATATTTAGACCTAATAAACCCATCATGTTCTTGGCATTTGTATTTCACATGTCATGCCACTATATTTGGCTTCTACACCACATGACCTATGGATTCTTATTATTTCTTAACAACTATCCCATTTGCATTTTTCTTGCACATATACCTTTTCTGAGTTCTCATTTCATCTACTATCCTTTTTTCAGTACATTATAGACTCCTTCTACATCATCTCTATACTTTGTGTACCACCTTCAGTATTTGGCCATGTAAGAGTGGTCACAACTTCAACAACCCTAATTTGGTTGACACACGTCAATCTTTCAGTGTTCCTAACCATTCTACGGAGAATACACTTCCCTCAAGCTCTGACCGGATGCCACATGTCCCCCAGAACTTCTTTGCTTCAATAGTTCCCACTGATGCATTCCAAGGAAATATATTCTTGGATGAAGTTCCATGACTAAAAAATTTTCTAGATAACTATTCACTTTACAACACTCAGATCAATATATGCAATCATGGAGATTCTGATCAAGTCACCACAATGTTTTGCAGTTGAACCAACTGGCATCCATGCTATGATGAACCAATCAAATTCAAACATTGGCCTGTAGCATAGGGATTTGAGTGATCCATGTCAGATTCTCTAACATGCTGATCAATTGTAAGAAACTATAATCATTCTAAAACCATCTCAACTGAGGGTTGTTATATAAAACCCCAATGACTAGTATTTTTTAAAATAGTTGGAAATATTAGAATTAGGTTTAATAGGAGAGAAAATATACTATACTATTTGAAGAGTTCTATTTTTATGAGAATAATACCCTATGGCTTGTAGTCTAGGGGGTGTATACTATAGTATATTCTTTCTAGGACATTCTCTCTCACCTTGGCATGTTTGTTCTTAATAAATCATGGGGACTGTGTACTCAGTGTCTTTTCCTTTTTATTAGTTGATGTGTCATGTGATGAACTCTTATAGGTGCATTCTTGTTTTTTTTATGTAGCCACAATTAATTTGTTTTTAGTTTAGTTTAAAATAGAGGATGGATTGTGTTGCCTACAACCTTCTCACTTGGGATGCAAGTCTTAGGAAGTGAGATATTTTATTACAACCCTTATTCAGACTATTTGTGTTTGCTTCAGAATAGTGTCAAATACTATGTCCTTGGCTAGGAAGATATCCACTTACTTTAGGAGTAATGTGCCTTAATTCAAACCCTTACAAATGTCTCCCATGAAAATATTTGAATGTGTGATCCCCATGTCTAGGACTTTGGCTTCTCATTCTCCTGTCAACAATGAAGAAAACATGGTGCACTGTGTCAAGAGTTAATGATGGCACAAATATTTGACCAGAGAAGGATGAGCCCTTGCAGATACCACTTGAAATTTTTTGAGCTAGTTCAAAAAAGCTTTGATTCAATGTTTTTCCTTCTCTTAGATTAGGTTGTTTCTATTGAAGGTAGTTTCTCCTCCTTTTCTCCAAAAACCAACCGCAAAGAGATGAATTCTAAAATCCTAGAGGTTGTGTTATAGAGTGTACCCTTTCCATCACTACAACACTTCTGGAACTATTACTTGAATGGGTGGAAGATGAATCATGGGATCAACATTTTTTCCTAGCACACTTGATAGGATAGAGATAAAAGTAGTTTCCAAGGTCAGTGCATGCTTTGTGGTTTTTTAGGTTGAATGCAACAAGTGAGTGCACACAACATGTAGTGGTTGAGGTCCATTTAGGTTATGGACCCAAATTACTACAACTATGTTGATTGGGTTGCTCCTCAACCTAGTCATACAGATCCAATTCCTAGTACCTAAGAGTTTTTTCTTGATTTTTAGTGTGAGTTGAGAATCATTGAGCTAGAAAGGTAGAAGAGTGTCCTCTAGCATTCCTTAGCCACACTAGAGGACTTTTTTGAGGAATCATATTTCGCAAAAGAGCTTGTTATGGAGGATCAAGCTATAAGTGAAGAAGTTCCAGAGGTTTCATGTTCGATGGGAGATGAACCAATTTATAATCAATTTTCAGAGTTCTCCTTTTTAGTCCTTGATGCCAAATACAATTTCATTGTTCAAGGGAAGTCCAGTGGTTTGATTGTCAAAGTAGAAAGGTGAGAAAGATCAAAACACCCTACAGATGATACAATTGAGCAAAGAAGACAACCTCCCCTTTATACATCCAAAGGCTAATGGTCCAATTTTCCTCTTTCCTAAGCTCCCCTATTTTGTTGAAAATGATGAGGTTTCTACTCTGAAGGTTTTAGAGGATGCAAAGACACTTCCAAAAGAAGTTTCATTGTAGGAATTTCTTCCCAAGCCCTTCAACAAGAAAGGAGAAGAAGAAGATGATGACATGTGATTCTAGGATGAGCTAGAATCCTTTTGCGCTTCACTTGACAAATGGACTCCAATCAGCTAGAAAAAGTCATTCCTCGCACCCTAGGAAGAATAAGCACATATCCCTCTATCCCAAGAATGTATTGACACCTCTCCTATGGTAACTCATTTGATAGAGGCCCACAAATTCCCAATCAGGTATTTTAAAAAATCACTTGCTTATAAATCCATTAAGGTCATGCTTATGTCAAAGCATGAAGAGAGTCTTATCAAAGATGTTGAGACACTGTCTCATGTGATCTCAGAGGAAGTACCCAAGTCAAGTCATGATTTTTTCACCTTTGACGTGTCACACCCAAGAAGGGAAATGGCATTTTTTTCCTTCTTTTTCCATAATTTTCTAGAGTTGTTGATACAAAATTTAAAAACTAGGTCGTATGGGTGGCTATTTTCCAAACCCACTAAATGGCTTCTTGTAAAAATTTTAGTCACAAGTTAGTGTAAATAGTTAGGGTTTTCATGTGTGGTGTGTGTTTATTTTAATAAACGCTACAATGTAAGGATACATTTTTGGTGTCCTATGTATAGTCGTCTATCCCATGTTAGTTGTAGTCAATATTTCATGATTATCATCATTGGTTATTAATTTCCCATTTTTAATGGTGATTTTATTTCAGAGCTATACTAATCCCTTTTATTTGTTAAGAGAAAGTTTGCTAATGCAACAAGGTTTTCCCATTTTTGCATGTCTTCTCAGAAAGGTACCCTCTACTTTGTTATCATTCTATGTATGGTAATGAATTCCCATGTTATGATATTATGATTCTTTATAGAAAAACTTTACAAAAAAATTGAAACATGAAAAATTGCGCATTTCAAGAACCAAAATGATAGAAGAATTCATATATAGACACTAAAGATAATTGAGAAAAATTCATATATTCTATTATCAGTAGTTCTATATACATTTCAAAATTTTGCAAAAACTAACAAAATTATTTTTTATTTTTACATATATATCATAACATTATTTTTATAGTAAAAATGCTTTCTAGGTGTAGGTCACATGTCTCCAAAGCTAGGGCTATCATCTCCTAAGTCATCTTCACTTCCCACCCAGTTTTCTTTTGAGCCAAAAGAACCCTCTTTTCTTGACCCATTAGGTGTATCTCAGGCTTTCTTGAACTTGACCGATAGGTAAAACTCAGTTATGCCCTCCTATGACATTTGCACATTTGGGTTGAGGAATTTCTTCAAAAATTTGACCCCATGTCTCGCATAGTAGTCATGGATGTTGAGGGAATAATAATAAAAATTCACAACAAAGGCATGAATGACACCTCAGGTCCCATCTCTAGGTAAATATTAAGGTCGGTTGCCAATGGAAACCTTATGTCATCTCGAGCCATCGCAAACACATTCTCAAGCCCTCTGCTATTAATCTTTCTAAATAATCCCATTGTGAGGAAGATGATTGTATCTCTAGAATATCCTAAGTCTAGTAGAGAGCCTACAAACCATGATGAAATGTCAGTATTTATCCTATAGCGGTCCTCACTATGCAAAAAATCTTCCCCAAGAACCCATTTTATAGCAGTGAAGACTAATTTGTCATCTGTCCTAACTAGCTCAGCAAGCCTATCATCATCTATGTCTCCTGAGAAGGGCTCTTGAAGTAATTAACTGGTCAATCTTACGAGAGTGTCCATGTTTCTAAACTAAGTAAGCTAAATCTTTTCTCAGACTCTCAAAGCTTATAAAATGTTATGCCACCTTTTGAAAGCATTTCCCTTTTTATAAGATAACATGATTATTTTTTTAGGCATTTTTATTTTAATTCATTTGAGAGAATGTCTTTTCAATATGCAAAAGTACCCTTCCCATTTTTCAAGAGTTGCCACTTATCTATTTTTGGAACTTTGAGCTGAGTTTTTGGATGCTGATAATGCCTTCAGAGGAGATCCGTACACCTTGAACTTTGAAAAGGTAAATGCATTTACTATTGGCTTAAAATGAAAGATTATTTTTGATATCCTCTATGCACTACCGCATTTTTCATATCATTTATGCATTAATGCCAGTCATTTTGTTGAATTGGTGATATCCATCTTAGATCTCACATGCTTTATATTTAAATACCTATATTAATGAGAATGAGATGTCCTTCCCTCCCACACTAGGTGAAAAACTAGAGGTGTCCTACTACCACCGTGGCAACCAACCTAGAAGGATGATGTCATAATAATTAATGCATATTGAAGCCAAAAAGGCATAAAATGAAAACAAAAGGAAAAGAAAAGAGAGAAAATGAAAAATGCAAAAATTAGGTCATATTAGCAACTCTATCGACACTATGGATGCACAGATGGTAGTAGAAATTTTTTAATGGTTTTCAAGGAGATTACCTCATCATGGATATGGAATCTTGACTTTTAGTGAGCATCCTTGGGTTGTTGGAAATCTTGCATCACCCAAAAATATTTCCTTTCAATTTGTTTGTTTAATGTTCTAGTTGGGTAGTTTCTGGTATTAAGGCATGCAATTGTTCTAGTTGGCTCTTTTTCTTATGCGATCTTTATGTTGTGTACTAGACATCTTGGAGATCCTATGTATAGCTTCATAGTTCATTCCAATGTCTTTGAATGAAGTTATTTAATGTTTGAGTATGGTCTTATTCATTTTTCTTATTCTAACAGACAAGGTGGCAAGATTCAGCTTGCAATAGAGTTTTATGTTATGCGAAGCTTCTTGGTACCTTACATTATATGTTATTACACATGTGGTCAACCTCTTTCTATGTTCACATGGCATGATGAATCTACTTGGAGGTGTTCTTATGAACTTGGGTCCTGACCTATATGTTTGCTAACCATTTTCTTTATCTTGGGGATTGTGATCGGATAAGATGACTTGTGGCTGATGATCTTGAATTTAAGTAGGTCTTGTGGTTCTTATTGAGGGGAAAAAAGGGGAATGATAGGATAAGAGGTAGATAGCTGGTCTGAGAGTTAGGATCTAAAAGATTATGAAAGCTAGGGTTTGAGGTCCAGCTTGTAGAAATCATCCTAATTTTGAGGGATAATCAGCTATGCCTGACTTTTGAGTTTGGTATTAAGGAAAACAAACACAAATGACTTTATTTAGACTATATATTGGAAATGGTGATGTAATAACTTATTTTCAAGACAAATTGAAAATAATATATGTGATATTGCTGATTTGAATGGTTGTTTCCTATATTTTATTTGGGTATTTCCATTGTGGCATCTATAGCTACAAGGACTGGACATCTCCTTTAGGGATTGTCCATCCTCGACTACATTAGTTCGTATCAGAGAATAAGGTTGACCTTGTTCCAAGTTATGATGTGCATATCTTGTTTCTATGGAGTAGTAGAGCAGAGGACTACATCAACCAAAGATTAGTGCAAGGTAGAAAAAGGAGGAATGGTTGTTGAGGGACAAAAAAGGCTTGGGAGGATTGAATATCACAACTTTTGAAACTAGTTGTGGGGTGGTAGAGTAACATATCTGACCTATAATTGTGAAGTTTTCACAAGGAAGATTATTTTTTGGTGGATCATTTGCCAAAAAGACCTAGTTACTTGGGGTAGATTGTTAGTATTGATAAGATTGGAGCAGTCAATACTTGTGATCGTATCTCCAAACCTAAGGAGATTAAAGATTGGATTCTTTGTGAATATGTTTCCTAGAAGGATCAATCCTAGAAGATTATAGAAGTGTTACAAGCAGTGGCTACCGTTGCACCAAAAGATCGACCTTTTAATGCTTGATACAACCACTAGACTTATAGAAGACATAGGAGGTGGTTAAGCCATGTTGCAAATCTTAAGGGGAGCACTGACCATTTTTCCAACAATCTCCCCCTCAACACTACTTGAGGGGATTCAAACCTATGACCAATCTCTGATACCACTTGTTACAAGTAGTGGCTACCGTTGCACCAAAAGATTGACCTTTAATGCCCGATACAACCACTAGACTTATAGAAGACAAACGAGGTGGTTAAGCCATGTCACGAATCCCGAGGGGAGTGCTGATCATTTTTCCAACAAGAAGATGATGGAGGAATTGAGAAATGAGATAAGGACTGAAATCCAAAATGCTTTAACTAGAGCTAGGAGAATTTTGACATTGAAGTTGAATTTGAAGAGGTTTTTGAAGATATTGAAACAATTGAAGCTGAGATTCCTGTCAAGGAGGAAAGACTATTGAGAGCTATGACACAAATGGGTAAGAGGGTTTGATGTTTCTAGCTTTGTTGGCTCATTGCATCCTAAGGAATTGATAGATTGGATTAATGAACTAGAGGATTACTTTGAGATGGAAGTTACTAAGGGTCCACATAGGGTTAGATTACCACATAATAATTTAAAAGGTCATGCTTCCTTATGGTGGATAGAGTTGTAGAAAGATAGGGAAGATAATGGTGAACCTAAGATCACTAGATGAAAAGCTACGGTTTCAAGAATAAAATCCATATTCATATTGGAGGACTATGAATTGGAATTGTTTAAGAAATTGTAGAATCATAAGAAAAAGGATTTGACTATTAAGGAGTATATGAAAGAATTTTATAAGATTCAGATTAGATCTAAACACTGAGAATCATCTAAGGAAAGGGTTTCTAGGTATTGAATAGGGGGAAAATGGAAGCTTAGTAATGTACCTAACATTCAACACCTTTCATTTGTAAATATGTTTTGGATTTGAAATAGCATAAGTAAATCTGAAATACTTGAAAATTAATTAGGTTAAGATACATACCTCATCATGGAACTGATTTAGAAATAACTATTTTCTGAAGTCTGTGTAAGGGTTTGGAAGATTCTAGCACCAGATCTGTGATAAAAAAGCCAACATGGAGAAAACCCAAAATTTTTTTGTCTTTCTAGTAATAGGTCAACTTTGACCCTCATAAAAGGTCAAAGGCTACATTTTTATTCTAAAGCCCAATTTTGATTTTGTTCATAGATCCCAGAAGTTTGGCAAAAAGGGTACTCAAATTTGTCCTCTGATTCCTGAAACATTGACTGTAGATATCTGAAAAAGGGGTGTTTTGGGGTGGCTATATAGGGTTTTGCCTTAGTCAAACCCCTGTTTTGGTGATCTCCACCTCCATGAATAGCCAATTGAAATAGAATGTGTGTGTGTATGTATTGAAAGTGTAATGCCAAGATCTAATCCTCTAGATCAAAACCCTAGCATGAATATGTATGAAACAACAATGCATAGATTTGAATGAGATAGAAAAGCATACCAAGCCCCCAAGGATAAAGTACTTCTATCAAACTGACAATCCATAATTGTTACTCCATGATGGAATACTTTAAAGTTGATAATGGTGGATCAAGGAAGAAAAGATCTCTCTTGCTCCAAATATGTGTTCACAAAGATGCTTGATGTCAACAATGACTTGATCTTCTATATCATCCTCTTGCTATCTTGCATCTTCACCATTCCTTGCTTTCTTTAAATCTTCTTGCTCATGAAATTGACTCCTTTAGAGCACTTGATCATGAGAATGCTTGGCTTGTACTTGGTCTTGTTGTGGTGCTTGGTAAAAATGAATGCAAATGAGAGTCTTTATATAGAGGTTCCAAGGTGAGACTCCTAGAGCAATGTGAGGACCCATAATTCAAATTTCACCTTGAATTAAGGTCCAATCACAATAACTAACTAAGGAGGGAAAATGAAATTCAAATTAAAACCTTTTCGCACTTGGATCTGAGGGCCTGACATTGATTTTGGGGCCCGTCAGGACCAAATTTTGAAAGAGGGGCACAAATTTTAGAGGGGGTCAGAATCAAGGTTGGGACTAACTTGGTCAGGTTTGAGCTCAATCCTGACCTAGTCAGGTTCAACCTCAAATCTGACCCTGGTCCCAGATCCAGTCAGAACTAGGACATGAGGTCCTGGGGATGCCTGGAGACCTAGAAATGATATCAGAAAGGATAGAATGCCAGGGATAGGCATAAAATCCTATGATGATTATGATGAAGACTAGGAGTACCTATTTCTAAGTCCTACCTAGAAAATAGAGCCATGGAAAAAGGGAAATTAAGGAGAATCCTCGAGATCCTAACCCTAATTTCACTTAGAATGAAGAAGATAAGTGCAGAATGCATCCTAAATGCAAGTCTATCATGATAAATGTACTAAAAAAGGGTGCTAAACCTATCAAGATGGAAGTGCTTCCATTTTAAGATGATATAGGTATGTTAATGGTTTAAAACTTAACATTCAAGATGAGTTGAGTATGTTGAGTCTTAATACAATTGAAGATACTTATCAATATGCTCTGAAGGTAGAAGATAATATTAAAAGAAGATAGGTTACACCTAGGGTCAAGGATAAACTAGTTGGTGATAAAGGAAAATATAAACTTGTGATTGTAGAGGAATCTGATCAGAAGATTCATGGAAGGGGTAGTAACAATAGGGAGTTAAAGGGTATTTGTTTCAAATGTTGTAATGTTGGACATAAGGATTACCAATGTTCATTTGGTTCAAGAAAAGGAAAATATAACTTGGTGGCACATGAAGAGAAAGTTGGGGATGAACCTATTAAAAGAGAGGTTGCACCCGAGATGGGAGAATCTCTAATGTTTCAAAGAGTTATGTTGAGTAAGAAGCAAACTGAACATGTTCAAAGAAGGTTATTATTCTAGACAGTTTGCAAATCAGGGAACAACTATTGTAAAGTAACCATGGACAATGGTAGTACTGAAAACCTTGTATCAAAGGAAATGGTATTGAAGCTTGGATTAAAGAGACTTAAACATCCTTGTCCATATGGGATAAGTTGGTTTCAGGATGAAAATATGGTGAAACTTAAAGAAAAATATTGGGTTAAGTTAAAAAATGGTCCATATCATGATGAGGTATTATGTGATGTGGTGAATATGAGTGCTTGTCATCTCTTGTTAGATAGACCTTGGTAGTATGATGTAGGTTCCATTAATGATTTATGAAGGAATTTTTTGTCTACAGTGAAGGATGGTGGGAAGTTCACTTTGATAACTTTGAAGGAAGAAGGAATAAAGACAAGAAACTAAGTGTATTGAAAAATTTCACCTTAGGAGATCAAACTGCTTCAGATCAGGAAATGTTGGATTTGCAACAGATAGCTGAGAAGGTTTATGAGGTGTTACAATTGTTGTTTAATATGAACCAATAGAGTTGAAGACTAATGACAACCAGATGATGTTACAATAGAGTACCAAAGGAGTGGTATGATATGAACATCACAATCTTGTGAGTGGATCAATGGCTGAAGCTAAAAAGCTACAGAATGATATCAAGAGTAGAATCAAACAATAGCTAAGTAAGAAGACATTGATTACTAACTATAAGAGAGACAAGGAAAGAAACAATATGAAATAATTAGAGAATCAGAGTAGTGGTTGTGGAAGTGGTAGAAGAAATAAAGTGGCATCAGATGCTAAGAGGGTTGTTACTAAGTTTGGGTTGAGCACATGTGTTAGAACTACAATTGATTGACAATTTGGAGAACAAAATGGGAGAATGTGAAGATGATCGCTGAGCTACTAAGGTATATGTGAGACATTAGATCAGTTATTATATTGTCATTAATGTTAACTAGTTTTGACTTTACTTATCATGATAGTTGCAAACATTTGAAGAAGGTAGTATTGGTGAAGGAAAATAGATATTAGCATGAAGATGAGATGTATGAGTAAGTTATACATAAGGTATTCATTGGGAAACTTATTGACGAGTCTATGATAGTATGATAGTGATTTGATTAGCTTACATGATTTTAATAAGTGTTGAAGATCAAGAATGTACAAGTTAATTTGATTAGTATATGAAGAACTTAGTGTACACCAAGCAACTGTAGTGTACACTGAGTATGGTATTAACTGAGCGGGAGAAATAAGAAGGAACATGTGATTACCAACATGATATGATGAGATAGATGAATCTAGAAGATTCCAAGGATAAAGATAAAGTTTTTTATGAAGATCTACGACTGAAAAAATTCAAAGATGATTAGACGATTAAGATTGAAAAAAATTTAAGGCACAAGTTTCAAGGAAGGTTAAAGGGGCAAAACCAACGATGAAGATTAAGAGGTAAAATATATGGCTGAAAATAAAATGGTTTACATGTCTATATAAGGAGACAAAAAATAAAAAGAAGATTGTGTAAGAGAGAGAAGATCACATCCTTATGCAAATTGCTAGTGCATACATGCGAAGCTAGTTAGACAGGTTAAAGTGAGAACTGAGTAATTCTGCAGACCTAACTGAGTAACATAAGGAGATAACCAAGTAGAGCAAAGTTAGAGGAAGAAGGAGATTGAAGAGATTATGATGACCATAATGATATTGAGCTTAGCATAGATTTGAAGGAAGTTTCATTTGAATCAGGTCATATACTATTGCTTTCTAACCATTGCTACAGACAAAATCTCTTAACCAAGTGAGACTTAACCGTCCTTTTATTTCTTATTGACATTAAATGAATGTTAAATTTTTTCTTGTTGACCCAAGAGAATGTATGGTCATAGATAACTATTAATGCTAAATCCTTTAATAATATCACACCTTACAGTGTGTTTTTTAACCTTTAACAGGTTTGGCTCTTAATTGAGCTCAGTTTAAAGAGTGAAAATATTTTGGGTACCGGTCCCATGTGGTTTTTACCTTAACATGGTTTCCATGTTAAAAATAAAGTGCTAAATGTGTATGCATGTGATGTTTTGATATTTTACTTTACACATTATAATAACTGGTTAAATCGATATATGTTAACTACTAGTTGGTTTACATTATCTAACAGTCGGTTAATTAATCAGAAAGTCATAGTCAAGTTTTTACAGAGCTATTTTGTTTATTTATTCAAGTTGGTATTATACATCAAAGAGGAAATTGGAACTATAGGATAACTGATCATAACTGATTCACCCCCCTCTTAGTTATCTAACAATTGGTATTAGAGCACAAGTACTTAAACAAGATGAAAGGAAGACAAGAGCATAATGCAATGATGATTGAGATTGCTTCTTCTCTATCAAATGTTGAATTTGAAGACATTAAGAATTGTACAACTATAAAAGAGATTTGGGACAAATTGACACTAGTTCAATGTGGAGATCAAAATGTACAAAGGGAAAAATCAGAAAGCTTAAGAGGTAAATTTGATGATATGAAGATGAAAGAAGGTGAAAACATTACTCAGTACAACAACCGAGTCAAGGAAGTGGTGAATGCTATCCAAGGAGCAAGTGGAATTATTGAAGAATAAATTGTGGTAAGAAAAATTCTCAGAACAATATTACCTTCCTATGCTATTAGAGTATCTGTAATACAAATGAGATCAATTCTTGGTAATGATGCTTCCCTTGATAGTTTAATCAGTAGATTGACTGCATTTGAGTTTAACAAAATTGATAATAGTATTGTACCTAAGGTAGAATATGCATTTCTGTCATCTTTAAATACTGGAAGATCAAGCAATAGACATCATATAAGAAATGGAAGTGATAGTGAAGCTGAAGAAGATGATCTTGAAGAAATTGAAGCATTAATGTCTAGAAGGATACCGAAAGGCAAAGGAAAATACCAAGGTAAACTACCCTTGATATGTTTCAAATGTAAAGATGTTGGTCATATTGCTGCAAGATGTCCTAACAGGAATGATAATGAGAGGACAAGTGAAAGATCAAATGAATGAAAGAATGATAAAAGAGATTACTGAGATCATAGAGGTAACCGACAACAAGGAAATAGAGAAAACTAAGACTACAAAGATAAAGGAAAAAATGCATCCTACCTAGTTGAAGAAGATGATGACACCGAGACTAAAACTGATGAAGATGAAGAAGTGGCGTATGTTGGAATGAAGGAAGATTCTGAAGAATAATAAATGTATGTAGAAAGGACACTTATTTCTAAAGTAAGAAAGAATGATACTTGTATTCTTGATAGTGGCTGCACACATCATATGACTAGTGATGATGCTAAGTTTGAAAGTCTTGAACATTATAATGGAGGATTTATAAAATGGGAAATGATACACCTTGTCAAGTGAAAGGTAAAGGATCAATATTTCTTAACAAAAAGATTAGATGTGAAAATGCTTATTGGGTGAAAGGACTTAACTATAATCTATTAAGTGTAGCACTGTTGAATAATATAGGTTACCAAGTTGCATTTAAGAACAAGAGAGAAAAGATCTATGATGATGCTGGAAGATTGATCGGTACTGGTGAACAATCAAGAGGTAACCTATTTTATCTAGACAATGCTAAAACTTCATGTTTGATCACTAAGAATGATGATGTTTGGTTATGGCACAAGAGGTTATGTCATGTGAATTTTGACAACATGGTAAAGATCAGTAAGAAAAAGAAAGTTAGAAGTTTACCGAGTATATCTAAGCTTGACCAAGTGATGTGAAAATAATGTCAAATGGGTAAAATGACAAAGTCTACTTTCAAAAGAAAACAATATTCATCTAATGCAATTTTGGATTTAGTTCATATTGAATTATGTGGTCCAATGAGAATTTAGAGCTATTATAGAGATAGCTATTTTATCTTATTTGTTCATAATTTCTATAGAATGATGTTTGCCATGTTTTTAAAAGAAAAATCTGAATCTTTTCAAATGTTTAAGTGGTACAAAGAAAAAGTAGAGAAAGAAACTGGTAAGAAAATGAAATGGTTGAGATCTGACCGAGGAGGTGAATTCATTTTTGATGAATTTATTAAATTTTGTAATGAGCATAGAATCAAGAGATAGGTATCAACACTGAGGACACCGCAACATAATGGAATTGCTGAAAGAAGTAACAAATCAATTGTTGATTGTGAAAGAACATTGCTAATTGAAAAGGAGGTTGCACAAATTTACTGGAGAGAAGCTATTAGTACTACTATTTTTAGACTAAACCGAGTACAATTGAAGAAAGAATCAAACAAGACACCTTATGATCTATGATATGGTTATACACCTAATGTAAGCTATTTCAAAATATTTGGAAGAAGATATTACATTCTGAAAGATGATAGAAATGGAAAATTTGATTCTAAAGGTGATGAAGGCATATTTATAGGATACTCTAATAGGAGTATGACATGTAAATTTTTGAACAAGACTACTAACAAGGTGATTGAAAGTGTAAATGTGAGAGTTGATGAGTTTGCTGAGAAAAATGATGAAGAAAGAAAGAAGGAACTAGAAGACTATAGACTTGTTTACATACAAAGTGAATATCCTAACACTTTACCTAAGAAACAAACTAGTGCCATCAAGAAACAAAATACTACTACTGATCAACATTCTTTATAGGCCGAGCAACAACAAATAGTTACTGAGGAAAATAATGATCATGCATTGAGTGGAGAAAACATTGAAGAACAAAGATCTGAGTCTGTACTAGAAAAAATGTGAGAAGACACCATCCATATGATTAGATAATTGGAGACAAACGAGCATGAATGATGACAAGAAGTAAGTTAAGGAACAATACATGTTTGGTTTGTGAATTTGAACCTAGAACTATTAAGGATGCATTGGAAAATGATGATTGGATTAAAGAAATGAATGAAGAGATCAAGAAAATACATAAAAATAAGACATGGACACTAGTACTGAGGCCTAAAGACAAAAATGTGATTGGAACCAAATGGATTTTCAGAAAAAAAAAAGAATGAGAGTGGAGATGTTACAAGAAACAAGGCAAGATGAGTCTACAAAGGTTATGCACAAGAAGAAGGAATTGACTATGGAGAAAATTTTGCACCTTTTGCTAGACTAGGAGTGAGAATTCTAATTGAATATGCTGCTTACAAAGGATTTAAGGTATATCATGAGATGGATGTGAAATTTGCATTTCTGAATGGGATACTTGAAGAAGAGGTATACATTGAACAACTTGAAGGTTTTATAGATCCTACTTAGAAGAACATGGTTTGTAAGCTGCACAAGGCACTTTATGGACTGAAACAAGTAATGAGAGCATGGTATGAAAGATTTCACTCTTATCTAATATGAATTGGATTTGTAAGAACAAGTGATAACAATAATCTATATTTGAAAGGTGAATCTGATGATAAGATCCTTATTGCTGCAATTTTTGTTGATGATATCATATTTGGAGGTCATGATACTTTATGTAAATCTTTTGCTAATGAAATGAGAAAGGAGTTTGAAATGTCAATGTATGGAGAGATCAAATTCTTTGTTGGTTTACAAGTTCAACAACTGAAGGAAGGTATCTACATAGCACAACCTAAATACATTAAAGAAATATTAAAGACATTCGGTATGGAATACTCAAAGCTAGTTGGTACACCTATGGTAATGAGATGCAAGCTAACCAAGGATGACAAGTCAACAAAGGTAAATCAAACCTTATATAGATCTATGATTGGAAAATTGATGTATGTTGTGCATAGTAGACCAGATATTGCACATGCTGTTGGCATTGTAGCTAGATTTTTGGCTAATCCTAAAGAGACACATATGATTACTGTGAAAAGAATCTTGAGATATCTTAAGAACACTGAGAACTATGGATTATGGTATGATAAAGAAATCAATTTTGAACTTAAAGTTTATACAGATGCTGATTGGGCAGGAAATATTGATGATAGAAAAAAGAACTACTAGAGGAGCTTTTTTTTTAGGTGAAAGACTAGTAACATGGATAAGCAAGAAATAAAGTTGCATTTCTCAGTCCACTGCTGAAGCTAAATATGTAGTTGTTGCTACTAACTATTCTAATATTGCATGGATTAAAAATTTATTGGAAGGTATGAATGAAAAAGTCACAGATCTAGTGACAATATATTGTGACAACATAAGTGCTATCAACATTTCAAAGAATCCAATGATGCATGCAAATACAAAATACATATCCATTAAATATCACTACTTAAGGGAGAAAGTTCAGGAGAAACATGTCACATTGGAATATGTGAAGTCACAAGAGTAACTTGCTAATATATTCACAAAACCCTTACCAAAGGATACATTTTAGTACTTGAGAAGTAGACTAGGGGTCCATCCCCTATATAATAGTCACTAAGGTGATATGGGGTTGCATCAACCTATTCTTTATCATAAAATCTAATTATGTTGATGCAAAATATTCACACTTTGGGATTCATAAGGTTGTGAAGAAGATGGAAAACAAGATGAAATTGAGAACATATGTACATGAAAGGTACAAGAATTTGAAAAGGAACAACAAAGATACTTATTTGGCTAATGAAGAAATTATTTCTGGCATTGTTGTGAAAGAGAGAGACAATTATGAATGAAATACAGTTAGGAAAGAAGCTAACTGAAAGGGAGAGAATATGCATTGAACATAAAAGAAGGAGAATATTCATATAGTAAAGAATAAAACAATATATAAAAGAGACAAATGTTGTGTAGTGATTAAACATATTAAAATCATAGGCTAAGGGAGAGCTTACAGAGTCACAACATAAAGACTGAGTTGTAGAAACTTAAGATTTATTTGGTATTCTATGGTATATTTCATATTGTGTTTCCATAAATGCAAAAGGGATAGGTTGTTAGAACTACAAATGATTGAAAACTTGGAGAACAAAATGGGAGAATGTGAAGATGATCACCGAGCTACTAAGGTATATGTGAGACATTAGATTAGTTGTTATATTGTCATTGATGTCAACTAACTTTTTGACTTTACTTATCATGATAGTTAAAAACATTTGAAGAAGGTAATATTGGTAAAGGAAAAGAGATATTTTCATGAAGATGACATGTATGAGTAAGTTATGCATAAGTTGTTCATTGGTAAACTTATTGATGAGTTTATGACAATATGATAGTGATTTGATTGGATTACATGATTTTACAAAGTGTTGAAGATCAAGAATGTAGAAGTTAATTTGGTCGGTATATGAAGAAATTAGTGTACATCGAGCAACTCTAGTGTATATTGAGTACAATATTAACTGAGTAGGAAGAAACTGACATATCATGGTATTGACCAAGCGAGAAAAATAAGGAGGAACATGTGATTGATGACATGAAATGATGAGATGGATGAATCTAAAAGATTCCAAGGATAAAGATAAAGTTTGTTATGAATATCTATGGTTGACAAAATTAAAGGATGATCGAATGATGAAGATTGAAAATGTTTTAAGGAAAAAGTTCCGAGGAAGGTTAAAGAGGCAAAACCAATGATGGCGATTAAGAGGCAAAATATAT
Source organism: Chamaecyparis obtusa (assembly GCA_027943335.1). NCBI lineage: Eukaryota > Viridiplantae > Streptophyta > Pinopsida > Cupressales > Cupressaceae > Chamaecyparis > Chamaecyparis obtusa. The sequence continues at coordinate 584,445 of BSBK01004552.1, forward strand.
GGATGAAAATAAAATTGTTTATGCATCTATATAAGGAGACAAGAAATACAAATAAGATCACATAAGAGAGATAAGATTGCTTCCTTATGCAAATTTTTAGTGCATACATGCAAAGCTGGTCAGATAGGTTGAAGTGAGAACAAAGTAATTCTATAGACCTAACCAAGTAACAAAAGGAGATAATCAAGTAGAACATAGTTAGAAGAAGAAGGAGATTGAAGAGATTATGATGACTAGAATGATATTGAGATTAGCATAGATATGAATATGAGAAAAGGAAGTTTCATTTGAATAAGGTCATATAATGTTGATTTATAACCATTTCTACAGAACAATTATCTTAACTAAGTGAGACTTAACTATATTTTTATTTTGTATTGACATTCAATGAATGTTACTTGTTTTATTGTTGACCCAAGTGAATGTATGGTCACAAAGAACTATTAGTGATAAATCCTCTAACAAGGTCACACATTACAATGTTTTTTTTAAACCTTTAATAAGGTTGGCTCTTAATGGAGCTCACTTCAAAAGAGTGAAAATATTTTGGGTACCGGTCCTAGGTATTCTTTCCCTTAATAGGGTTTCCACTTTAAAAATCAAGTGTCAAATGTGTATGCATGTGATGTTTTGATATTTTACTTACACATTATAGTAACTGGTTAAATCGGTATATGTTAACTACTAGTTGGTTTACATAATCTAATAGTTGGTTAATTAATCAAAAAGTCACAATCAAGTTTTTACCGAGCTATTTTGTTTATTTGTTTAAGTTGGTATTATACATTAGAGGAATTTTGGACTATAGGATAACTGATCATAACTGATTCACCCCCCTCTTAGTTATCTAACAACATGCATCAACAATAGTATGGGTAGTCATGTGTAGAGTTAGAGCAACTATTTCCCTCCTGATGGAGAGGATATGTGGGTTAAGAATGAAGATGTTCATAAGTCCTTATGTAACATATTCTATTCACCTCAGGTGTCTGATATAGGAGCATCCTTGGGTCATTGGAAATCTTGCATCACCCAAAAATATTCCCTTTCAGTTTGTCTATCTATTGTTCTAGTTGGATAGTTTTTGGTGTTTACGCTTGTTATCATTCTATTTGGCTCATTTTATTATGTGATCCTTATGTTGTGTTCTAGAAATCCTATAGATTTTATGTCTAGCTTCATAGTTCATTCCAATGTTTATGGATGAAGTTATTTAATTTTTAGGTCTGGGCCTATTCGATTTTCTTATTCTAATGTCCAAGGTGGTGAGAATCGACTTGCGATGGAGTTTCAAATTATGTGAAGCTTTGTGGTGCCTAGTGATATGTTCTTACACATGTGGCCGACCTCCTGCTATGTTTTCACGACATGAAAATCTAATTGGAGTTGTTCTTATGAATTTGGATCATGAACTATATGTTTGTAATCCATTTTCTTTATCTTAGGGATTGTGATCGGATAATACAACTTGTGCCTGTTGACCTTGTATTTAAGTAGGTATTGTGGTTCTTGTTGAGGGGGAAAAAGAGGACTTAGAGGATAGGAGGTAGATAGAAGGTCTGAGAGTTAGGATCTAGAAGCTTGTGATAGTTGGGGCTTGAGGTTTGATTTGTAGAAATCATCCTAATTTTGAGGGATAATCAGCTGTGCCTGGCTTTCAAGCTTGGTATTGAGGACAAAAACATACATGACTATATTTCAACTCTATATTGACAATGGTGATGTAATAATTGCATTTTCAGGCCAAATTGAGAATAATATATGTGATATTGCTGCTTTGAATGGTTGTTTCCTATATCTTGTTTGGGTATTTCCATTGTGGCATCTATAGCTACAAGGATTGGACATCTCCTTCGAGAATTTTCTTTCCTTGAATTCATGAACTGAAAGTAGATAAATATTAATGACTGTTAAGGTGATAACCTCATCAAGGCTATGGACACCTGACTTGTAGCTAGGCTCTATCTGGGTGGCTATGGGACAATACCTCATTTATGTAGTCTAGCGAGTGAGTGGAAATAATTTCATCCTCTTGTTAAAGGGAAGGATTAACGTCCTTGCACATACATGAATCCCTGGATCATCTTATTTCACTTTATGACTGTTAATCTAAATGCTTGTTGAAACATTATTGTTGCCATGGATGTAAAATATAAAGTTTTATTATGAATCCAAAATCAAATGCCTTCACTTGATTCTAGTTTTTGGTGTTCCCCTTTCCTTTGAGGATTATTGGTTAGCCATCCTGGAATTTTTTTTAGAAATATTATCTTGGCATCTTCTATCTAATGTTGTTAGGGATTTTATCTTGGGTTTTCTCTTAGCTTCCTCTTACAATGGGCGTCACACTTTGAGTCCACTAGTTTGACCTTTGCCTTGTTAAATGTTTTTTCTTTGTTTTGAGGGAAATCTCTAATGTTCATTTCTTTTTGTGTTGGTTTTTTTGCCTCAATAAATTGATTCAAATAAATCATGGAGATAATCGATTCGAGAAATTCAAGCCGAGTTGATTTCCAACCCAACAGATAAGGTTTTGGCCTTGCATAACCAAAAGTTATATGGTTCATCCTTGGTAGGTTGAGATCCCATAAAAGTCACCACAATGTAGAATATTTCTACATCATCCCTATGCTTTTCATACCACCTTTGGTCTTTGGTCACGTAAGAGAAGTTGCAACTTCAACAACCCTAACACCGGTTGACACGCGTCAACCCATCAGAGTTCCTAACCATTCCATGGAGAATGCACTTCCCTCAAGTTTGACCGACTACCACGTGACCCTTGAAACATATTTTCTTTGAAAGGGCCTAGTAATGCATTAAAATTAATATTCTTCTTGAATGAAGTTCCACAACTAACAACTTTTCTAGATAGCTATTCACTTTACAAGGCTTAGCTCAATATATGAACTCATGGCGATTTTGATTTAATTCAAACATTGGCCCATAAAATAGGGATTTAAGAGATCCATTATGGATTCTCTCACATGTTGATCAATTATAAATTTTTTTAATAATCCTGAGACCATCTTGATCGAGGGTTATTCTATAAACTCTAAGGAGTGGTATTTTGTAAAAGAGTTGGAAATATTGGACTTAGGTTCAATATGAAAGGATTTATATTGTAATATTTTTAGAGTTCTATTTTTATAAGAACAAGACCCTATGGCTTGTAATGTAGGGGTGTATACTATAGTATATTCTTTTTGGGGCATTCTATCTCACATTGGCATGTTTTTTTTCAATAAATCATGAGGACTATGTACTCATTGCATTTTTCTTTTTATTAGTCAATGTGTCATGTGTTGAAATATTATAAGTGTGTTCCATTTTGTTTATGTAGATGCAATTATTTTTTGTTAGCTTAGTTTAAGATAGAGGATGGATTGTGTCACCTACAACCTACTCTCCTAGGATGCAAGTCTCAAGAAGTGAGGTATTTTCTTACGACCCTTATTCACACTATTTTTGTCTACTTTGGAATAGTGTCATATATCATGTCCTTGGTTAGGAAGATCCCCACTTACTTAGGAGAAATGTGCCTTAATTTGGACCCTTGCAGATGCCTCCCATGGTAGGATCTTAATGTGTGAGCCCTATGTCTAGGACTTTGGCTTCACTTTATCCTACCAAAAATGAAGGGAATGTGGTGCACTATGTTGAGAGTAAGTGATGACATAGATATTTAAACAAAGAAGGCTGAGCCCTTGCAAATACCACGTGAAAATTTCTAAGCCAATCCAAAAAAGCTTTGATTCTATGTTTCACCTCCCCTTAGCTTAGGTTATTTCGATAGAAGGTAGTTTCTCCTCCTTTTCTCAAAACACCAATCACAAAGAGCCAACTTATAAAATCCTAGAGGTCATGTTACAAAGAACACCCTTCCCACCATTGCAACACTTTTGGATCTACCCCTCAAATTGGTGGGAGATTAATCAGGGGATCAACATACACCACTAAACTAACCTTAACAAGTTTTTGCTATCACCACCAATGATTGTTCACTATTGAATGCATATACAATCCGGTTAATATGTGTATCACTATGATGAAATTTTATTATGAAATATGTAATCTCCTTTTGATTCATGGTATATGTTATCCCTCTGAACCCATTATAACAACAATGAATGCCATTACATTTTCTGTCTATAATCATCATGGTTACTAATTTTTATCCTATTTTTAAACCTAACACATACATATATATGTCCTCTCAACTGATATAATTTTTTTTTTCTTTTCTACTACAATAAATAAGATCACTACTTCAACATCTATTGCTTAACATTTTATTACATATGCAATCCTTGTTTTTTTGATTTGTTCTATAGCATGTTTGTTGTTCCAAACCTTGACATTTTATTCATATTTATTGCATCCTTCATCAAGTAAATGTCACTGTGTCATGTATAGAACTACTTGAAACACACAAGAATTTATATTTAAATGTTACTTTGATTAATTATCCAACACATAGAAGTAACTACTTTTCATTATTCTAGGCATGGTTCATAGTGGCCGAATCCTACTATTTCTTGATAGGAACCTGTAGCTATTCTTGGTATTTTTAATTTGATTGTTAAAATAGTTGTACTTTTTCCTCTGTCATGGATTTATACTCTTTGTAACTCTATATTCTAATGGCATGTAGCATGAGTCTGATTGTCATCTATTGGTCATTTCTTTTCTAATTGTCTCTTATACCATAGTGACCCTAAACTTTTAAATGTGGCTCTAATCTGTTCATTAAGGTCATAATGCTTATTGTAAATCCTTTCTTATTTGTAGTTGTTGTACCTTGTAGTATTGACTAAAGTTTTCATGCCATAGTGGCATGTCCCTTTGATAGTTCATTTTATTTTAATGTTGACCTATTATATCCCTGGTACTTTATCTCACTAGAACCATTCCAACCATTACCAAATGGCCATATCAAATATGTTTGGTGATCTCATCTAGGAAAATACATGTTATGAGTACCATGCCCTTTCTAGTTTAGATAACATATATGATATAGTTAATACATCCTATTATGACCAACATCATTCCATAATGACATGATGGGCTCAACCCTTGCGGGAGCCCATTTTAACTCACACATTGAAGTATGAATGATATCAAATTAGAATTGTGTGCAATAATAAGTGTGAGTTCAAATATGAATGTGATAAACAAGTTAAAAAATTCAAACTACACTATAAAATAAACATATTTACTAGACAAAATAAGAACTAAAAACCAAGAAAGCCTAAGAATGTACAAATCATCTTAAACCAATGAAGTCCTCCTTGATTTGTAGATTTCTCCAAAATTGGATATGTGTGCTCATACTAGAACCTGCTCAAGCTTCAAAGGATCTAGGCTTGGAATGATTTTGGTATCATGAGGATATGATACTTTCTTTTGAATCTAAAAGGGACATGATAACTTTTCTTGAAATGGTGGATGATTTGTCAAGTTAAGAGGGTTTAGTTTATAGGAAAAGAGGAAGTGAAATGGACGATTGAGATGAAAACTTGAGGAAGGGCCAATATGCATTTTATGAGAAGCACATGGATTGTGATTTCTAAAAATCATATCCTTGTGACAAGTGTCACAAGGAGAGAGCTTGAGAGGACATTAGGGTTTTGTGAGATATGCCATAAGGCACATCTTGTCTCAAATCCCAAAGGTCAAGCCTTGAGTATTGTGACCATTTTGGGAAGAGGGAATGGGGGATAGATGTGTAAGAGTGTTTAAGGTTGACTTAAATGCATATATTTTGGGATTGGAGAGGATGTGATGGGAGGTTGACTTAGGCTTGGATTGGAGTTCTTAATCCTCATGGTTAAGGTTGTGAAAATATTTAGTGGGTGATTGGGATAGGATTAGAGGGTAAAATGGAGAATTAGGAGGATGTGATGGGAGGAGAGAGAATGAGTGGAGGGTTAGATTATCTAATCAAAGGTAATTAGATAATTATTGGGATTAGTATGTGTGAATGATTTGGGTTGAGTTAGAACCAAGGATTAGGTAGTTGGATGAGGTTAGGTTAGGGGTTAAAGTTAGGAGCCATGTGCTCAAATTGATGAAAGGGGATTTATTTAATCAAGAGGAGAAAACATGATTTTAGGAATTAATTTAAATAGGTAATTGTATTTATTTAAATTAATAGAGGAAGGGGGATTTAATTAATTATCTGACTATGGGTTTCTATTTGAGAATTAATTAGACTATAGTTAATTAATTAAATTAATTAACTAGTTGGATGACATAGATTAATTAAATATTAAATATTTAATTAATGATTCCCTAGAGGAGAACTAAATTAGATTACAAGTTTTATATAATCAGATTTAGGTGTTTACAATAACATTAAATGATTTTCATGATACCTATACCTGCACATGAAATACAATTTTCTTCAAGGGTGGATAATTTGAAAGCATTATATGGATTGCAATGTGTTACGAAAAATAATCCACTCCACATAGAATCAAACTTCATATGGTTTCTAGGCTTTTTTTGTAAGTCATCACATTTCAACACAATATATCCCTCTTTGAATACTCTTAGATATGCCTTTTTAACAAATGTTCTCTTCATTAGAGATTGATGATGCTCAATCTTTGTCATAACATCTTTTATAACCTCTTCTGACTCAATAAGGTGAGCCACTCTCACTGCCATAGGTTATTCAGCAATCATATCCAGCTAGTTTACCAAATCAAGTGCCAAAAATTCAATTGATAAAGGAAACCTTTCCTCTTTTATGTAAAATAGCATATAAGGAGATATTCTAGTAGACCTTTTAGGAGTTATCCTATCAGCCCACAATGATGATTTCAACTGGATGTGCCAAGCTTTTTGATTCCCTTTCATAGTAAGTTTGATAATCCAAATCATATTCTTATTAGTTGATTATACTTGTCCATTACCTTGTGGGTAATAATTTGATAATGTATTGATGAAAAAACCATTATTAACAACCCATTCAGATATCTTGATACCTATAAATGCTAAAGCATTATTTGAAATTATTAAATTAGGAACACCAAACCTATTTATCAAGTCATCATAGAAATTAAATATTGTTGTCTCATTTACTTCTTTGAGGACTACAACTTCTGTCCATTTAGTAAAATAATCTATTGCAATTAAAACCCACTTATGAGCATAACTTTAAGGTGGGTTCATGACTCCAATAAAGTCTAAATCCCACTTCATTAATGGTTGTTCCACTTGAATGGGTTGTAATGGAAATGACACTAACTTTTCTTTACCTACAAATATAGTGCACTCCCTATGTTTTCTAAACCAATCATGTGCATATTTAAAAATAAATTGGGCCAATAATAGCCCCCTTTCATCACCTTAAGAGTTGTAGCTCTTGGTGAGAAGTGACCTCTAGTTGACCCTTGATGAAACTCATTCAAAATTTTGTCTACTTGGTCATCTTGAATACATCTCAACAAAACACAATGGAAATTCCTCCTAAAAAGTATTCCATATAATAAAATGATCATAATTTATAATGCCTTTGCTTTTCTCTATCTAAATCAAGAGGACACACACCTATAAGTAGAAAATGAGCCATAGCCATTTCTTGAACCCATTCAAAAGTAGAACTTGGTACAACAACTTGTGGTTAATCTTGGAGGGATTAAATAACCTCCTTCTCCTCTTCTTCACTTCTATTACCATTTCAATCCATTTGTTCACATAACCCCTTACCTCTAACTAGCATGGTAACCTTAATATCAACATCATATTCCATAACTTTAGTTACCCAGCCAACCCTCTTGTTGTTTAAATCCTTATTCAACAAAAAATTCTTAATAGAAGGATGGGAAACCAACAATTTAATCTTGTTAGATATCATATGTATATTTTTTTTAAGCTTCTGACAACAACTTTAGATGCTAAAAAATGGTTCACACCTGTGATGCTATGTGTTAATATTTTTTCATTGTGATCGAAACACCATTTTGCAAACTCTAATTATTCTCCTATGCTTCACAGATGGTATTTATCATATGCTTACATTGTGTATTTCATAATTAACTAAACATTGAATTTTTTTAATTAATAACTAATATTTCTTCCTGATTTATCTCATATTTGACCTAATCAATCACCTCCAAAACCATTTCAAAATCATCAAAATGCTTTCAAATACTTATCACAACCATCAAATGAACTTTAAGTCATTATCAAACTCATCAAATCAATTCAATTCATTTCAAAATCTTATCAATTTCTTCAAAATCAATCCAAGTCATTATCTAAGTTATCAAAGTTATTTCAACTCTTTTTCAAAGAATCAAAATTGATTTGAATCGTTATCAAAGTAATTTCAAATCCTTTTCAAAATCATCAAAATCAGTCTAACTCATTATCAAAATCATCAAAATTTATCCTTTTCCTCATCAATATTCTCAATTTGGTCAAATCTACTAATTTTCCCTCTTTGTATGGGTAAATAACCCTTAATTTATTCCTAACCCTTAGTCTTGATAAATAAATATAGTTTATTTATCCCCTTTGTCCTAGCTTTCACAATTAACTAATTTGACATTAATTAATTGGATAATTTCATGATTTATGGGATTATTAATTCCTATATCATAATTTCCATCTTGTGGGAACAAATGAGTTTTTAAATTAACAAATTCCCTCACTCTTCCATTTCCCCTAATTGTTCTTCCAATTCCTAAAATCTAGCTTCCATATCTTACACCTTCCCTTTCCAATTTTCACACTAATTTGGCCTCTTTGTCTTCCAAACTCACCTTGTAATTTTTTGTATTTCTAAAATTCAACTCTTCCATTTTCATAATGTGTCATAATATGAAACTTTTCCAATTTCAACTCTTCAATTATGAAATCTTCCCAATTATGCATCAATTTGCTAAATTAGAGATTTGGCCTTCAATCCCTATAACTTGAGACCAATTTCTCATCATTTTATAAACACATTCCAAGTATTCTCACCACTCACCACCATTAAATTTATTTTATTTCAGCATATGAGTGCATTTTATCAATTCAAAATTTACATATTAATCATTACAGAAGAAAGGAATACACTGGAGCTTCATTGAGGGGGTGTTTTAGTTTAATGTTTATATTTTTATGCACCTTTACTTCAATAGCTTTAATGGTTTATTAGAGATTTTAATTTTCATGAAGTTTAGGGGTTTTTTAGTTGACCTTTTTCATTCTCATGTTGTTTATTTCTAATTTTACTATCTTACATCAAGTGAACCCAACATGAAACATGCAAAATTTGACTAATTTTATGTGTTTTTAGATCCTGGTGAAGAGTTGTGCACTTGGAAACAAATCCTACACACTTGGATACATGATATTCATAGTTGGACCCTTCTTTTGTGTAGTTGGGCCCCATCTTACACACTTGGACCTAAGTCTTGTGCACTTGGGATACTTGTTATGATTTCAGGGTTTAGGGCTTAGATTTTTGTTTGCATGATTTTTGATTTCAACTCAACTATTTTAAATGGATAAAATGAACCTTAAAAAGGATAAAGGACTTAAAATAAACACTTCACTTTGATTTGGGCTCTTCAAATGAACTTTCATATTTGATTTGGGCTTCTAAAATGAACCTTTACCTAGTTTAGGGTTTTATACAAATTTGGTTAGTTACGTGTTTTGAATTCAATTCAAAGCTTCACCTAGTATAATTAGGGGTATTAGGAATGAATTATAAATATGTCCTATGGGGGAGTATTCATATCTATTCTATAGTAGTTTTTGTTGCATTGATGACTGTGATTGTCATTGATGTCAACACAATGATCTATTGGAGATTAGCAGAGAAGCAGATAGTGTTTGTATTAGCGTACATGGAATATTGAAGATCAAGATATACGGAGTTGAGGAATTACTTTATATTGTGTCTTGTGTTCATGGTCAAGAGAACATAAAAAAATTCAAGTATTCATGACAGTTATGTGTGATTCAGTGGAAGAAGTATTCAGGCAGTGTTCTTGAGAAGCAGTTTGTGGAAACTGGATGATATCTCCTAATAGGGATAGAATCTAGGCATGAAAGGTTGTATAGATGATGAAGATATGATGATAGTGACATGGATGTGATAGCAATGTTAGAGGTTGCACGAGTGAAGAATTATCTTTTTTGGAAGCTAACAATTTTATGTAATTATAAAATATTGTGTAACATGTGGAAGTTATATTTTGTAATTGGTTAAGCCTTGTTGGTCGACTCATTTGTAATTATTTGAGTGTGGTATGAAGGAAGGATTGTTTTTATTTATTTTGATAAGGATATTAGATATTGTATGAAAGTGAATTGTGAAATTGAGCAATATTTGTTGTAAGAGGATTTGCGAAGTATAGAGATCTGGTATTGAGATTTGATGAAGTAGCTCGTGCGGTTTGGCATAGTCGTGTAGAAGTGATAGGTTGTTGAGATTAGTAATATTTTTTTATTTTTCTATTGAGTAACACAAAGATCAGTTGGACAGTTTGTTTAGTGATCTTTCTCTTGAAGTTGTTTGGGCAGTGGGTCCTTCTGTCTTCCATAAACTCCTAACAGGGTTAGAATCTTTTAGTAGGGATTCAAAGTCTCCTAACATAGACTCATATGTACTAAATGTATTTCATAAGGCTCTTAATAGAGTCCATCCTCTCACAAGGAATTTTCATAGTAGTGCATCTTTTATGGGCATCATTCCCACCAAGGTTTACTCTTTGATCAAGAGGTTCCCTAGTCAACATATCTTGTGTTATTGTGTTACTATGTATGTTTATCTTTATATGGTTGTTTCTTACATTTCTCACATGGTTAAAATCTATCAATGGTGATAAAAATTGTATTTATTGATTCACCCCCCCCCCCCCCTCTCAGTTATCTTGGTGGACTTTACTTTCTAACAATTGGTATCAAAGTTGCAGGTCGTTGAAGGAAAAGTTTAACTTAAGGAGATCCATGGTGAATCATTTCATGAAAGAAATCCCTAAGTTTGATGGAGTGAACTTTGATTGCTAGAAAGAAAATATGAAGACACATTTACTATGTTTAGGACCAGGATACTAGTTAATCACAAATAATGAAAAGAATATCAATAAAGAAGACAAAATTGAAGAATGTACTAATGAGGAGAGAGATATGTTCATGTGTAACATACTTGCCAGAGAAGCACTCTTGTCAGCCCTTCCAGAAAATAAGTACAGTCAGGTAAAACATCTAAGAACATCTCATGAAATTTGGTTAGCCTTACAATCTACTTTTGAAGGTGATGAACATCAAAGAGAGTCAGATTACATAATTGGATATGTGCATTTGAAGATATAAGAATGATGGAAGATGAATCTGTTAGAATTTATATTGTTAGAATGTCAGAAATTGTTGTAGGTATCAAATCTTGTGAAGGAAACAAGACAAAGAATGAAGTAATATGCAAAATTATAAAGACATTAACTCCTGTATTTAAGAATACAATGAAAATGATTGAGAAAGTTATACCTTGTACTAAGAACTTCACCAGAGAAACCCTTATTGGAAGACTAGAAGCAACAAAGATAAGCTTGAGACAGTCGGGAGATCTACCTAGAATGGAGATAGCATTCAACACACTTAGTGTTCATCCTACCTTGTCAAGAAGCATTAGTGTAAGTGGAGATTATGCTAGTGGTAGAAAATCTAAGAATGAAGAAGACATGAAGATTGAGGAAGGAATTGCCTTACTTGTGAAAAGAGAACCAGAAGGTAAGAAATTTTTTAAATATTGGACTTGTTAAGAATATGGTCATTTTGCATCTAAATGTCCTATGCGAGTAAATAAGTATAGAAATAATTTTAAACCTAGAAGATCTAAATAATGTTACTATGCTAATGATGAAGAATTTGAGGCTAGTATGGAGAAATCTTTAAGTGAAAGTGATAATGAGAATGGTGATATAGGATTTGTAGCAATAAAAGAAGAAAACTCTGAAATTGAAGTTAGAGAAGAAAAAGATTTAGTTTCTCAAGTAGAAAAGAGACCTGATTGGATTATAGATAGTGGTTATTCACATCATATGACTAGAGATATGAAGAATTTTATAAAGTTTAACAATTATGATGGAGGAATTGTTAGAGTTGGAAACAATGCACCTTGTTTGATAAAAGGAATAGGATCTATTTCTCTTGATAGAAAGACTAACACTAATGATGTTTATTTTGTGGATGGATTGAAACATAATATTTTGAGTGTTGGATAGTTAGTTGATAAGGGATATAAAGTTTGGTTTATTGAGAAAACTTGTGTAATCAAGGATAAGGATGGTAATTTGATTAGAACTAGATCAAGAACCAGAGGTAATGTATTTTAGTTGAATCCCACTCAGATGACATGCTTGATTACTAAGATTGATGACAGTTGGTTATGGCACATAAGATTTTGTCATATAAATTTTGATAACATTGTGAAAGTGAGTACTACACTTGTAGTAAGAGATTTGCCTAAAATTATGAAACTTACTAACATGATTTGCAAGGAATGTGTTATGGCTAAACAGAAGAGAAGCTCATTTCCTAACAAGAAGTTTACATCAGTAGAGAAGTTGGAAATTGTTCATACATATTTGAGCAGTCCCACAAGGACTAGAGGATTCTGTGGTGAAAGGTATTTTATGATTCTTCTTGATGATTTTACAAGAATGATGTGGATTGCATTTCTTAAGGAAAAATATGAGGCATTTGATAAGTTTAGAGTAGTTAAGAACAAAATTGAGAATGAATTTGGAATGAAGATTAAATGTTTAAGATTAGATAGAGGTGGAGAATTTACTTCAAAAGAATTTAACACTTTTTGTGAAGTGAATGGCATCAAGAGATAATTTTTAGCCCCTAGAACACTTGAACAAAATGGTATTGCAGAAAGAAGAAATAGGTCAGTAACTGAAATAGCAAGAGCTATGCTATTTGAAAATGACTTGGCAAAGATATTTTGGAGAGAAGCAGTGAATACAATAGTATATACAATGAACATAGTACAAATTAGAGCAAACACATACAAGACACCTTATGAATTATGGTTTAGACATGCACCATCAATTAAGTATTTTAGAATTTTTGGTAGTAAATGTTATATTAAGAGAGATGATGACATTAGAAAGTTTGACCCTAGAAGTGATGAAGGTATATTTATTGGTTATTCATTGAAAAACAAAGCTTATAGATGTTTCAATAAAAGAACTAAAACTATTGTTGATAGCGCAAATGTTAAAGTTGATGAAAAGTTCAAAATTCAGGAATGAATGCTTGATTATGAATTAGATGAAGGAACTCATCCTAGAATTGATCAAGAAAATATTGAATTATTCTATGAAACTGACAGTGAATTGTAGAATGAAAGTCACATTGAGGAAATCAGAGAAGAACCTAGATCAAAACCTAGAGTTGAAGCAAGAATTGAGACAGTGACACCTAATAAGAATCTTGCAAGAAATCATCCCATTGAGAAGATTATTGGGAGCATAGAAAAAAGATTTCTGACACAGAATAAGGTACAAGAAGAACTATGTTTAATTTTTGAAATTGAACCTAAATCTATTGATGAAGCTTGTAAATATGAACATTGGATTAAAGCAATGAAGGAATAACTAGATCAAATTGAAAAGAACAAGACTTGGGAATTGGTCCCTAGACCTAAAGATAAGAATGTTATAGGAACTAAATGGGTATTCAGAAACAAGATGACTGAACAAGGAGAAGTCATAAGAAACCAAGAATGATTGGTATGTAAAGGATACTCATAGCAAGAAGGAATTGACTATGAAGAAACTTTTGCACCTCTTGCAAGAATTGAAGTAGTAAGAATGTTTTTGGATTATGCAGCCTATACAAAATTCAAAGTATATCAGATGGATGTGAAATCAACATTTTTGAATGGAGAATTAGAAGAAGAAGTCTACATTGAGCATCCTGAAGGCTTTCCCTTAACTCATTAAGGAGACATAGTATGTAACTGAACAAAGCTTTATATGGACTTAAACAAGCACCTAGAACTTGGTATACAAGACTGGATAAGTATTTGATAAAATTAGGAATCACTAAAGCCACAATAAACAAAAACTTGTATATGAAAGAAATTGAAAATAGTTTTTTGGTTGTAGTTATTTTGGTTGATGATATTATCTTTGGAGGAGAAGATGAAGCTAGTGACAAATTTGTAGATGAAATGAAGAGTGAATTTGAAATGAGTATGATTGGAGAGATGAAATATTTTTTAGGATTGTAGATAACATAGAACAGTGATGGTATCTTCTTATGTCAAAAAAAGTACTTGAATGACTTATTGAAGAGATTTGGTATGGAGAATTGTAAGCCAGTTGGCACACCTATGGTAACTAGACATAAGTTATCTAGCACCAATGAGACTCCTATAGTTGAATAAAAGAGGTACAGATCTATGATTGGAGGATTGCAATATTTAACTCATACAAGACCTGATATATCACATGCGGTTGGAATAGTTGCAAGATTTCAAGCTGATCCTAAAGAATCACATTATGCAACAGTAAAAAGGATATTGAGGTACTTGAAAGGCATAATTGAATATAGATTGTGGTATGAATTAAAATTTGATGATTTTACCCTATGCACATATACAGATGCAGATTAGGGAGGCAGTGTTGATGACAAAAAGAGTACAAGTGGTGGAGCATTTTTCCTTTGAGGAAGATTGGTTTCTTGGCTAAGAAAGAAAAAAAATTGTATTTCATAGAGCACAACAGAAGAAGAATATGTAGCAGTAGCAAACAATTATAACCATATAATATGGATGAAACAAATGTTGAAGGATATTGGAATAAAATTTGATGAGCCTGTTGTTATACACTGTGATAACACCAGTATAGTATGTCTAAGAATCCTATACCACATTCCAAGACAAAGCATATAGAAATAAAGTATCATGTAGTAAGAGAGAAAGTTGCAGAGAAAGAAGTCAGACTTGAGTATATAAGTAGAAAAGAGCAGATTGTAGATATATTTATGAAGCCCTTACCAAAAGATACATTTGAGTATCTAAGAGGTATGCTTGGAGTTATGCCCCAGCCTACTTTTCAGAAGTGATGCAGATTGTTGCATCAGTCTAGTGGTATATGAACTCTATCTTTTTCTAGATTGGATGTTGGTAATTCCTCTATGGGGGAGTATGTGTTTCTGAGCTGAGTCATGATGACTCTAGTGAATGTATTTTCTAAAAAGTGTCTTTTGACATTGAAGTTGTTGTTGACATAGTGATGTATTATTTGTCATTGATGTCAATGGGGAAGAAGGATACATGAAAAATCATCTATTGAAGAGAATTTGAGGGAGAAGGATACAAGAAATATAAAATGGAAAACTATTGAGTAAGAAAATGAAGAAATATTTGATTGATGAAGAATATTTGAAAACATTTCAGAGCAGTAGTGTTGTTGTGTTGGTATTCATGGAACTTGGATGCTTTTTCATCTATGTTTCCATCAATTCCAATGGGGGAGATTATTAGGAATTAATGCTAAATATGTCCTATGGGGGAGTATTCACATCCATTCTATAGCAGTTGTTATTGCATTCATGACTGTGATTGTCATTGATGTCAACACAATGATCTACTAGAGATTAGTAGAGAAGTAGTCAGTGTTTGTATTAGCGCAGGTGGAATATTGAAGATCAAGCTATGTGGAGTTGAGGAATTACTTTATGTTGTGTCCTATGTTCATGGTAAAGAGTGAATTTGGAAATTCAACTATTCATGACAATTATGTGCAATTTAGTGGAAGCAGTATTTAGGCAGTGTTCTTGAGAAGCGATTTGTGGAAACTGGATGATATCTCCTAATCAGGATAGAATCTAGGCATGCAAGGTTGTAAAAATGATGAAGATATGATGATAGTGAGGTGGACATGACAACAAGGTTAGAGGTTGCACAAGTGAAGAATTATCTTGTTTGGAAGCTGATAGTTTTATGTAATTATAAAATATTGTGTAACGTGTGGAAGTTGTATTTTGTAATTGGTTAAGCCTTGTTGGCCGAGTCATTTGTAAATATTTGAGTGTGGTATAAAGGAAGGATTGTTTTTCTTTTTTGTGATAAGGATATGAGAGATTATATGAAAGTGAATTGCGGAATTGAGCAATATTTGTTGTAAGAGGATTTGCAAAGTACATAGATCTGGTATTGAGATTTGATGAAGTAGTCGGCGTGGTTTGGCACAGTCATAGGAGAAGTGATAAGTTGTTGAGATCAGTAATCTTTTTGTATTATTATATTGAGTAATATAGAGATCATTTGGATAGTGTGTTTAGTGATCTTGCTCTTGAAGCTGTTTGGGCAGTGGGTCCTTCTGTCTTCCATAAACTCCTAACAGGGTTAGAATCTTTTAGCAGGGATTCAAAGTCTCCTAACAGGGACTCATATGTACTAAATCTATTTCATAAGGCTCTTAATAGAGTCCATCCTCTTTGAATGAATTTTCATATTAGTGCATCTTTTGTGGGCATCATTCCCACTGAGGTTTACTCTTTGATCAAGAGGTTCCCTAGTCAACATATCTTGTGTTATTGTGTTATTGTCTATGTTTATCTTTATATGGTTATTTCTTACATTTATCACATGGTTAAAATATGTCAATGGTGATAAAATTTGTATTTATTTGATAACTGATTCACCCCTCCTCTTAGTTATCTTGGTGGACTTTACTTTCTAACAAGGGGTTCAAATTGATTCAAAGTATTTCAAATCAAATTTTATTAAATGGTGTAATAAAATCTAATTTTACTTTAATAAACATGGTTTTGATTATGTAAAAATAGGTTTTGAAAGGACCTGAAACCTTTTACATAGAGAGAATAGATAAAACATTTAAGCTCCAACAGTTCAAGTGCAACAACACCAAAAAAAGCATCACAAACAAGTCCTTAAACATAAAGACCGACCAAAAGAAAAAAGACAACAAAAAAGGAAAGCAAGATGACAAGTTGCTATCTAAACACATTTCATCAATTCTATAGCTTGATCTGCAAGAATCTACATGTTTGTAGTAGACAGCTTCAGTTCTTCCATGTCGTTCTTGTTGCCATCTTTCACCATCCTGGATTTGGATCTCATACACTTGCTAGGACCCTTTTCCTCTTTAGTCTCTATGATCTCTTGGTTCCCTTTCCCATTATCAAACTTGTCAACCAAGGTCTTCACATGCTCATTTGAAGCCTTGAGGACAACAAAGCTCTATTTTGCAATATTCCCCATGGTCTTCTCCGACTTGTCAATTCTCTTTTCCATAGTCTCAACTTTCTTGGTTAAAACATTACTGCATTGGATTTTCTCCTCCATGGCATTAAGTCTGTCATTGAAGGTAGCAACACCCTCAGCTTTGGCAACAATGTCAGTGAGCTCATCAATAGTCTAGCCCAAGGTTTTCTCCCCCAGGTTCATCCTTTTAAGAATCCCCATTTCTTTTTGTAGCTGGTGGATGTTGGACTTCAACACAGTGATGTCATTCTTCATTATGCTAAGGGTAGACAAGAAGGCCAGGCACCCCAAATTCTCAAAATCCTTGTTCCCCTCCTCATTAATCTCAGGTCCCCTATTCTTTGCCTCCATGTTCTCCTTAGGATTCTCCACCTTCTCCTTCTCTAGGTTGGCCTTTTCCTTCTCAAACCCATCTTTCTCAATATTAGTCACGTCCTGTGCAACTTCTTGTAGAAGTTTTTCCTCAACCCAAACATCTTTACTGGTACCCCCACTCTCCTCCATAGTAGGGTTGTTTTCCACATAGATTTCCTGATCATTCTTTCCTTGGGAAGAGGAACCCTCATCATAAGATATGAAGACCCTCTTCACAACTTTCTTCTTCCCAATTTTAGTTCTGGTATGATTGCCAATAGGTTTCAGTCTCTTCTTCCCCTGCTTCTTGGACCTCTCCTCCTTTCTCTCTTCTTCCTCTAATTCCATGTCAGTAGTAGAATCCTCCATCTTCCTTTTCTTTTTTATTTCCTTAGGGCTATCCTCCTGGCAATCCTCAGAATCCCCCTCTTCATCTTTCATTTCCTCCATAAAAGGCTCCTCAGACTCCTTCCCATCAGTATCATAGTCCTCCAGGGCTTTTCTATTAAGCCAAGATCTTTCCACCTTCTTTGAATTCAACACCTCATATATGAGGACCATGAGCCCTTCATGGTAGGCATGATCACCCTCTGGATCCCTTTGCTAGTGAAGGAGGGAAGCATTCAAAGAATTCAGTAAATAGAAAGGAAAATTAATCTTAACCCTATGCCTAAAATGGTTCAGAAGAGTAAGATGGTGGTTGTAGATTTTAGTATACCGACCATCAAGGGTAATGTAGCCTATGATAACAAATAAAACAAGGTGCCAGGGCTTGTAAATGAACTTAGGGTTAAAGTAAAAATTGTCCACCTTAATGATACGGTCTCTCTCCTACTTCGTGAGTGCAAAATCCTCCAAGGCTTTGTCCGAGATCTTCCTATCCCTATAGAAGTTGATGCCCTCAGTCATCAAGCCAGTTGCTTCAGAAACCACTTCCTCTGTTACCTCCATGTTTTGCATGCCCACTAGAACACTTCCCTTGTTCCAAGTTTTGATGAAATTTCTAGTCACTGCCACTTTCCCTCCATGTAATCTCTCCAAAAATTTTTCCAGACCCCATCTTTGATAATTTTCCAAATTTCCTTATTCTATTTCTAGTCACTACAGTCCTCTAGCTCACATCTCCTTTTGCCTCCCATGTCTTTGTGAAATAATAGAAAGCCAAAGTTCAAATGAATTACCTCTCTTTGAAACTCTACCTTTGAGCTGTAATAAACATTATTAATGTTATTCACAACCCACAAATCATGCCAAAGGACTCCAATTATTGTCTCAAAATCAGGCCATTGTCCTTCATGATAGTCACACAGATTTTTGCACTCATTACTCATTAATGATCTCTTCATTCAAAATGTGTTGCTTACTCCTCATCCTCTCCTTACTAATTAATGATGATCCATCATAGGGGATATCTGAACCATCATTCCATTCAATTTCCATCTGGCTTTTACAAGCCACATTCGCAGCCCAGTCAGCCACTAAATTTGCCTCCTTGAAAACGTGGGATATCATACAATTTTTAAAGGTATCAATAATTTTTTTTGCCTTACTTAAAACATTGGCTATGGACCATGAAGGGGTCAAAGTGTTCTTTAAACAATTTACAATACTTAGGAAATCCCCTTCAATCCATATTTTGTTATAATTCTTCCTTTTGGCAAGTAACAACCCATAGAGAGCAGCATTAGCCTCCACCACCTGATTGGTGTTGAAGCCTATAGGAATAGCCATAGCCCCTTTGCAATTCCCAAATTCATCTTTGATAACCACTCCACAACCAACAATTTTGGGGTTTCCTTTAGAGGCACTGTCAAAATTGATTTTGACCCATCCATTAGGAGGACAATCCCACCTAGCCTCTTCCCTTAGATTTCTTTGGATTAGAACTTTCCTTCCTTCAAGCTTCCACTTCTTATAAACTTTGGCCTCCCACTCATTCTTTAGATCATGATAGTTCTTTATCAACCCCAAGTTCTCCAACAGAGTTCTCTTAATCTTGTGAAAAATACTCTCCTAGTTGGACTCCTTATCCCTAAAAATTCTTTCATTCCTTTCTTTCCACACACCCCAACACAAAAAGGGTAGGAAGAAATTCCAAAAGGAGATTAAAAACTTGTTGTTAGTTGGTGGTTTCTAGCACATAAACAACTCCTAAATTTTTTGAGGGAACACCTACTCCATGTTCATTAGATCAAAGAACTTTCCCCATATTTGACTAGTGAAAGGACAATGAATTGTCATATGGTTGATATTCTCCTCATCATTTTTGCAGAGACAACATCTATTAGTTATAACTAGGCCTCTTTTTCTGAGATTATCAATTGTGAGAACTTTATCCCGCAATAAGATCCAAAAGAAAACATTAATTTTAGGAGTTAGTCCCTTGAGCCACGCTTTGGCCTAGCAAGGTTCAGGGCTGTCTTCAAAGTTTTGTATATACAGGGAAGAAAATGAAAACAAGCCATTAGTACTAAATCTCCAAATGAGGGTATCCTCATCATCAATAAGAACCACAACATTCAGAAGGTTATTCAAGCCCCTGAGGGAAGGATCAAACCTAGACAAGTCAGTCCATTTACCCTCCTCCCAATAGTTTTCCACTTGATTGCCCAGGAACTGTTTACAAAGAGTAGACAAGTCATTCCAGCTAGGAACCTCTTTTAGGGGTTTATCAAGTAGCCATATGTCATCCCAAAAGAGAATTTTCTTTCCATTACCAGCCTTCCATTTCACTCCTTGCTTAATCATCTCCTTTCTTATAAGAGCATTTCCCCAAATACATGATCCACCTTGGGAAGAATCAGAGTTCAAGAACTTAAAGAAGTCAGAGCTATCCCTATTATATTTGTTGTGCCATATAGTGCTCCATTCTCCAAAGGAGTTTAGCCATGAGATACTCATTTATACTTCTTATAGTGTGTAGACCAAGACCCCCTTTCCTAGTCAGTTTACAAACCTTCTCCCATGCAATAAGGGCCATGCTTTTCTTTTTCTCAACTCCAGACCAAAGGAAGTTCTTTTGGATTTTCTCTATACTTTCAGCAAACTTAGGTATTTTGAAAAGGCTCAAAGCATAGAGAGGGATACTTTTAAGGGTAGCTTTGAGAACAACAATCTTACTAGCTTGGCTAAGAAGAGCACCCTTCCAACCAACAAGACTATTGTGAAATTTTTCAATCATATGCCTCCAAAAGGAATCCAGAGGATGGAGGCAGAGAGGTAAACCAAGATAGGACCCTGGGAGACAGTCTACCTCACAACCAAGAATTCTTTTTAGCCTCTCTTATCTTTTTTTAGGCACATTGATGAAGAATATAGAGCTCTTATTCCAATTGATACTCTGACCTGTAGCACCAGCATAGTTGTCAAGGGCTTTTTTAATGGTTTTGCCATTTTTGATAGAAGCTTCACCCATAATTATGGAATCATCCACAAACTGTTGATGCAAACACATCAAATCCTCAGAGGAAGGTTTTAGACCCCTGAATTCACCTCTGTTAACTAGCCTGCCAATGTGTCTACCCAAACATTCTACCAAAATAACAAAAAGAATAGGAGATAGGGGGTCCCCCTGATGAAGACCTCTAGAAGATTTGAAGAAAGGGGTAGGAGAACCATTCATGAGAATAGAGAATGTGGCAGAGGAAACCAAGAAGTGGATAAGGTCTCTACTCCTTTTATTAAAACCAAAAGCCTCAAGAGTAATCATCAAGAAATCCCAGTCAACCCTATCATAAGCTTTGGACAAATCAAGTTTCAGCAAAAAACCTTCCTTCTTTGACATAGTTAAAGAATGTATATTTTCATGGACCGAAATGATTGAGTTTAGAATTTGCCTCCCGGGGACAAACCCATTCTACTGTCCTGAAACAAGAGAAGGAAGAAAGGTGAGGATTCTAGAAGTAAGGATTTTAGAGATAATATTATACACCTAGTTGCATAAGCTGATGGGTCTAAATTGGTCCATACTATCAGCCCCACTTTTCTTTGGAATAAGAGCAATAAAGGTACCATTCAATTCATTGAGGATCCTTATAGCCCCACAAAATTCCTTGACAACATTAGAAACATCATCTTTCAGAATCCTCCAATACTTTTGAAAGAAAAAATGAGGATACCCATCAGGACTAGGGGCTTTATCTCCATCAAAGGAGAACACAACCTTCTAAATCTCATCCAAAGAAGGTATAGCAGCAATAGATCTATTATGAGCATCATTCAGGATAAGGGGTATACCATCCAACAACTCTCCTTGGCACTCCAAATCCAGGTTCTCAGCTTTCTTTAAAAGCTCTCCAAAGAAGTTATTGGCCTCATTTATGAAATCTTCCTCCTCACTAATGGTTCCATTGACTTGCATTCTAGAGATTTTATTGCTCATTCTATGTTTCATAGTGGTCATGAAGAAATATTTAGAATTCCTGTCCCCTTCTTTTAGGAAAAGCTTTCTCGATCTTTGCCTCCAAAAGCATTCTTCTTTTGAGATAATATCATGATATTCCATTAATTTATTATCTTTCTCCTTTTTGGTATGCCAACTATAGCCATCTTTTTGAATACTATCCTGGATCTCTTTTAGTTCTTCAACAATTTTATTTTTATTAGTAAAGATATTTCCAAAAGTTTCTTTATTCCATTTTTTAATATTGTCCTTCACATTTTTCATTTTCTTAACAACTTTGAACATTGCCGATCCTTCAATCCTAATACTCCACCAAACCTTAATCAGCCTTTCAAGGTTAGGGTGGATAGTCCACATTTTCTCAAATAAAAAAGGGAAGTTCCTTTTCAAGCCATTGAAATCAGCTCTTATGGTTATCGGATAATGGTCAGAACTAGCTCTGACATAGGTAGATAAGGCACAAGAATAATGGTTTAACCAAATGCTGCTAACAAGAGCTCTATCAAGCCTAACCTAAATGAGTTCATTACCCTCTCTCCTATTGGTCCAAGTATAGTTAATACCCTGTAGATCAATGTCATGCAACTCTTGACTATCAATAAATTCCATAAGATTAGTTCTGCTTTCCAGATTGGGTTGACCACCTCCATATTGTTCATTTTCCTTCAAAGGAGTATTAAAATCCCCCATTATGACCCAACCATCAATAGAAAAATCTCTCCTAAAACTAGAGACTTCCCTCCAGAAAGATTTCCTACCCCACCTGGTGTTCAGAGCATAAATGTTAGTCAAAACCCAAGAAGTGCCATCCTTGATATGCCCAAATCTAATATTAGTCACATTGTTACCACTGGATAAAACTTCCCCTTTGATAATATTACAATTCCAGCTAGTCACAATCCCTCCTGAGGCACCATCCGCATCACTACCATGGGACAGACCATTACAAAAAAACTGGATTTTCTCCACTTTATCCTTAGACATCTTAGTCTCCTATAGAAGAACAATATCAGGCTTGTTGTCTCTGATCATGTTTTTGACCATTGCTTTCTTGTGAGGATTATTTAATCCTCTTACATTCTAGGATATAAACTTCATTGCTTAAGGAATGGGCCAGAGTCTAGGATGGTCTTTTGACTACCATTTGCTAAACACTTACTGGTCTCAAGTGCTCACCTCTTTTGATTCAAGGGTCTTCCCAGGGAAACATGGGGAGCCCCCACATCTCCAATCTTATTGCTTCTAGTGCTTCTAAGGATTGAGGATACATTCTTCATCTATCCTCCATCTTTATTAGTAGGTTTCTTAACATTTTTAGCTGTCTTTTTCTTCTCCACCTTGGACCATCCTTCTTCATTCAGATCTTCTGATCCCACAAGGACCCCTACTGAATCTGCCACATCACTCCACATAGCTTTAGAAGGGCATGGTGCTACCTTATCTGGTCCCCCTAGAGTACCAAAGGTCTTTTGAGACCCCTCCTCTGAAAAGCCCAGAATCGGGCAGACTTGGGCATCTTGCCATATAACCAAAATCTGAGAGGGGGTAAAAGGCCATAAACTCCTGACATCTCTTGCTCAAATAGGCCAGCATCAAAGTTATTATTACCCTCTTTTATCCCTAGGGGCCTGCTCTGAGTATGTCCTGCTACAGAATCATCAGAGCTTTTAGTTATGGATTCCTTTAAGACTTCAGTCCTACCAGCTAATTTCTATTCAGAATCAGAATGAGATGTGTCACATCCTTCAATAGGCATACCCTTCCCATTATCCTTTCCTTCTTTCTTCTCATTACTACTACTCCCCATCAAGTTCGATCCATCCACAATCTTCTTTACCCAAATCTTTTTCATTTTTTTCTTTTGGGGTACCATCTTTGGGCATTGTTTCACCCAGTGGCCTATTTTCTTGCAATGAAAACAAGCAAAGGGTGTAGATTCAAACTCCAACTTTTGGACCCAAGAGCCAAGCTTGGACTGAAGAGTGATTGATTCTAGCATATCCACTCCTTGTTGCACTCCAGCATAGATCCTAGCATACGTAAGGCATCTTCTAGAGACCATGAAAAGATCCATAGACAAGAGCTCCCTAAAGACATTAGCAATACCCTTAAAGATGTCTTCCATCCAAAACTCAAGAGGTAAGCTCGAAAGAGTTACCCTAACTGGCACCTGCACATTAAGATCCTTTTGCATATCCAGGTTAGGACACCACTTATGCATGATCATAGAATGCTTTCCTATCATCCAAGGTCCTTCATAAAGAATAAACCTTAAATCCTCCTCACACGAGAAGGAAAAATCCAAACATCCTTTGGGAAGAGCAACCACCTCCACTTGACCTTTTAGACTCCATTTCTTTTTAAAAAATGCCCTAACCACCTCGATATTAGGGTGAGATCCCAAGAATATCTCCACAAGAGATTTAGCTATTCGAGATATATTAACATCTATTATTTGATCTGGAATGGATAAAGCAAAAGTTCCCTCCTCGGTGTTCGATAAGATTTCAACAGGAGGGAGAGAGGACTTACCCATTGGTTTCACACCAAAAAGGCCTGTCCAACTTTTGACAACCAGTAGGAATTATCCTATTCTAATCACATGCCCCCTTCATGGGTCCCCCTCTCGGGTCCCCCGTCCCAAGTCTAACATCAAGAATCTTAGCTTGGGTCCCATTTGCATCTATTTCCTCTAGTTTCCTACCACACTCAGAAGGACCAGCATCAGATCTGCCATTCCCCTTGCTCAACATGCTTGAAATTTGAATTCCTCCTTTCTCGCTTCCTATTCCGCCCGCCTGTTCCATCGTTTCGTGCTTGTGCTCCAATTTCTAGTATTCCTTGTTCCTTTAATAAACATGGTTATGAGATCAAAATTTTTAAATTTAGGTGTTTTTAGAAGTCTCTAAGTCAGTCTACTTCTTGTTATAGGTCCTATGCATTTGGTCTATGACTTGTGTAGTTTTCCTTTGTTTATGTGCAATTGGACATAAATCTTGCATAATTGGACCTAAGTATTGCATAATTGGCCACGTTTTCACTTGTTATGGTTCAATATCATATTTTACACTTCCATTTCTACTTCATGCTACTAGCATAGATATTTTGGTCTGCTAATAATTTTGTGTATCTCCTTGTCACTCATGGGATGAATAAATCATGAAAAACTACTAACGTATTTGATGCAGGATGTTTGATAGACCTTGTGTATCTTTAAAAACTTTTTTTGCTTGATTTTACCAGTTAGAAAACACTTCATTTTGGTGCACAAAATGAACAAAATGCTTATGTATTTGAAGTATCTTTTAGATTGTTAATCCCAAAAGATTGAATGAATGTATCCTCTCCCCTTGCATTTTCAGATCTTGGTTGTAAGAGAAATTCATTCAATATTTTTAGAGGGCTTGCCTCCTAAGGGATTTCATAGAGTTGTTGAAAGGGAATGACCAAAGTGGTAATAGGCCAAAGCCATGTCTCCATCCATACTACTATATAAATATGTGATTGTGACCAAAAGTCCAATCAAATGGTCTACCTGGGTGATATCTCTCTAGTATCCTTGAGATGTGTAAAAACTTGGTTCTCAAGGATGGGAGACCTCATGTGTGATTTTATCACACCTCCTATTGAATTGGATGTCATGTACTAAAAACCTTGTTTTATTGGCCAAAAACCTTCTAATCATTGATGAAAGGGGTCACCCATGCCCATGAAGACATCCCACACTTTTGAAGCTCTTTGTAGAGATAGTGGTTCCTTGGGAAGTGATGCCCCTTGAAATTAAAAGCTTGGTGTGCCTGAGAAGCGAGTCCACTCTAAGGGGAGCACATGTCTCCAAGATTTTAGGATATTTTCTCTAAGTAGGTGTATGCAATGAAAATATGGACCTATTTTCTACAAATGAAAAACACCAAAACACCAAAAAAAATCAAATTAGATGTTAGTCATTTAAAATGAAACAAAATAAGTAACTTTCACTACAACCTCCGATGAGCTAAAACAAGGGCACCCAAAGCCTTATTTGATTTTATCTTTGAGATTATTGTGGACATGCTCTTCCAACAAAAATGAAATGTAAAACTAATGCAAAACTATGAGATGCAAGCTAAATGATAATGAAGGAATTGAGAACAAGTATGAAGAACTTTCCCCAAGCTTCACAAATGATAAAGATTAAGATTCATGCAAGATTGATTCAAGACTATGATAATGATAATGCAACAAGATTAATATATAAGATGAATGCAACAAGATGTAGATTAGAAAAAAGATTAGAATGCAATGAAGAAAAGAACTATAATGATTAAGAAAGATAGAAGATGCATAAGAATTGAGAAGCATTAAGAATAATTCAGCCTTGAAGAAGATTAGAAGAATTTTTTTTTATTAAAAATGAGTGAGGTCTCCTTTTATAGAAAATGAAAATAATTGGACGGTGGAGATTAAGAGGAAAAAGAATGAGTGGCTAGGATTAAAGGTTAGGTAGGGTTTGGAAAAGATGAAGAGGCAAAATGAAATGAGTGGATAAGATTAAGAGGCAAAAAGATGTTAGGTAGGGTTTGAGAGGCAAAAGATGAAAAAGTCAAACTTCACTTTTAGAGGGAAAAGGGAATTTAAAAATGATTGGTGGAGAAAAAAGATGGAGAGGTGGCTACCTTGGAAAAGGTGATTGTGCACATGATTTAAAAGTAATCCACCTTTTAAATCAAAATTAGAGAAATATTATAAAAAGGTAAGAATAGGAAAAAGAGAAAATAAATTAAATTAAATAAATTTAATTTAATCAAGGTTTAGAAGAATTTTAGGTTAGTGGAAGAATAAAATAAATAAAATTTATTTTATAAAAGGAAATGGAGGGATAATATATTAAATTGAATTTAATATATTAAAGTATTTTTATAAAATTTAAATACAAAGGGTAAATGACTTTATTTAATTAAAGTAAATTTAATTAAATAAATAGAAGAATATAATGATTATAGTCAATTAATAAAATTAACCACAATGTTAAGGGAAAATATTAATAAAAGTTAATATTAGTGTGAATGGACAATTTTAGGTGTCTACATTTTTCCCCTCTTTGATGTGGTGTCGAAATCAACATCACGTCAAAGAAGAAGAAAATGAGATGCTCGAGGAGTCATGCCTAAGAGATGATAGGAAGAGGATGAGGATGTGCCCCCTCGAGAAAATTGAGAAAAAAATTAATTTTGACAATTTTCTTGAAAAGGAAGGGTGAGGATAGAGGAAGTGAATAAAATGACACCAATGCAAAATGAATCTAAATGTACACTATCATTGTGTTAACATGGGAGAGCATATCCTATTTTGATATTGTTCTTGACATTATGCACCAAGGTATGAGGAACCAAGATGACAATGTGCCAAGTACATGATCAAAAAGGTCAAATACAACCATATGTCTTATGACGCCATGATGTTGAAGACCATGATGCCCTTATGAAAAGAGGATGCAATGACCATGATAAAAGAAAAAAATACTAATACATTAAAGCAATAAGAAAGCATGCACAAAAAACCAAAATCAAACCAACATATTGCCCCTAGTCAAGATGAAAACCAATTGATTGATTGACTGATTGGGAGGGTAGGGCCTCAAGGATTGGGAAGGATACATCCCATGATGATGACTAGGTTTGAAAATGATCAATTGATTATCCTTTGATTTGGTTTAAGATAATGGCTTGATTAAATATTAACATACTAGATTGCAAGATTGGATTGCATGGATTAGTATTGATTGCACTTGATTGGACTGACTTAGGATCTTTTGGATTATAGAGATTTTTTAATTTTTTTAATTTAGTTGGATGAGCGGATTGGATAGAATGGAATTGGAAGAGAAGATGATTGGATAATATGAGATTAGAAAACATGGAAGGAGATAAATGGATTGGATTAGAAGGTAAATAGATTTGATAGAAAAGATGGTTTGAATAAGATTAAAGGATGATGAAGGGATTGGATAGGATGGGAGAAGAAAAAGGATAATTGGATTGGGACCAATGACAAGGGATAACCAAGAAATGATAGAGGATGGAAGGATGGAGAGATGTTTGGTTAAAATATGAATGGATGGAAGGGAGGGATATGATAGGAGATAGATGGAATGAATGGATAGGTAAGGGTAGGATATGGAAGAATATAAGATGGGGTGTATAGGGATGAAGATCCAAGAACTATGTGAAAATGGAGTTAAATGCTGGCCCACGCTAGGAGGAGAATGAAGGATGAAAAGATGGAGGATAAAAATGTGTAGGATAGAAGGGTGGTGATAGGAGATGGGGATGATGGGGAGGAGAGTGAAAGCTTTTATCATTGTTCAAAGCAGGCAGGGATATTTTCTTTGTATTTTAGTACCTCTAGTTTTTTATGAAGGGAAAAGATATGAAAGTGGAAGGTGGATAGATATAGGATATGAGATGGAGGTTATGAAGAGGATATGGGATAATGATATGGGAGATATAGATGAAATTGGATCATAGACAATGGATGAAGGAAATATATAGGATAATCAAGATCAAGGACATGTGAAGGCATATGGACTCAAAGAGTATTATGAATAATGGGTTAAGGGAATGAATATGACAAGGACTATGAGATGGAGGATATGGATGTTAAGATTAAATATGTGAAAATGGATGAAATTCTACAGGAATATGGATGGATACAGAGTAAGTGTTATGGAAGGTACATGTGGATAGAGGGGATGCATAAGATAGTCAAGATAAAATATGGGAAAGGAAATGATAATGAACTTAGATAGGAAAATGTATGGTGCATAAGGAATGTGGAAGATATTTATAGTAGCATAGTGTGTATGGAGCTTGCCCCCAAGTATGAAGGTCAAGGGGATG
The DNA here is from genome assembly GCA_027943335.1 of Chamaecyparis obtusa. Lineage (NCBI taxonomy): Eukaryota > Viridiplantae > Streptophyta > Pinopsida > Cupressales > Cupressaceae > Chamaecyparis > Chamaecyparis obtusa. The sequence goes on from BSBK01004552.1 coordinate 613,333, forward strand.
AGAATAGGAGAATGGATAAGATATGATAGGTAGATGAGAGGGAAGATATTATGGATGTATAGCGAGAAGGAATTACCCCCAAGTATGAAGAAAAGCTAGAGGGAGGGATTACACATGATGCTTGTTTACCAAGTTTTCATCATGGTACTTTTCCAAGGCGCCCAATTATCAAGTTTTTACCGTTGGACGATTTTTTTTTCTTTTTTTTTTGTGAATTTTTTTTTTGGAGGAATTTGAGCTTGATGCTCTTTTGATAATGTTCCTTTGGAAAGATATGCTATGATTGGCCAAGGCCATTGAAAGTTAAGCTTAAAGATGTTGATAATGGTGATGGTAGGGGAAATATATGGAGGTTAAGGTAGATGATGGTTAAGGATTTATGTGTAAGATGGGGTAAGAAGAATGGGAGGATATGATATGGAAGAATAGGGAGTAGATATAGGAGTTGGATATTGGATAGGGTATTGAAAGGTTTGTGTGGGAGTAGGTAAAAATGATGGCAAGATCAAAATTGACACACACCTTGAAGGGTTCTAGACAAGTGAAGGGGGAATGAATTGGCTAGCATGAGGTATTGATGTGGATTTTGAGACACAAGGACTGAAAATAGATGGAGGAGAGAATGGAAGATATTTGGAAGAATATGGAGTGGAAGTCTTTGGAAGCTTGAATGTCAAATTTGATTTTTCTTTTATGTTCTAGTCCTTTAAGAGATACTTGGGAATCCACACAGCTTTGATTTTTCTTTATGTTTATGTGCTTTTGACCACAATTCTTCCACAATGGATTTAGGAACCCATATTTTCTTTGATTTTATTTTTTGCTTGGAGAACCCTTATGGTCTCTTGAGTATTTCCCTTTTCTTTGTAGCCACATATTGATTAGATAGGACATGGTGATCTTCATATGTAAGTGGATTCTTGGATTTTTTAGTTTTATGTTGTACATCCAAATTGCTTCCAAAAGACTTGGGAATTGTGGATGAATGAGGCTCATATAACAGGTTTTGATGGATGGATGGATAGAAATCTCTCAATAATGCATGTCTTTGTTGATCTTGACTTATGGTGGAAGACATAAATGATGAGCTAGGAGTGAGTGGTATAGTGGATGGAGGAACATAAGGACCTCAAATGGATGGAAGGTATGAAGGGTTTAGTGTTGGGATATAAGGGCCCAAAATGGATAGACAAGATGAAGGATTTCCTTTAGGGATATAGGGTCCCAAGATGGATTTGGAAGATAATGAAGGAATATGTTTACACTTGAATGGAGGTATATAAGGTATATGAGGGATATGAGAATCTGTAGAGTGAGTGATATCACCAAGGCCATCAAGTATAGGGTTTTCTTGGTCCTTGATGTTAGGAATAGTCCCAAGAGATAACTGAGAGAGGGGGGGGGTGGGGTGAATCAGTTATCTAAAAAATTCAATTCTTTATCCAATTAAGTATAGAATAACATTAAGCACATACACAATAAGATAACACTTAACACAACACCACAATTTTGGTTACGGGGAAACCCAAATAGGTCAAAACCCCAGTGGGAATTAACACCCACTATAAATTGCAGTAGAGTATAATGATCCTTGTTAGAAGATCTTACAACCCTGTTAGGAGTTGATCTTTACAATGCATGAACTACAGTGACCTGGTCAAAGGTCAGACCCTTTTAGGAGTCTTTTATAATTAACCTTGTTAAAGGTGAGGACACACTGTTTGGGAGCACACTGCTCAAATGGTGAAGGCTGCAACCTTTTGCATAACAGATATACACTATATCTAGATCTTGGTGAGCTGGGAAGTAGACCCATTGTCTTGATTAGTTCTAATGAATAGAATATACTCTCTTCTTCTTCACATAGATCTTCAACTCTTGATTGACTGTCTCAGTACATTCACATCTTCTACTCTCCTCTTGCAATCACAACTGACTGGCTATAAGTATCTTTCTCCAAATGATATAATCAAGTCAGCCTATTAGAAATTCCTTGAAATCATAATAGAGAAACAATATAACTCTTCAATAACATCTCCAATAGCTAAACCAAGCACACAACACAAATAGGACCACACAACTCAATATGAGTAGATGCGTTGCTTCACATAGTCGGCTCCACCAAATTAACTGAAACTTTATTCTCATGCTAAAATACATTATGCATTCTTAACCAAACATTCTTAACTCAAAACCAAACATGAAACCAAAAACATATATCAAAATGATAGGCGCAACTACTAAAACAATATAAATAATGTTAGCTCCATCAGATAAACTCAAGAAATTGTAGCTGGCAACTAGAAACATCATTACTCAACTTCAACTGCACAACTGACTCTGCGTCCATGAACATAGCATCATAAACATGTCTACACCACAAATATAAATGCACAAGGCTCCATCATAACCATACTAAAAATCACATATAGAGCTCTGCCTATAACACTTGAACGATGTTAAAATATGGAATGTGTTCACCTTATTCAAATATGTGGAAAATATGAGATCAACTACTAAATCCAAATTCCCAAAGGAGACATCTAAATTGATCAACCAAAAGGTTAATGCACAATTGAATCAATCTATGAAGAATATGAATGAAGAAGAAGATCTTATATTTTTCTATGAAGAGTATATGCTTTAAATCTAAAATAATTGAAAGACAAGTACTAACCTCAAAGTAGGGCAGATCTGGAAAATGCTGATTTCTGGTGTCTGTGTGTAGTTTTGGGCAATTCTGCAACCTGTTTTGGATTGGAAATGTTGAGGCAAAGAAAAATTAGAAAAATTTTATCTTTCTGATAGTAGGTAGTCTTTGACCCTGATAAAAGGTCAAAGACTACTTCAGGATTTTGAAGGTCGAATTTGATTTTGTTTGCAGATCTCGGAAGTTCGCTGAAAAGGGTATCCAAATCCAAGCTCAAATCTATAGTTTCTAACCTGTACCTACAAGAAAAAGAGGGTTTTTGTTTTTTTTTGGGCATTTTTCCTTGGTCAAACCCCAATTTGGAATCAACCTTGAAATTGAATTGAATTTGTAATATGCATAAACAAAGAAAATGGAACTTTTCACCTTGCTTATGTTGAAGTCCTTGTAGAGGATTCAAATTCTCAAATCCACAAGTAGGGATGCTCCAATGAATGTAGAAGTATGTAGGATGTCTCAAATCAATGGCATTTTATCACTAATCTTGAATGGATCTTTGCATAGGAATAGACTTGGATGAATGTGGAAGGATGGATCTTCAAGGGGGCTCCAAAGAGATTGAATCCTTCAATGGCTAACAATGGATCTCCTTGATGAATTCTTGAATGCTTGAATGAATGATTAGGCTTGAGGATGAATGAATGATTTCCTTGCTTTCCTTCTCCTTCTTGCTTGCTTGATTGCACTTGAGAACTTGAGATATTGTGAGATGAGATGAGATGAGATATGAAAATGAGAGAGGAAGGCCTCCTTTTATAGTGGACTAGGGCACAAACCTCTAGAGAAGGCTGACATTGGGGAATTAAATCCCAATTAACCTTAAACCCTAGAAATGGACCCATATTAAATGAAATTTAAGGATTTACCATTCTGAAACCCGAAATGGCCGACCCGAAAGCAGGAAAACAAATATTTCTGAAACCCGACATCCGAAAATCATGGGAACTTAAAATTTGAACCCTGGGTCAAAGATGAGGTAGACCCCACGCTAGGTTAGGGTCAAGGTCATCCCTGACCTAGGTCAAAGTCTAGGTCATCATTGAACCTCAAGGTCGTATTTGACCTTGAGGTCAAAAAACCTAGGATATCAATCCAGAATGCTAGGAAATGTAGAAGAATAGGTGAAAATAGGAGTAGAGAACAATAGAATAGGGGGGAAAGCTAGATCCATGAAAATACCCAATCAAGGTGCTTAACATGACCCCAGACCACTCACTTAGAGGGCTAAATGCTCTTAACATGGAAGTGCTTCCATTTTAAGATGATACATTAAGCCCCCACTTTAGCAAGAGTATGGACTCGATGAAAACTCTTGGTAAAGTAGATCATAATGAAAAGATAATCTTATCATAATCAAAGGGACAAAGAGAAATATCAAGCCCCTAGGGAATCAAGTCTTCATCAACTCCAAGATCACAATAAGAGAGACATCTCTAAAGAGAGAGAGAGTGTGTGATTATCTCACCCAATGAGAACTTATGTCTCATTGTGAACCACACAAGGAAATGACACTATTGGAAAGATGGAATTGAACCACCTAGTGAATGTGGCTACTCACTAGTCAAATCATCAAGGATTCACCCTTAGGAATATTCTATTCCATAAGAGTAGAACCAAAAGTAAAAGAGATCCAGTCTTAAGGACACCTTCAACCTTAAGGGATCAAAAATTTGAAACTGGTAGGATCAAGAGATCCTAATATATAAATCCATGCTTTAAGGATTAGTCACTAATCCAAAAAGGGAGAAAAGTATCTTGAAAAGAAATATATGCGTATCGAGAAGTGCGTGTGTGCAATAGGTGAGTAGAGTGTATGCTCCCATGTTAAAGTCATTGCTAACACTTTAACAAGAGCAATGTCTTTAACAAAAATATAAACAACTCCACTGATTACGTTTCCACTACGAGATGCCCTAGATGAAGACAAATCAAGGGAAATACCACATAAACATATAGAGAACACAGAAGGGATCTACCTACCATGGAGTCAGTATGATCATAAGATAATATATATATGATATTATTACAAATGAATTGACATGATTCCCCCAAAAAAGTAGAACTACAATAAAAAAGGAGGAAAGATCACATAAGATATATGAAGAAGAATCTTTTCAGACCATGACATGGAGACCAAAAAGAATCAGTGCTACCACATTTCAAATCCAAGAAGATTACACAAGGAAACATGCACGAACAATAGCACATTTACAACATAACATGAAAAAACATATAGGAGAATAGAGATACATTAGAGGAATTGTACAATAGGTTCGATTCCTTTATCACCTTGCACCAACAGAGTAACAAGGGTCGTATAAAAGAATCTAACAACATTTAGCAAACACATCACGGGAGAAGCATAGTACAATAGACAAACACACAACAAAGCTACCAAGAAGGAGAAGCCAATAAAGCATGCCACCTATGCTCCCCATCTCATTGTATATCATTTAGGGAAGGTGGGTAACTTGCAAGAGGGACTACATCCAACATAGTAGGAATGATAGCCAATTCCAAACAAGGATCCTCTTGAGAATCATCATGTTCATTACTAGGTTTAAGAATTAATTGTGATGAAAGCATATTAGGTAAATCAATGTTAATGGAAATAGTCTCATATTCATCATTAACATCATCAGTATCATCAAGAGTATCTTCATCTAGATTAATCAAAATAGAATCTAAGATATGAATAGAATCATCATAATCATGCATCTTAACATCATTAGTAATAACCACATTATGTATAGGTTTAGAAGAATTTTGAAGAACATAATTATGAGCTTTAGCATGAGCAAGATGCTTCTTATGACATTCATTAGTAGATTGATTCTATTTTGCTTTACTTGAAATAGGTTGAGAACTAGGAGGAAAAACCATAGGATCCTTCACAGGTTCTTTAGGAAGATTAATAAGATTATCAATTAACAAAATTAGAAGCCATAGTTAAAGGAGGTATGGAAGGTGTAGGAAAAAGACCATGATTAAGATCCATAGGAGGTACACTTAATTTGAGAATCTTATGATGCTTATAAGCTTGATATGAATGGAAAAGATTATCAAGTCGAGGAGGACATGAATTAGGTAATGAAGGCCAAAAGAAATCAAGAGCAGCATAATCTCTAGGCCTAGAAGGTTGATATAAACTATGATTAACCATCTTCACTTTGTCATCATGAACAAATTTAAGACATTTATGAATAGGTGAAGCAACAACATGCATGGATTTTAACCATGGTAAACCAAGTTTAACTTGAAATTGATCAGAACTAGGAACAACAACAGAGGTAGTGTTCACAATTTTTCCACAAAGTTCATCCGGCAAGTTAATAGAACCAGATGATGGATAAAGAAAAACATTACAAGTTTGAATCCACACATCTATTGTATCATAAGAATCACGTTGCAAATTTTTCATAAAAAGATTTTCTTCAGTAATAACATTGACTAAGGATGTAGGATCAACAAGACAACCAAGAGTAGGTATCTAGGAAATCCTAGCATAAATGTAAAAGGGACCATCAGGAGATTTAATAGTCTCATAATCATCAAAGGTAATCGAAAGTTCCCAAGGTCTTTTATGCTTAGGTTGTTGTCGAGGTTTAGGTTGAGTTTTCAATTTAGGCTTAGGTTTTGGTTGAAGTTGAGTTTGAACTTGAGGTTGAAGCTGAGGTTGAGGTTGAGGTGGAGATATAGTTTGACCAACATGCTCCACTTGATTAACAACATGATTGATATCATCCATCTTTGAATAATACACAATTTCCATAGAAGATGGCTGAGCAATGGTATTAGTATCATGCGTGGATAAAGGATTCATATAGATTTAAAGGTTTTGATTAAGAGGAGAGATAGATTTGTTCCCACTACCATCAAGATTATCCATAGATAAGGCATTAGAATCAATTAAATCTTGAACCTTATGTTTTAAAGAATAACACTTCTCAGTATCATGACCATTCTGACTGTGATATTGACAAAAAGCTTTAGGATCAAAAGATTTAGATGAAATTGTTGTAGGTAAAAGAGGTTGAATAAGAGGTAAAGTAATCATATTAGTAGTTAAAAACCTAATCATAATAGCATGTAAAGATTTAGAGAGAGGAGTAAATATACAATTTAATCAAAAAGCAATGGATTCAGAAGTGGCATTATGAGATGCAACAACTTGATCAGCAACTGCATTCGCTCGTTTGTTTATCTTGACATAATTGTTAAAATTTTGATATTTGTTTGGATTAGAAGCAGCATCACTTTTATCAACTAGAACATGAGCCATTGGAGTGGTGCTCTCAAATTGAATCACTTGTAATTGATAATGATGAAGCGCTGCACAAAGTTGTTGAAAAGAGGTAAATTCAGTAAGCAAAATCTTCTCTCTAATATCCTTTTGAAAATTTGAAATAAACATACGTTGAATATCAATATCAGGAACATGATAGGAAATCTGGGCATGCAAATGCTTAAATCTACCAATAAATTTAGTCAATTTTTCCTTAGCACTTTGTTTACAATGCATCAAATTGGTCAAAGACACTTGTGGGCCAATGTTGTTTTGAAATTTCTGAATAAAAGCATTGGCAAGTTTAGGAAATGAATCGATAGAATAAGGAGGCAATGAACAATACCATTGTAAGGCCTTGTCACAGAAAGTTGTAGCAAATAGTTTGGCTAAAATCCTATGGTCATGAGCATAATCACTACAAAGGATTTGGAATATTTTAAAATGATGAACGGGGTCTCCTTTTCCATTGTAATTCTCAAGATGAGGCATATCAACTTGCTAAGGAATAGGAGTATGAATGATATCTAAGGACAAAGGGCTTCCCATGTCACATGTAGGAACACTAAACTTATTTTGAGTTAAGGATGCAAGTTGTTGTTGTAAGGATGAAACAGTTTGAGCCAAACTGATGATTGTTGAGTCACTAGAAGAAATAGGAGGAGTAGCAACATTAGAAACACTAGGTAAAGTGTAAGATGCTATAGGAATAGAAGACACAACTAGAGGAACACTAGGAACTATAGTTGGAAGTAGATTGGAATAAGTAAAAGGAACATTATGATATGAAGGTTGTGATGTAGGAAGGGACACAAGAGGAACACTCATAGGAATAGAGGGAACCGTCACAATCACCAAAGAATGAGTATAGGTAGGAATGCTAGGTAAAGGATTAGAAGAAGTTTCGACACTAGTAATAGGAGGAATCAACCATAAATCCTGAGCTTCTTTAGCTAAAGGTTTAAAATTTGAATGCACAAGGTGAGTAATACCACACAAGAGGTTAATACCTTGATCACTATCATGAAGGACTTTCTTAAGAGCCTCTATAGCTTGAATAGAATCTTGATTATGGTTTTCTTGAAGAAGCCAATTACCCATTTTATCAAGTTTAGTGAAAAGTTTTTGGACTTGTTCAGGAGGAACTCTTAAAGTGTCATCTTCATCATGAGATGAATGAGAAGAGTTATGATCCATCATAGGATTGGAATCATGAAGAATCAAATTATCATCTGGGATCCTAAGGAAAGGAGAAGAAGATTTAGGATCAAAGGCACCTATGATTCTACAACTTCATCTAACCAGAACGCTATAAGTAGCACTAAAGGTAGTAAAGCTCATAAACCAATGCAATGCAAATGAACTAAACTAACACAAAATATTTTGATTTTATATGAGATTCAAACACATAAAAAGGAATCTAATACATGCAAGATCTAACACCATAAAACATAATAAAGCATCTAATTCCACAAAATAAAGGAGAGTAAGTATGTCAGGTTCACCAAAATGAATGATGTTAAAATATGGAATGTGTTCACCTTATTCAAATATGTGGGAAATATGATATCAACTACTAAATCCAAATTCCCAAAGGAGAGATTCAAATTGATCAACCAAAAGGTTAATGCACAATTGAATCAATATATGAAGAATATGAATAAAGAAGATCTTATATTTTTCTATAAAGAGTATATGCTTTAAATCTGAAATAATTGAAATACAAGTACTAACCTCAAAGTAGGGAAGATCTAGAAAATGCTGATTTCTAGTGTCTGTGTGCAGTTTCGGGCAATTCTGCAACTTGTTTAAGACTGGAAATGCCAAGGCGAAGAAAACCCAAAATTTTTTTATCTTTCTGACAGTAGGTAGTCTTTGACCCTGATAAAAGGTCAAATACTACTTTGGGATTTTCAAGGTCAACTTTGATTTTGTTTGTAGATCTCGGAAGTTCACCGAGAAGGGTATCCAAATCCAAGTTCAGATCTGTAGTTCTGCACCTATACCTACAAGAAAAAGAGGGTTTTTGTTGTTTTTTTGGGGGGTTTGCCTTGGTCAAACCTCAATTTGGAATCAACCTTGAAATTGAATTGAATTTGTAATATGCATAAACAAAGAAAATGGAACTTTTCACCTTGCTTATGTTGAAGTCCTTGTAGAGGATTCAAATCCTCAAATCCACAAGTAGGGATGCTCCAATGAATGTAGAAGTATGTAGGATGTCTCAAATCAATGGAATTTGATCTTCAACACCAATCTTGAATGGATCTTTGCATAGGAATAGACTTGGATGAATGTGGAAGGATGGATCTTCAAGGGGGCTCTAAAGAGATTGAATCCTTCAATGGCTAACAATGGATCTCCTTGTTGAATGCTTGAATGAATGCTTAGGCTTGAGGATGAATGATTGCTTACTTTCTTTCCTTCTCCTTCTTGCTTGCTTGATTACACTTGAGAACTTGAGAGATTGTGAGATGAGATGAGATATGAAAATGAGAGAGGAAGGCCTCCTTTTATAGTGGACTAGGGCACAAACCTCTAGAGAAGGCTGACATTGGGGAATTAAATCCCAATTAACCTTAACCCCTAGAAATGGACCCATATTAAATGAAATTTAAGGATTTACCATTCTGAAACCTGAAATGGTCGACCAAGAAGTGGGAAAACAAATATTTCTGAAACTTGACATTCGAAAATCATGGGAACCTAAAATTTAAACCCTGGGTCAAAGATGAGGTAGACCCCACCCTAGGTCAGGGTCGAGGTCATCCTTGACCTAGGTTAGGGTCTAGGTTCCCATTGACCCTCAAGGTCATCTTTGACCTTGAGGTCAAAAAACCTAGGACCTCAATCTAGAATGCTATGAAATGCAAAAAAATAGGTGAAAATAGGAGCAAAGAACAATAGAACAAGGGGGAAAGCTAGATCCATGCAAAGACCTAATCAAGGCTCTTAACATGACCCCAGATCACTCACTTGGTGGGCTAAATGCTCTTAACATGGAAGTTTTTCTATTTTAAGATGATACAACACTATTAGGAACACTACTAATACAAACAACTACACAATTGTCTGCACTTAGAATCAACCTCTGCATCTATGATATCATGCTGATAGCATATCTAGGAAACATATGCTCAAGGCTCTCTACATAAGACTTCAATGCACACTTCTTACCATATGTTGTCATCAATGACAAATATACAGTCAACACTGGCTTGTTGGGAAATCTCCAACACTTGAGAGTCTCCTTAATAGGAATAATAAGAGCTTGAGGAGGAATAGGATATCATGAAGGATTAGGATCGTGCAATGGAGGATCAAGAACTAGAGTGGGATCTTGTGGAGGATTAGGATCATGAGGGGAATTAGGGGGAATAATGAGATCTTGAGAGGGATTGGAATCATGACATGGAGATGAAGGGGTACTTTGATATTGAATTTGGGGAGGATTATGTGGTGGAGTGGAAGGGATGGAGGGATCTTGAGATGGAAGGCCATCATGGAATGGAGTGGAGGGAATTCCTTGATCTTGATTAGGAATGGAATCATGAGGTGGATCAAGAGGGATAGGTGGATTTTTCAAAATAAGGGGATCAAGGAGTGGAGGAATGCTTGGATCGAGAGGATGAGAGGAATCTTTGTTATCATGCTTTGGGACAATTTCTTGACATATATGGAATTGTGAGGGTGATGTGATGGAGGGATTGGGATCTTCAACTTCAATCTCTCCTTTGTCAATGATGTCTTGGAGAAAGTTTTTAAACTTTAAGAACTTCTTGATATCATGACCCTTGATGCAATGATAATCACAATATTCATTTTCCTTATACCAAGTAGGTTTGGGTTGATTCTCATCAAAGGGAATAGTGTTTAAAAACACCATCATGTTTTGGTCAACAAGTAGGTGGAATATGACATCAAGAGGGTCCACAAGGGGAGTGTATTGTCTAGATTTGGGTAATTGTGAAGCTTTGGAGGATAGGAATGATGTGGGTTTTAGAGGATTAGGATTGTGTGGAGGTTGAGGCTTAGATGGAGGATTGGGGTTTTATGGTATATGGGCATTATGGCTTTGGATAATTACAAGAGGACATATGTCTTCAAAGGTTTTCTTTTGATGTTCATTTTGCAAGCTTATAATGGTATTTATAAGTTCTTCAATCTTTTGGGAAAGATAGGGTATGTCAGAGGCATGATGGGGGTGATGGAAGGAATTATGTGTGGATAAAGGATAATGAGGTGAACTTGTCAAAGGTAGAAGAAGGATAAGGAATGCAATATGGATTTGGATTAGATGTGACTTGAGGATTGATTTAGTAGGTGGGTTGGATTGGAGGTATAGTTTGAGGATTAGGGTTTGGCACTTTGAAGTCCTCAACCATTTTGTGAAACCAATCCATGTTCATGATGGTTGAATTAGAGATTTTGGAGTGGATTAGAAGATGATGATGTAGAGGAAGATTTGAATTAAGAGGAGAAGATTTGATGATAGACGAAATATGAACTTAGGACTAGGAGCAAGTTTGGATTTTGACTTAAAAGGGGAGGGCTTCAAGAATTTTGATTGATTTTATTTGGTTTTGATTTTTGATTTGCAAGGGAAGACCCTCAAAGTTGGATTTGATTTGATTTGGATGATGATTAAAGTAAAAAACTATGATGGTTCTCCTAAGCCAAATTTGGAAGATTAGAAGATGGTGTTGATAAGACTTGGATTAAGAATGGATGAAGTGGAAGGATAGTTTAGGGATGTTTCAAGAAACATGAAATGGATGATGTGATTGATTTGGATGATAGGAGATATATGGATTGAATTAGAACATAGAAATAAATTGTGCAATGTGCATGTCCAATTTTTTTTTCACAAGTCTCAACACAATCAAAGACACATCAAGCACACACTACCTAAGGTCAAGAAGGAAGTGTTCCAACCTTTTCCCACAACTTGATGCTCTCAGCCCCACAATTAAGTGGTTGAGTGGCCTTTCCTAGGACTATGCAAGTTATGGATCAATTGGAAGAGATCAATTCTCACATCGTATGTCTTTCCACATTGCCACATTCAAGCTTTAGCATCCAAGGGAGAACATATGGTGAGTATCTTGGGGTGATCTGAGTAAGTCCACTTGGATCAATCCTTGCACAAAGGAAGTCACATGACTAAAATGGTTGGCCTCTAAATCCTTAGGTGTCTAGTAAGGTCCTCTATTCATGACTATCCCATGTAGTTCCACAAGCGGAATTAAGGCCTATAGCGCTACAAGCACCCAAAATGCATAGTCTTGCAAGCAAGATTTAGACCTCTCGACCCTACACAAGTTGAATGTACTTCCCTTGTAAACAAGAACCTAGTCAAATGTAGTATTGCTTAGAAAGATTTAGGCAACTAGGCCCTACAAATGAAGAAGCATTATAAGTAGAAATAACCATGTCTTCCCTCTCTTTATACTGAAGGAAGACTTTGATTATAGTAGGGTGGAGTAGCTGGGTTTGCTTGTTCCCCACTTGGGTCATTCCCAAAAGATTGCTCTCTTGGTAGGCCCTCTAAAGGTAAAGGCAAGAAAATTAAGATGGATAGCTAATGGAGGTCAAGGTTTCTAATTTTCCATAAGGAAAAGAGAATACTCTCCTACTCCATAGTTTCTCCCAAACACATCAAGAACATGTTCATTTACCTAAGATTTCTTTCTAATGACCAAATTAAGTAGGTCTAGATTTCTAATTTCCCCTTAAAGAGGAAACATTATACTCTCCTACTACCCAATTAAATCACAAGAAATGAAACTTCCTAATTAGACTAGGTGCCTATAAAAATCAACTTAAAGTAGACACAATGTTCTCTTGAACCTCCAAGGTAACCTATAGAACCAATGAATTAGTAGTCTCAAATCTTTTCAAGATCTTCAAACAACGTCCTACAAAACAAATTGATTACTAGTCTCAAAATGTCTTAATTTGGGTCAAAAATTCTGCAAAACCATTGTTACAAGAATTTTTTTTTTTTTTTTTTCAAGAAAATCCAATCATGCATTGAATTATTTGCAAATAAAGTGCAAACTCATCACAAATTTTTTTTTTTTTTTGCATTTGACCTAGTCAACAAGATCTGATTTATTTGATATATTTTGGGTACAAAAATAAATATGCAAAGAAGAGACCCCTGCTAAAAATCAAAGAGCTTTCCAAAAATGTAAATTTTTTTGGAAAAACTCCTTAATTTGTGCCTTAGAGGCCTGATTTATTAAAACAGACCAATTTTCAAAGATTGAATCTTAGAGCCATATTCATGCATCAAAATAAAAAACACAAAGAACATGCCATATGTATAATTCTCATAACTTTCCTAAATTGTAAATTTTTCCAAAAAATAAGGTGATTTGAGACCAAAAAATAATTTTAATTGAAAATTATAAAAAAATTATAAGTCATGGAAAACAGATCAGAAAATTTTGATTTTTGGACTGAGACATAATATGATGATCTCACACCTACAAAAAAATTTCGGACAAAAAATAAAAACCGTTTGAAAGATATGATCAAATATTAAAAAAAACTTAGGGTTTTGTCTTCAACTCAACCTACACAAGCATTATCATAGAAACATCTTTAAAAGTGTAGATATAATAGGGATGTGGGTCCCACCGGGCGTGCCAAAATGTATGAAATGAAAATATGGACCTATTTTTTGCAAATGAAAAACACCAAACAAATTTACATTAGATGTTAGTCATTTCAAATGTAACAAAATAAGTAACTTTCACTACAACCTCCGATGAACTAAAAAAAGGGCACCCAAAGCCTTGTTTGATTTTCTCTTTGAGATTATTGTGGGTATTCTCTCTCAACACAAATAAAATGCAGAACTAATGTAAAACTATGGGATGCAAGCTAGATGATCATGAAAGAATTGAGAACAAGTATGAGGAACTTGCCCCAAGTTTCACAAATGATAAAGATTAAGATTCATGCAGGATTGATTCAAGACAAAAGATGAAAAAGTCAAACTTCACTTTTAGAGGGAAAGGGGAATTTAAAAATGATTGGTGGAGAAAAAAGATGGAGAGGTGGCTACCTTGGAAAAGGTGATTTTTCACATGATTTAAAAGTAATCCACCTTTTAAATCAATATTAGAGGAATATTAGAAAAATGTAAGAATAGGAAAAAGAGAAAATAAATTAAATTAAAATAAATTTAATTTAATCAAGGTTTAGAAGAATTTTAGGCTAGTGGAGGAATAAAATAAATAAAATTTATTTTATAAAGGGAAATGGATGGATAATATATTAAATTGAATTAAATATATATTAAAGTATTTAAATACAAAGGAAAAATGAATTTATTTAATTAAAGTAAATTTAATTAAAGAAATAGAAGAATATAACGATTATAGTCAATTAATAAAATTAACCACAATGTTAAGGGAAACTATTAATAAAAATTAACATTAGTGTGAATGGACAATTTTAGGTGTCTACAATAGGCACGACTAGATTTATCAAAGTGGGAATTCAGTGGATATTGTCCATCAAGCCTAAGTTGTGATGTGTTTGTGCACTTAGATTAAAATTGTCATCTTTGTTTGAAGTGTCTTGCACGTGTGATAATTAAAATTGCATTAATCAAACCTCATTCCAAAATAATTTCAAAATCATCTCAAAAGAATCAAAACATTTTAAAAACCGCTCCAAAACATTCAAAATGATCGCAAAAGCCTTGTCATAGACCTTTTTAAAAATATGGATTTTGAAAACATATGCCTTGGAGCCTTGTTGCAATCTTAGGATGGTCTTTTCATTTTAGCTCTTGTATTTAGTCTTCATATTCAATAATTTACATATTTCATAATAACATTTCCCTTTTTCATCCTTGTCTAATTGACTCTTCATTGTCAACCCTCCCTCTAGCATATCAAAACCTTAGTATTGTTGCATTATCCCCCTCATGTTTTTGTAATTAGAACCTTCAAAAATCTTGCATTATCAATCCTTATTTGGTCCTCATCTTAATTTTATATTATGTTTTCATATTGCCATTTTGAATCTAGACCCCTTTCAAACCTTTGCAAAATCCAAAAAACATCAAGTCTTATAGTTTCATCTTATGAAATTGAAAAATGGATCTTGACTTTATTTTAGATCTTTTCTCTTTAGTCATTTTTATCATTTGGTCAATATCCTATCTTGTCATGATGGATTTCAGTTACTCATTTTTATTCTATTTTTCATCCTTTTGGTCCTTTATAAGTCAAGATCCTAATTCAATTTCTTAAGGTCCTACTCTTAGGTTTGCATTTCCAAAGTAGAAAATTCCAAAAACCTTTGAAAAAATTTCCAAAATTTCCAAAAAAAAAGACTTGCATTATCATAAACCTTAGTTTTCATAATCATCCTCAAGATTGCATTTTTAAAAATTCCAAAAAGTGAAAAATATAATTGCATTTTCATCTCCTTTAGTTTACATCATCATACTTTCATTCTCCAAATTCCAAAAATCCGAAAAAAATACTTGCATTTCATATACCCCAATTTGTATTTTCCAAAATCTAAAGCCCAAAATCCAAGTTTGCATTCATTTCAAACCCTCATAATCTAAAGTCAAATTTGATTTTCCATACCCTTAGTTTCATAATCATTTCAAAACCTCTAAAATCCAAAAACACATAGTTACAATTTGTAAACTTAAGTTTGCATCTATTGCTTTTTTGCATGTCCCAAGTTTGCATAATCATTTCAAAATCTCAAAATCTAAAAAAATTGCAATTTGCATAATCATTTCATAATTACAAAAAAACATAGTAATTCCCATTCATATCCTAAGTTTCATAATCATTTCATTTCACCTCAAAATCCAAAAAAAGTGCATTTTTCTTACATCTTCCATATCCTTAGTTTTATATAGACAACATGTCGATTGTAACAAGATCTGAAGTGTCCAACAGACAACAAGGATCTTATAAACCCATGTACATAAAGACATAAACCCCCTTTGACCATAGACAAGGTATACCTTTTAAATCACAAGGGTTTGACCAAAAAATAATATACACTTCAAGATAATGGCATTCTCACAATCAAACAATGACTTATGTTGGTGTAATTAAGTAGTCACTAAATACACTTTACTTAAGTTTACTTAGGATAATGCATTTGCATATTAGTTTTCAATGAGACACCTAGGAGTTTGCATTTATTTTTAGCACACGGTGTAGGATAATTTCCACTTTAGGCGTGAGATCCACTTGTAGTGTTCTTATCACATTATCATTCTCTCATTGTTGCACATGTTGCACATTCTTTGTTGAACAATGGATGATGATCCACCTTTGGTGGACATATGATTCCAACTAGTGTTTTTGATAAATTATCATCTCCTTAACATGTAGTCCAATTGCATTGCCTATATATTCAGGCATGTCTACATTGTACTTGATTGGTTGCATCTATTATCATTTGATTATTCATCATTGAATCAAATCATTTGAGGATCATATCAATTTGTCTCTCTTGTTTTGCTATCTATTGAGCTTCTAGATCCTGACATTTCATTCTTTGCCTTAGGTAAATTCTTTTTAGAGTAATAAGTTGTTTTTATTATTAATTAAATCATATTGATTTAATTATTAAGTCACTTATTATCTATTTCTTTACTTAAGCTAACCTTTAGGCATATAATAATTAATTCTTTTATTAATTATTATTATGCAACCTAGGTTTCTTTTTAGGGTTTTGATCTCCTTTTATAAGGATTGATCTCTCTTGTAATCATTAAGACAACACATTCATTTTTATTGTATTGTAACTTTTGTTTTTGTACATCAAGAATGTCTCTTTCATAGATCCTTGTGTTTAGGCCTCCATAGCTTTTTCTTCTCTCTTTCTGTGATAGGTGTTTGCATGCCGATGATTCTTAGGAGCTACGGGTTGATTTTCTCATCAACTCCAATATGGTATTAGAGCTTCAGATCTTCATGCCCCTATTCTCTTTGTGAGAGATTCAAGCTTGTTTGTGAGATCTATGATTTTTAAAGGTTTTGTGTTGGATCTGAGGAGAACCTTTGTTTTTGGTTACTTTGGGCTCAAACAGATCTCTTCATTGAGCTCAGAGCACCCCGAAACCCCTATTTCCATCTAAAACTTGTCAAACTTGGACAATGTATCTATCCAAGGATTTTTTTTGTACCAGAGCCATACTACCCTAGCATGCACTCTAAGGCAACAACACTATGGCCACTGCTAGTAGGACTGTCAATGGGCACCACCGCAATTACTGCTTAATGCCACCCCTAGACAGTCTGTGGTCACCACCAGATGGTTTGTGGTTACCGTCGGATGACCCAGGTTACCGTCGCGGTCACTGATGAATGAGACCCATGCTGGTCACTTGGGTGACCAAGGGATAAGACCCAGTCACCTCTCTGCTAGCCCCCTAGTCACCACATGACTAGGGGCCAAAATTTTCTTTCCCCTATGCCTGATTATTTTTTATGGTGATGACCATTTGACTATTAATTTTAAGCCCATGACTTACTGGCATCAACACTACATCAACAAATTCCATAGACACTTTGGGCCCTTTCATAGCACCTGTTAGTTTTTTTCTCATACCTTGAGCATATACTGTTGAAATTTGGAAAATAAGATATCATCGGAAAGCTCTTTCTAAGCTCTATCCAAATCTGGAGTTTTGAATTTTTGATTTTTCTTTTTTGATGGTTTGTTTTTTTGTCAAAGACAAAACTTCTTCTTTGCATTGTGGGAGCCATATCTTGAACATTCAGACTCCTTTTTGGAAAATGAGATATTGTTGGAAATCTTATTCTGTGATCTTTCTAGTGCTATGAGTTTTTTCTCTAGATATTGCTCTAGGTATATTTTATTCAATTTTTTGCATCTATGCACTCTGGTGAATATGTTGGATGTTTCAGGTCCTGGGATCTTTTCCCTATAGGGGATGATTCATATTAGGTTGTTATTCATATTTCTACAACCTTATTTCTTCTTTGAGAATTGTAGAAATCTTTTGTAAGAATTCTTTTATGCAAACATACTGAGATAAAGTGCCATTCTATTGCATTGTTGGGATCTTCCACATCTTTGTGCCTTTTGTACTCACACTCCATTATAAAGTGCCATGGGGGGGTTTCATGTTTGCCTTTGTTTTGCATCTACCTTTTTCAAGTAAGTGTTCCTTCCATGACATTAGCCTCTGTGTGTGTGAATTTTGTACCTAGCTGTACACACAACACTTTAGTAAAACATTAGAGGTTAGCAAAAATCAAAATATGCAAATAAGAACAATATAGCTAACCAGGTGATTTACTACCTTCTAGTAGGTGCGAGTATGGTATTCTTAGATTAGACTGAGATCAGTGACAATGCAACACCTAAACGAAGGATTTAAATGATGAAAGTAATAAAATATGAATGCAAATTAATCTATTTTTTTTAAATTTTTGATTTGATAATAAATTAATCTAAATGGATTGAAATGATATGCAAATTAAGCTAACAATGATATGAAATATGAAACTAGAATGAATTGAAAACAAGATTGATCTCACAAAACACTGATTCACAAGAAGCTTGCTGATTCCTCTGATGTCAATTCGCCATAGTAAGTATGCAAATTCTGTGGATGATTTGTAAAGAGCTGAGCCTTGATTTTATAGAAATCCAAGGCTTGAGGGTGCATGGGAAAAGTCATAAATCACTCTTGATGAGCTCAGGTTAATTTTGAGTTAACAAGAAATTAGAAATAGATCACTCATAAAATCATGCAAAATCACTCAAGAACAACTTTTTAACTCAAATCAGAAGTTTAGATCAACTTTGAACTCAAAATAGATGTTGAGTTTCGAAAAGATAATGACTTGAATTGATTTTCTAATTTAAAGTTTAACTGCTCTTTGAATGTGTACAAATAATCATGAATTAATTAAATAAATAAAGTGATTTATCCTCAACTTAACTGATTTTTGAAATTAAAACAATTGATTTATGGGTTAATCAATTATTAAATCAAACTTTATTCAAAAACTATATTATTAAATATTGACAACTGAATTTAATTAATTAAATAGGAATTTAATCAATTAGTCATAAGATTTTTGATTTATTGTCAAAATTAAATAATATAATTTAGGAATAATTATAATTAAATGTAATTAAACAATTAAGTGGCAGTATTAAATCTAATTAATTAAATATTCAGAATATTCAATTAATCAAACTTTAGAATAAATAGGATTCATCGCCAAATAATAATTAAATTAAGAATAATTAGGATAAATAGGAATATTACTAGGAATATTTCCCGATGCAGAATTTATGATAAAATCAATTAGGATTTCGATAATGTGCAGATGTGCCTTAGGTTAGGACTTTGATGTCAATTTTGTTCGATTTGTAGAAGTAGGAGGTTAATGAACCTATAGCCCATTTTTGGGGTATTACATTTTGCCCCTCTTTGAATCACTGTACAAAGCACAGTGGTTCAAAGAATAGTCTGTGTTTTGATATATGTATGAAATTGATTTGAAAGATTAAAGATTGAAAGATATTGACGCAGGCCCAGAATGACCAAGAATCGAGATGATGCTAGTTATATCAACAATGAACCGGTGATTATGAAAAAGTGCCAAAATGCCTGATTCTGAACCTTATGATTATGAAGAAGTGAGTGATCAATTCCAGACCTCAATGTCCTTGTATGAATCATATTGGTATGACATCCTGAACCCATCAGTTATGAAGAACCAAGGAAATAACACTAATGAATAGATAGTTACGAAAAGATGATACAGTTTACAAGATAGATTTGGATACTAGATGAATCTGATATGCCCCAAGAGATGATAGATTTTCCCCAAGTGATGAGGAATCTAGATGAATCAACAACTAGACATGGTTGTTGTCTTTATTACTGAGGAAAGATTGATTGACATAATTGAGTTACAGACTTTGAATGATGTGCAATGCCATGCCCCCTTTGGGATTAAAATTGAAATCTGACAAGAAAAGTTAGCATTTATAGTTTAGACACATGTTAATTGATTTGAGAAGTGGTTATACACATCTGAAAACACATTCTACATTGTTTAGAGGTCCTAGAGACCAAGTTTGACTAGGTTTGACCATGAGTTGACCATGGTTAACCAAGTTGAAATTTTGATAGTTTGATGTAAGATAATCAGTTAAGTTGAATTCTGGATTTCTTTGATGATTGAAGGTTGATTATGCAAGTAGTAAATAATATAAATGATCTCAGATTTTGATTTTGATCCTGAAAAAGGATTCTACTTGCTGTTTCCTTGGAGGAACCTTCATGTGAGATTCAGATCTTATGATATGTTTTTAGCATTTTTGAAGAATCGTTTAAGAATTTAAGTTTAATTCAATAATTTGTGAGATCATGCAATCATGCAAAGTGCAAAATGAAATGCAGAATGAAATGAAAACCTAGGACCTAGGACCTAGTCACTGATCATGTGTTGATTTGTTATCATCATTGAACTTTTTAGGTAATCGGATAAATCAATACAATGCCCACTAGTTATGAAACCATAGACATATGAATATCGATTTGTATGCATAGGAATCAATACAACACCCACTGGTTAGGCAACCATGGACATATGAATATTGATTTTGTTTTCAGAATGTCAGATTAGATATAAGCACCAAGGCATAAATGCCAGGATGACCTTAATATCATGTCCATTTTGATATAGCAATTTGTATAAGCATCAAAATATAGACATTGTGATGACCAGAATATGCCTTGCATACAAACACATCAAACAGTCAAGAGATCATTCTAAATCTAATGTGAATTACCCGTAGTGACCCTTTATCATTCACATCCTTAGGTAAGATCACATTTCACAATAGGAGAAAGAACTCACTCAAAAAAAGATAATAGTTAGATCAAACTTCCTTGAATTTTCTAGGTATCAATGGTCAAGGTACACATGGCCATCCAATTCAAGATAGAGGCCAGTCAGACACCATTTCAATCTAGAATTTCCAAAGTTGTTAGATTTTCACATATAAGAAGAAAACAAAGAAAAGATTATGCCTCCAGTCTTCACTCTCTAAATTCTGTAAAGGACATCATCGAAGAGCTCATGGGAACAAAATATGCAAAAATCTCAATGTGAATCAGTAAGCATACAAGGAGATAAAAGCATGTAAAAAGCATAGATTGTTTTCATTTTGTGTTTGATGTTTGATTGTGTTGTTGTAGATGCAAAATCCTTTCTAGAGATGAGACAGAATGATTGACTCGGATGAAGCTTCAAAGGAATCTGACTAGATATGATACGTCTAAGATACATTGGAGGCCATAGGATATGACTTCAATTGCCCCCAAGTTTGAACATTGATAGGATACAAATGCTTTAGCTGATTGGTGTACAGACTGAATTATTGAAAATAGGAATGCGGGAACAAACCAAGAGATATGTACAAACTAAAGCAAGACTGAAAGTTGGGAAAGACCAAGATTGCGCTGATAGATGGAGCATTTTGAAACAAGTGGTGCCCATTTGTCGGGTTTTCACCATCTTGGTAGAGATTCTATTTTTGCTACCAAGGCGCCTATTTCCAAGTTTTCACCAAGGCACTTTTTCTTTTTCTCATTTTTTTGTATTTTTATTTTTCCCAATTTTTTTTGTACTTTTGATATTTTTTACTTTTTTTGTGAATCATCAAGGTGCCTATTGCTAAGTTTTCACCAAGATGTTCATTTTTTCAAGATATTTTACCATAGACTGAATGCCTTAGGCGTATAATTTCTTCAGATGGAGAATGTTGATTGGTTCTCAGAGTTGTTCTGCTTCAGTTGTTGAGAGTTGATAGGCACTAGAGCCAAAAGTAGCAGTGATAACCAAGGGACCCAGCTAGTTGGGTTCAAACTTCCACTTATGCTCTCTATGTGATTGATTTTTAGGATTCTCTCTCAAGATTAGATCACCAACCTAAAATTCTCTATGTCTGACTTTCTTGTTGTAACCTCTAGACATTCTCTTTTGATATACTCTGAGATGATCATACGCTGCTTGTCTGTGCTCATCTAGTAGTTCAAGTTCTTGCAACCTAGACACTCTATAGTCATCATCAGTTATTAGACCATGCATTCTGATTCTTAGTGATGGGATTTCAACCTCAATAGGTAGTACTGCTTCAGACCCATAAACTAAAGCAAAAGGTGTAGCCCCAGTGGGCATTTTGATACTTGTTCTGTAGGCCCAGAGAGCTGGATTGATCATGAGATGCCTGTCTCTTCCTATTTTATTAACTATACGGTGCAAGATTTTCAATAGATTCTTTTTAGAAGCCTCTGCTTGTCCATTCCCTTGAGGATAGTAGATAGATGACCAATGTTGTGTAATCTTGAATTTGGCACATAAATCATCCAAGTATTTTTCTTAAATTGTCCACCATTATTTGTGACTATGGAATGTGGAATACCATACTGGCATATGATGTAGTTCAAGATGAACATAGATATTTGTTTTCCAGTTGCTTGTGTCAAAGGGACTTCTTCTACCCATTTTGTAAAATAATCTATAGCTGTGATTATATGGGTATGTCCATTAGAAGAATGAGGATGTATAGCTCCTATAAGATCAAAGGCCCATTGATGAAAAGGCCATTGTGTAGTGAAGGGAATTAGATCTCTCCCTGGAGCATGAATTAAGTTTCCATGTACTTGGTAGTTTTGACAATTTTTAGCAAACTTGATAGACTCTTTCTCCATTGCCGGCCAATAGTACCCAACCCTAATAAGTTTTTGAGCTAGTGTTAAACCATTTGAGTGTGACCCACATATACCCTCATGGACTTCCTCTAATGCATGTTGAGACTCTTCCCATTCTAAACATGTAAGGAGCATACCATCTAGACCTTGTTTGTAAAGATCATGACCAATGATGACATACCGGGAGGCATGGAGGATAAGGTATCTCTTTTCATGATGGTTAAAGGTATCAGGGATGATTTTGTCTTTGAGATAGGAGAATAGGTTTTTATATCTGGATGAATCATGACCTACAATAATGCAAATCATGTGGGTTTCAAGGGAGTCATATGCAGGATAAGATAGTGCTTCCACCAGGCACTCGTAGCGTAGCTCATGTTCAGGCTGCTATAATAAAGTAGATAATGTTACCATTGCATCGAAAACCTTATTCTCTGTTCTAGGTATTTTCTCAAATGTGATAGATATGAAATACTTCTTTAGATCATCTACCATTCTCTTGTATGGAATGAGCTTTTCATCTTTAGTTTGGTACACATCATTGACTTAATGGATTACAAGTTGTGAGTCTCCATGAATGTGTAATTCTGTTACTCTCCACTCAATTACCATTTTCATGCCATTAATAAGGGCTTCATATTCAACAATATTATTTGTGCAAGGAAACTTGATTCAAAATGCTTTTGGGATTGAGTATCCTTGAGGAGTTATGAACAATATGCCTGCTCCAGATCCATTCTATGTATAGGAGCCGTCAAAGAATAACTGCCATTCTCTAGAAGAAAGATTCATGATAGAGGAATCTAGGAATTCCATTTGCATTGGTGTATCATCAAATAAAGGTGCATCTACTAATTGATCAGTAATAACCTGGCCTTTAATAGCTTTTCTTTCAACATATTCAATGTCAAATTCACTTAAGAGAATGACCCATTTGGCTAATCTACCCATGAGGGTAGCTTTTCTTAGTAGGTACTTTAGTGGATCAATCTTAGATACTAAATGTGTAGTATGAGCCAACATATAATGTCTCAATTTCTATGATGCAAAGACCATAGCTAGATAAGCTTTCTCAATCATTAAATAGTTCTTTTCATATGCCACCAATGTTCTACTAATATATTATATAGCTCTTTCCTTCTTGTTCTCATCATGCTGTGCAAGTAATGCCCCCAGTGATGTATCTGTAGTAGAGACATATAAGATCAAAGGCTTCCCTTGAATGGGAGGCATCAAGATAGGAGGATTTGATAGATATTTCTTGATATGATTAAAGTTCTTTTCACATTCCTCACTCCATGCAAAGGTCACACCTTTATGTAATGTCTTTGTAAAAGGTTGTGATATGTCTGCTAGCTGAGATATGAAGCATTTGATAGATTGAACTCTACCTTGCAATGTCCTCATTTGACTGATGTTCTTGGGAGGTTGCATCTCCATTATAGCCTTTACTTTAGCTGGATCAACTTCAATGCCCTTCTTTGAAACTATGTATCCTAAGAGCTTTCCAAAAGTGACACCAAAAGCACACTTGTTAGGATTTAGTCTGAGACTAAATTTTTCAATTCTATCTAGTATCTTGCTCAAGTCATTTAGATGTTCAGCTCTAATCATATATTTTGCTAAAGTATCATCAACATAATCCTCCATAGTCCTATGCATCATGTCATGAAAAATAGAAGTCATAGCTCTCTGATATGTAGCACCAGCATTCTTAAGCCCAAATGGCATGACATTCCAGCAGAAGGTACCCCATGCACATGTAAAAGAAATTTTCTCTTGATCCTTTGGAGAAATTTTTATTTGATTATATCTAGAAAAACCATCCATTAAAGAATACATCTCAAAGCCCGTAGTCGTGTCTACTATCATATCAATGCTAGGTAATGGAAAATCATCCTTAGGGAATGCTTTGTTTACATCTCTGAAATCATTGCACACTTTTATTGATTTGTCTAGTTTAGAAATAGGTACAATATTAGAGATCCATTCTGCATAATCAATAACTCAGATAAATCTATCTTTTAAGAGCTTCTGTAATTCAGCTTTTACCAAGAGTAAAACATGTGGATGCATCTTTCTCAATTTTTGCTTAACAGGTTTAACGTTTGGAGCTATAGATAAATGGTGCAATATAAGATCAGGATCCAACCTTGGCATATCTGAATATTTTCATGCAAAGTTGATCTTCTTCTCTATTAGGAATGTTGTAAATTTTTGATTTTCTTCCTCTGATAAAGATTGTGCTACATGGATCAACTGTGGTTCTTCTATTGTTCCCAAATTGATAGATTGAGTGGGCTCAATTAGAACTAGAGATCTTTCCTATAAATGACTCAAAAGGACATCAAATATCTCATCCTTAGGTGCCTCAAAGAGATTTTCACCTTTAGATACATCTTTTATTTTTACTTTTGTAGGTTCTGAGACTGCCACAAAGTGGTTTTCACCCTCAGAACTCCTTTTCTTTTTATTCTTATTCTTATTTTTCTGACTAAGATACTTGATGTTTGACTCTGTCATGCTAATGCTTAGTTCACTAATGGAAGTCCTCATAGGCTCAACAACATTTAGGTAGCAAGCAAGGGCATAGTCATTGGGAAAGGTATAAATACCTTGGTTCAAGTTGGTGGATGTTATGTCAAGAAGGTCAGGGCGTTGGATAGTGAAAGTGGTGAAAGATTGGGAAAGAGTGTTTACGGATATGGATCTATCATCATTGGTCCTAACCTGACGCTCAAGTTTAAAGGTGATATTACAACTTAAGACATTCAATTTGTGAATAGGCTCAATATCATTGTGGAAATCTACTTCAGCCATCGGTGGATCAAACTTGATAAGTTCATCATTTCTCTGTAGACTTACGTTAGGTTGAGGTGCATATTGGTGAATAACATCAACATGCTTTTCTGTAACAAGTTCATTTGGTTCTAGAATGACTCCCCATTCATAGTCATTTGATTCATCTTCTATTTCTTCATCTAGACCTCTAGGAAATCTAAGAACATGAGTAAAGTCAGGATGAATACCCCAAAAAGGGTTACCCTCAGATTTTGATTTGATTTCATACTCGTAGGAATCTATCTCAGAATAAATACCACCTTCCTCTTTTTGATTATCTTTGAGATTAGCTAGTTCTTGTGTTGCAACTATCTCTTACTCTATAGTAGGTTCTTGTGTTTCTACTACATTAATTCTTTTTATTGGATCATCTTCAACTTCAAGGAGGTATTTTATTTCTTTAGGAAAATGCACATAAGGAATGAGTTCATTAGTGGTTTTTGAATCATCACTATCAAATTGCTCAGTTATTTCTCCCTTTAGTTGATTTTCTATAGAAGGCTCAATCTGTTCTAATACATGTGGGGAGTTCTTGCTAAGATAGAAAGGTTTCTTCGTGTATCCTAGACCTATTGTATTCTTGTTTTCTCAGCCACGATGATCAAGAGGTGACAGAAGACCTTTACCCTATAGTCCAAGAGGTCCTTTTCCTTTATATCCCATCTTTGTGATCAATTTGTCCCCTAGGCCATATGACTTAGAAGGGATATTTGGTATTTTAGCATCACATTTTTGGACAACTTGAGATTTAGGTTCATCTTTGTATAGCCATGCGAGCACAGCTTCATCCTCTTCAAACTCCTATTTAGATACTTGTTCTGCAACAAAATTTCTTTATATGCTTCAAGAGGTTCTTTAAATTTGAGCTTGGACTATTTTAGAGTTTGTCCATAAGACTTAGGAGAGATAGGGAGAGATGTCAAAGATAAGACTAGCTCTATAGTATATTCTCCCATACCATTTTCTTTTATTTAAACCTCTTTATCAATATCTTCTAGCTTGGAGGTTGAAGCAATGTCTAGTTGCTTGGTGGAAGATTCTCTATTATTGGGAAAAAGTTTATCTGCACTCTCTTTCAAGGTATTTCAAGTTGTATACAGATCAGCTGGAATCATAACCTCAACTCCTTCATAAGGAAATTTCAAACACTAATGGAATGTAGAGGGAATGGCTTTCATGTCATGTATCCAAGGTCTTCCTAGGAGGATATTGTAAGCCAAAGGTAGATCAAGAACTTGACATATAGTATCTCTGATGACATGACCTTCTCTGATAGGTAGGACAATAGTTCCCTTAGAAGATCTTTCTTGCTCATCATATGCTTTGATATTTATCTTCTTCCTGGGATCAATGGCCATTTTTGAAAATCCCAATTGTGTAATCAAGCTGAAAGAACAAATGTTTAGGCCAACACCTCCATCTATCAACACATGTTTGACACGATGGTTTTGAATCAAGACTTCAATATGAAAAGGCTGGTTATGTAGATGACTAAAGGAGTTATCATCTTCCTCTGAAAAGGAAATGTACTATGGAGACATAAGATGACCAACCATAGTCTGGAATCTATCTAAATCAAGGTCATCAGGAACATTGGATCCATGTAGAGCTTTGTCTAGAATGGCTCTATGAGCTAGAGATATTCAAAGCAACTCAAACATGGAGATTTTAGCATTTGTGTGCTAGATTTGTTGGACAATACTGTATGAAGTAGGCCTCATGTCTTTAGGATTTGAAGATTTAGATGTAGCCTTTTGTTTAGAAGCAGATGAAAGATTGAAAGGCACCTTAAGGACATTTGATGAATCTGGTATTTGTCCTTGTAGGTGTGCCTGAGCTTGTGATTGAGTAACTGCATTAGCTGATTGATTATCTCTATCTCTTCTTACAATTGTGATGACATTGCAATGCTCATATAGGCATGGTTCAACCATATTGATAACATCATTATTTCTTGAGTAGGCATAATTGACTTTAGCACCCATATTAGGTTGAGAAGAAGAATCTTCTTTACCATGTTTAGGAAATGGTTATGTGAATGCTATATGATCATTATTGCTCTTATGATTGTCAATCATGATGTTTCCATTATCAATTTTGTCTTGTATTGTGAGGCCTCACCCCGAGCCTATCATAGCCATTCAGTTTTGCATTTGAGATAGACATATTTGATGACTATATTTTGATGCTCTATGGTTTTTACTGGTATTTTATGTTATGATTTTATCACTTTAGTAGTTTGATGCACATTACATTATGATTTGGATGATGATTACTGAGACATCAGTTTGGAACTTACATGTGTGTTTTAATTCTATTTTATGAATTATTATGATGATGAAGTTTAATCATAATTAAATTATATATGTATGCAATGATTATGATTTAAGTTTAATTTAGTGATGAAATTATATATATTCATGATGAGATTTATGTTACTTATAAATGAATGATTATGCCATGTGAAACTTGGATTTAATTATGATTTATTGCTTGAGGATTATTTGATTATTAATCTTATGAATTTACATGTTTTATTTCCTTGGACTACTGATATTGGACTTGAGTGTGTAGGGAAATAGGCCATGGTAAATTTAGGGAATCATCACAAAGACTAATGTGAAAATCCATTTGAACCAAGGTTGCTTCTAGTGAGAAGCCAAAAACCTCATTATAATTTATTTAATTTGTGAAATTATGGAGCATGAATGTAATTGATTTATTTGTTATTGTAAATGTTATTTAAGAATGCCCAAGTGGATATTCCACATGGCTTGTGATGTGTCTTTTTGTTTTTGTCACTTGACACATGTGTGTGTACTTGTGGCCATGACATGTCCACTTGGGGATTGGTTGAACACCAACCTAGGAAGGTACCTTTTAGGATCCCCATGTAAATCACTTGGTTAGGGAGCTTGAGGTGTTGTCATATCTTTGAATTTCGAATTTGAACTTATCATGCACTTTTGGAGGGTTAAAAAGGTGCCTAGGGGAGTGTTTAGGCCATTTTTAGTTACCCCACTTGATATACCATAGGGTAAGGGTAATTTTTCACCATAGAATAACTTTTGGTTGACCAAATGACCCATCCAAAAGTTGGTTTACCAAGATGGACGAAAATCAACTTTTGGGACCAAGTTTTGGAAAGATCACCACCCACTAAAAAGGTAGTCCTTATCCCACCTTTTTAGCTTACCTTTGTAAGAGACCAAATTTAGAAACCATGTAAGGGTATTAGGGAAGACCACCCAATAGGAATGCAATCTTATCCATAGGGGTTTGGGTGGAGGCCTTTTTAGAAGGGACTCTTCTTTTGGAAGAGTTTGATAGCCACTCTCTAGATTTGGAGACTTAGCTATTTTGGAGGACCTTAGATAGTGGAAAGCTCTTCATCAACTTTCTTCCATTAGCTTGGATCAAGGTTGGTGGAATTCTTCACTTTGTTGTTTTAGTTTTCATGTTGAGAGGATGAGCTCTCTTGTATGTTATTTCCTTGTATGCAAAATTTAGTTATTATTCCTCTTGTAGTGTATGTGTTGTGAGCTTGATATTTTTGTGATAATGGAGGATTTGTGATTCTTTAGTTGTTGTAGTTTTATTTTCTTGTGTTGTGAAAGTGTAGTTCTTTGTAGATGTTATGAGAATTATGAGATTATTGTTGAGCATGATTTCTTGTATTGTAAATGTGTAGTTTCATTGTTGTTCTTGAAGTTTTCTTTTATGTGTTGTAGTGTTTTGTTGAGGGAGTTCTCAAGGCCATACTCACCCTTAGGAGGGAAGAGTAGCCTTGAGGGTGAAGGGATTTTTGGGACATTCAAGGGTGTAGAATCTCTCCTTGGATAGGAGAGGGATGAAACATGGATGTATGGGCTCCATGTAGCCATCTATATTTTATGTTTTGTATATTGGGGGTCATAAGGAGTTTGTGTTTGTGGAGAGAGATATATGACGAGGAAGCCAAGTGATGGCTTAGCTCTCATCAAGAGATGTGCTTTCTCATCTTGAATTTGGTTCCACCTTCACCCTATTTGAGTCATGTTGAGACTTGTAATACCCCAAAAATGGGCTATAAGTTCATTAACCTCCTACATCGACAAATCGAACAAAATCAACATCAAAGTCCTAACCTAAGGCACATCTAACATCATCGAATCATAATTGATTATCTTAAATTCTGCATCGAGGAATATTCCTAGTAATATTCCTAATTATCTTAATTATCTTTAATTTAATGATTATTTGGCGATAAATCACATTTATCCTAAGTTTGATTAATTGAATATTTTCATATTTAATTAATTAGATTTAATATTTGCCACTTAATTGTGTAATTAAATTTAATTCTATCTATTATTAATTGTATTATTTAATTTTGACAATAGATCAAAATTCCTATCTTTAATTGATTAAATTCTTATTTAATTAATTAAAGCATGTTGTCATTATTTAATAATATAATTTTTAATAAAAGTTTGGTAAAATAGTTAATTAACCCATAAATTAATTATTTTATTTCAAAAATTAGTTGAGTTGAGGATAAATCAATTTATTTATTTATTTAATTCTTAATTATTATGCATATTCAAAAGAAACAGTTAAACTCCAAATCAGAAAATCAATGCAAGTTATTGACTTTTTGGAACTCAACATCCTTTTGGAGTTCAAAAAGCTGATCTAAACTCTAATTTGAGTTAAAAAGTTGTTTTTGCATGTTTTTGCATGATTTTGAGAATTAACTATCTTTCATGATCAGATAACTCAAAAATCAAGATGAGTTAATTTGAGTGATTTATGGCTTTTATCCATGCACCTCCAAAGCCCTAGATTTCTATAAATTAAAAGCTTCAGCTCTTCACAAATCATCTCATATTTTGCACAATTACGCTGGAGAATTGGAATTGAAGAATCAAAGCTCTTGCGAATCGACATCTTTGTGAGATCAATCTTATTTTTGCATTCATATTTCATATCATTATTAGATTAGCATAGCATATCAGTTTTCAATAACATTCATATCATATCAATTTATCATTCTTATTGCATCATAAAATATCAAAAATATAGATTAATTGCATTTATTCCATATCTAGAATTGCATTCAAATCCTTCGTTTAGGTGTCATCTAGGTCACTGATCTCGATTACAATCTGAGAACATTAATCTCGCACCTATTAGAAGGCAGTAAATCGCTTGGTTAGATAGCTTTCAATTTTGCATGATTTTGATTATCACTAACCTCTAATGTTTTACTGAGTGTTGTGTCTACAGATCAGGTACAATTTTCACACACACATTTCTGGAACCCACTGTGGGGCAACCCACTTTTGCATGCTGGTTTTGATTTTTTTGAGAGCTAAAACCCCAAAGTTTCAAAGATTTAATTTTATCTCCCAAACGGCTTGGATTTTTTATTTGAAATTTTTTTTTTCAAGTTGGTGACATATCAGAGAAGCTACAGTAAAAAATTCAAAATTTTCTGAGATGTTTTGAATTTTTAATAATTTTTTCTTCAAATTCTGAAAAAAATTAATATCTGACGCAAATCAGCATATTTTTTGGAAATTTTTATATTTTCAGAAAGCTCTTTAAATTCTATAGGGGATTCATTCTTTTTATTTTAAATTTGAACATGATATAATAGCTCAAATAGTCAATTTACAAAAACTGGTCTATTTTGATAAAACGGGTCTCTAGGGCACAAATGAAGAGATTTTTGTAAAATTTTTTAGTAGGGGTCTCTATTCTGAATTTCTATTTTTGTGACCAAAATCATATCAAAAAAATTAGATCTTGTTGACTAGGTCAAATGCAGCAAAAAAAATAAAGTTTTGTGATGGGTATGCACTTATTTTTTTACATGCTTCAATGAATGATATGAGTTGTCATTTGGGTTAATTGCTGGTTATTATTACTGATAATAATTGATTTTTAGAGCTAACCCTATGGTTTTCATAAGTTGAATATATTTTGCATATCTTGTTTGCTTGTTTGCTTGTTGGAGAGTTCGTCACTTGCTTGCATGGAAAAGCTCAATAAAAATTACTAAAAATCAAGTAAAATCTACTAAGCGCATTGCGAGGATCCCAGGTATTCTCCTTCATCTAATGATATTTTGATTTGGGACTTAAAATAAATCTCTTATGTGTCAAGCTTGTGTGCATCTTTTCATGCTTTTGATCTATTTCTACACACTTGCATAATTGATACTAGGTTGTGAACCCTTAAGGATTCATTAAGTAGTCTTAGAATACTTGTGATTGATCTTGATTGCTATCTTGGGTTATTGGACTCGCTAATCTGCCGGCCCCTCATTTCCACCCCGTGGTTAAAATCTCAGCGCCATAAAGGGGAGGGGTCAACAGGACAGAAGCGTTAAGTGTTCCACTTGGCAACCCTTTTGTGCTTTTAGGAACTCACTTATTTTCTAAGTTGGGGACTCATTTTTAGCTTGTGTGAGGTGTTAAGTGTTCCACCTTGTGGACTCATCTCATATTCACTTTAAGTGTTAAGTGTTCCTCTTTCTACTTTTTGGGTACTTTTGGTAGATTTACTTTCGGGAATATATCTGTGCTCACATAGTAATTAGGCCCTATGAACACTATTCGTGATTCTTGAAAGATTGGATTCCCAGTGAAATCCTTCTTGATGATAGAATCCTTGTAGGTAGGGAGGATACTTAGTGCGTTTCACATTCAACTTGGTTAGTGCATCTTCTCTTATTGATCGACACATTCTCTCTCCGGAGAGGTTGATAGATCACGTAGGGTTGATATCACGAGCTTTGGTGAATCAAAATTGGTTAGTGTGTCTTCTCTTATTGATTGATACATTCTCTCCCCAGAGAGGTTGATAGATCACGTGGATTTGATATCACAGACCTTGGTGGAACAAAACTTTGTCTTAGCATGTCAGATTAATCTACTTGTTTTGTTTGGGTTAAAAGTGAAGAGGTGTCAAAACCTTGAATCTGGAGCCAAGTCCCCTTGTGGTATAAATCTGTGAATCATCTTTAGAGAGGGTTAACCGTAGCGGACAATCCCTTCACAGGGCAAACTGCGTTGACGGAACCTCAAGCGGTCATAGCCATTTTCACCATGGTAGTGACAGCCGCTATATAAATGTCCTTGTGGAAGAAATCTCCATGGGTATGGTTCATTGTTGGGTTGTCAGATCTCCCTAGCAGCTCTTGAAGATTAAGTTCTCAGACTGTGTCAAAACCCTGGTGTGCCAGGATTGGAGTTCACCCCTTTGAATCATAAAAGTTGCAGAGTCAAACCATTACTAAAAACCCTAGAGAGGCCAATTTTTCACTTTCAGGTATATGTGCGTTATTGCAAAACTTTTTCAGAACATACACAATTAGTACTCTCAGGGATTAGCACAATTTGGTCACTTGATTGTTCATGTGCAAGGTTGCTTTTGCCCTTGTTCATTGTTTTCAGACGTGCTTGGAATCACTTGCTTGCTGTTCTACGTATCTACTTGGCTATTAAAAATGATCAAATCTGGTATAACCTTCAAAATTTGGACAGTACAATTTGCAAACAATCCAGAACTGAAAACCTTAAATTTTGCAAAAATTGACGTAAAGTTCTTTCTGGAGTCAAAAGTCATTTCAAGAAGTCAAAAGTCATATGACTTTTGTCAAATGTTGTTTTAGTAAAGCCCATATGTCGTATGATTGAGAACCCAGTGTCGTACGAGTTTTCAAACCAACAAAATTCAAGAAGCAAAAAATTGTTAGCAACTATCGTACGAGTTTCGCAACTGTCGTTTCATTTATACCCAACTGTCGTACGAGTCTGCAGAGTGTCATTTGGAAAAATTTGAGAAAGTTGTCAGAAATTGTCAAATTGCAAGATATCCAATGTTTTCAGCCTAGTTCCAGAATCTGTCAAAGATGTCATTGTGTCAGGAACAGAGCAGTAGCTATTGAGCATTCTACCATTTTTTGAGTTTGATCTTTTGAATCCGATCTAGTCTTCTATTTGATCAATTTGAGTCCTTTTTAGCTCGTGTCAAAACCTTTTCATAACTTTCAATCTTCAATCAATCTTCAAAAATAGACTAAGTGTTGAGAACTCGTGTCCGCTATCTTTTGGGCGATCTATCCCATACATCCAGGGCACAGTTTCCTTCACCCACATCTCATTGGATCGTCAAAACTATCATAATCTTGACAAGGTTGTGTCATCCGATTTTCTCAAATCAAATTGTTCTTCAGTTGTCTTTGTCCTTTTCTTTTGTTTCATTCAAAGTTAATGGTGGAGACTAGAGCTTCTTCACACAAGAAATCAGAAGAAACATCTCAGAACTTACTTTTGACCAATACCTCGGGTCCAACTCTTGAACAACTCATCAAGTCAGGTATCTACGAAGATGACGGTCTCGGTAACTTTTGATTAAAAACTGGTTACATACCTCCTCTATCAACTCATAGAGGTAATCAACAATCTCCTCCTCAATCTATTCCAGGGAGCCCAAAAACTCCTACCATGTCTCAAGCAGGGACAAACCACGGTTCTCTAGGAGGAGGATCCCAAGGACACCATTCTCAACATAATGCTGACCAAGAACCTACCCCCTCTGAAATCCATCGATGTCAGAATGACGATGAATTCAAGAGAATGATGAGCCATTTCTTGAAAGTGGATAGAGAGGCATACTTTTTACAATTAGCCCAATAAGGGGCTAAGCTTCCTCCCAACTTTAACGTTGATGATATAATCACACATGAGGAAGAAACTCCACTCATAGCTATGAAAAAATAGATGCACGCTATACAAGTTGAATTTAACAATCTTAAGAAGGAGAAGGAACCCAAGGAGTTCTCCATGGAGGCCCTATGTCCTTTCCCGTTTGACAAAAACTTGTATATGCCACCATTCCCAAAAAGAGTGGAGATACCAAAGTATGACAAATATGATGGACACTTTGATCCACAAGATCATGTCAAAGAGTTCTGTACACAATCCATGGAATTCATGCATGAACCGACTTATCTAATGCATCTTTTTCCTAGATCCTTGGGAGGAGCATCCATTCAGTGGTTTTCAAGATTACCTTCTACGTTCAAAACTTTTGAGGAATTGATTAAATTATTTTATCAACAATATTCCTACAATATTCAACATCCAATTACCATGATCGATATTTGTAACCTCAAGCAATATCCAGGGGAATCTTCCTAACTTTCCTCAAGAGGTGGTGAAAGAAGTTTTCTCTATATGCTAGACCAATTCCCGAAATGGAGAAACTTGAAATCTTTATCAATAACCTTGTTCCAGAGCTCAACTATCCATTACAAATGTAAGATCATGTATCTTTTGATAAAATGGTGGATAATGCAATCAAGATTGAGAAAGTACTTGTCAAGAAAGGAGAAATCACACTTCAAAAGGACAAGTCTGAATCTGGATCTAGCTCAAAAGATAAAAACAAGAGCTGGAATAGAAACAAAGGTATCGTCTCTAACGGTGTTGTTGACACTATCCACACCCCATCAAAGGCACTGGCCTACAATCTCACCCTTGCCACCAAAGCCATTGAAGCTTCAGAGCACAAATCTGCTGAACCATCTCCAAAGAAGTCATTCAAATGATGGGATAATAAATGAAAGTTTACTCCCCTGGGAGAATCTTTGGAATCTGCTCTGAGGACCCTGATAGCTGATAACATGATCTCTTTACCACCAATCCGAAAACTTGATCCAGATCCAAAACCATATTGGTGGAAAGATAATGAATTTTGTGCTTTCCATCGGACTAAAGGTCACAAAACTAATGGATGCTTTCACTTGAAGCATACCATTCAAGACTTGATAGATCAAGGGGATATCATGATTGATAATCCTACTAGCAATAATGATCACACAGCATTTACAAAACCATTTCCACAACATGGCAAAGGAGTTTCCACTTCCCAGCCTAACATGGGGGCAAAAGTCAACTATGCCTACCCTGAAAATGATGCTGTCATCAATATGGTTGAACCATGTCTCTCTGAAAGTTGTAATGTCATCATAATTGTACGAAGAGATAGAAATCATTCCTTAGCTAATGCAGTTACCAGATCACAAGCTCAGACTCATCTGAAAGGACAAACACCAAGTTCATCTAATGTCCCTAAGATACCTTTCAATCTCACATCTACTTCTAAACAGAAGGTTGCCTCGAAATCTTCCAATCCAAAGGATACTAGACCTACATCTTACAGCATCGTCCAACAACTCCAGCACACCAATGCCAAAATATCCATGCTTGAGTTACTTCGAATATCTCCAGCTCACAGAGATATCCTAGACAAAGCTTTGCTCGGCTCTAATGTTCCTGATGATCTAGATCTCGACAGGTTCCAGACTATGGTTGGTCATCTAACGTCTCCGCAATATATCTCCTTTTCAGAGGAAGATGACAACTCTTTGAGTCACCCACATAATCAGCCCTTACACATAGAAGTCTTGATCCAGAACCGTCGAGTCAAATGTGTGTTGATAGATGGGGGTGCAGGCCTCAACATTTGTTCTTACAACTTAATCACATAGTTGGGATTCTCAGAGGTGGCTATTGATCCTTGAAAGAAGATCACTATAAAGGCCTATGATGAACAGGAAAGATCTTCTAAGGGCACCATTATCTTACCCATCCGAGTGGGTCCAGTCATCAAAGATACCACATGTCAGGTACTCGATCTACCATTGGCTTATAATATCCTTCTAGGGAGACCCTGGATCCATGAAATGCAAGCCATTCCTTCTACGTATCATCAATGCTTGAAATTTCCCTATGAAGGAGTGGAAGTTACTATCCCAGCAGATCTGAATACAACTTGCAATACATTGAAGGAAAGTGCCGATAAGCTTGTTCCCAACAATAGAGAATCTTTTATCAAGCAACAAAATGTCACTTCCACATCTAATATGGATGACATTTCTAAAGATATCAATATCAAAGAAAATGGGATGGGAGAATACACTATAGAGCCAGTCTTGTCTCTGACATCTGTCCCAATCTCACCTAAGTCGTATGGCCAATCCTTGAAGTAGTCTAAATCATAACCTAAGGAACCTATGGAAGCATACAAAAGACATTTTGTGGTGGAGCAAGTATCCAAACAAGAATTTGAAGAGGATGAAGCTATGCTGGCATGGCTATATAAAGAGGATTCTGAATCTAAAATTGTTCAACCTAGTGAATCTATAGCACCTACAATCCCTGCTAGTTCATATGGTCCAGGAAACAAATTGATAGCCAAGATGGGATATTCTGGTCAAGGACCTCTAGGAATTAGGGGAAAGGGTCTTGTGACCCCCATTTCACATATTGGTTGAGCCAAAAAAGATACTGGTGGCATAGGGTTTAAAAAGAAACCCTATCATCTCAGAGGTGGTTGTTCTCATGTCATAGAACAAATTGCACCAGGAGAACCCCTTCTTAAGAAAGAAGAAACAGAACCCTCTGATGATGATTCAGATAGCTCTGAGCTTATCCCCTATGAAAAATTGCTTAAAGAGATCAAAGATCTTCTTGATGATATAGATGATCCTATCAGAAGAATTAATGTAGTAGAAACACAAGAACCTACTATAGCGCAAGAGATGGTTGTACCACAAGAACCAGCCAATCTCGAAGGCAATCAAACTGATCAACAAGCAGGGGTAGTTATTCTGACACTGATTCCCATGAATATGAATTCAAGTCAGAGATTGAGGGTAATCCTTCTTGGGGTATTCATCCTGATTTCACGCACTTTCTAAGATTTCCTAGAGATTTTGAATCAGAAGATGAGTCAAATGATTATGAATGGGGTGCCATTCCAGAAGAAGATGAGCTTATAACAGAGAAATCTATTGCTGTTATTCACCAATATGTCTCTCAACCCAACATAAGTCTAGAGCGAAATAATGAACTTAACGTGTCTGATCCACCTATGGCTGAAGAGGACTCCCATGATGATGTTGAGCCTATTCATGAATTGAACATTTTGAGCTATAATATCACCTTTGAACTTGAGCATCGAGTTAGGACCAATGATGACATATCCACATCTGTGAACACCATATCCCAAGCCTTTCCCGCTTTGACTATCCAATGCCCTGATCTTATCAACCAAACTTCCACAAACCCAAACCATGGTATGTATACCTTCCCAAATGACTATGCCCTTGCCTGCTACCTTAATGCAGTTGAGCCTATGAGTACTTCCATTAGTGAACCAAGCGTCAGCATGACCGAGTCGGACATCAAATATCTTAGTCAGAAAAACAAGAGTAACAAGAAAAAGAAAAAGAGTTCTGAGGGTGAAAACCACTTTGTGGCAGTCTCAGAACTGATAAAAGTAAAAAGAAAAGACGTATCTGAAGGTGAAAAACTCTCTGAGGTGCCTAAGGATGAGATAGTTGATGTCCTTCCAAGTCATTTATAGGATAGATCTCCAGTTCTAATTGAGCCAACTCAATCCATCAATTTGGGTACAATAGAGGAACCACAATTGGTACATGTAGCACAATCTTTATCAGACGAAGAGAAACAGAACTTCACTACCTTCTTATCAGAGAAAAAGATCAACTTGGCATGGAAATATTCAGATATGCCAGGATTGGATCCCAATCTCATTATGCACCATCTATCCATTGCTCTCGGAGTAAAACCAATCAAACAAAAATTGAGAAAGATGCATCCTCATGTTGCACTCTTAGTCAAAGCAGAACTAGAAAAACTCCTAAAAGCTGGATTCATCCATGTCATAGACTACACTGAGTGGATTTCCAACATTGTACCCATTTCCAAACCAGATGGTTCCATCAGAGTGTGCACGGACTTTAGGGATGTGAATAGAGCATGCCCTAAGGATGATTTTTCACTGCCTAACATTGATATGATAGTGGACATGACTGCGGGCTATGAAATGTATTCCTTAATGGATGGCTTTTCTGGATACAACCAAATCAAAATTGCTCCAGAATATCAAGAGAAAACAGCTTTCACATGTGCGTGGGGAACTTTCTGTTGGAATGTTATGCGATTCAGACTAAAAAATGCTGGAGCTACATATCAAAGAGCAATGACATCTATTTTTCATGATATGATGCATAGAACAATGGAAGATTACGTAGATGATACCTTGTCAAAATCCATGATTAGAACTGAACATCTAACATACTTGAGCATGATCCTCAACATAATGGAAAAATTTAGTCTTTGACTAAATCCTAAAAAGTGTGATTTTGGAGTCACTTCTGGAAAGCTCCTAGGATACATCGTCTCCAAGAAAGGCATTGAAGTTGATCCAGCTAAGGTCAAGGCTATAATAGAGATGCAACCTCCCACAAATATCAGTCAAATGAGGATGTTGCAAGGCAGAGTTCAATCTATTAGAAGATTCATATCACAGCTAGCGGACATCTCACAGCCTTTTACAAAAACATTACATAAAGGTGTGACCTTTGCATGGAATGAAGAATGCGAGAACAAATTTAAACATATCAAGAAGTATCTATCAAATCCACCTATATTGATGCCTCCTATTCATGGGAAGCCATTAATATTATATGTCTCCGCAACAGATACATCACTGGGGGCATTGCTAGCACAACATGATGAGAACAAGAAAGAAAGAGCCATCTACTATATCAGCCAAACTTTAGTGGCCTATGAGAAGAACTACTCAATGATAGAGAAGGCATGTCTCGCTGTGATCTTTGCATCACAAAAATTGAGACACTACATGTTAGCTCATACCACTCATTTGGTAGCTAAAATTGATCCACTAAAATATCTCCTAAGCAAGGCTGCCCTCACAGGTAGACTAGCTAAATGGGTCATGCTCTTGAGCGAATTTGACATTGCA
The DNA here is from genome assembly GCA_027943335.1 of Chamaecyparis obtusa. NCBI lineage: Eukaryota > Viridiplantae > Streptophyta > Pinopsida > Cupressales > Cupressaceae > Chamaecyparis > Chamaecyparis obtusa. Next base: position 652,780 of record BSBK01004552.1, read on the forward strand.
TATGTTGAAAGAAAAGCTATCAAAGGATAGGTCATTGCTGATCAATTAGCTGAAGCACCACTGTTTGATGATACACCCATGCAAATGGAATTTCCTGATTCTTCTATCATGCACCTCTCTTCTAGAGCATGGTGATTATTCTTTGATGGCTCCTACACATAGAATGGATCTGGAGCAGGCATATTGTTCATCACTCCTCAAGGATACTCGATACCCAAAGCATTCAGATTAAAGTTTCCTTGCACAAACAATATTGCTAAATATGAGGCACTTCTCAATGGTATGAAAATGGCAATACAGTGGAGAGTTACAGAGATGCACATCCATGGGGACTCACAACTGGTTATCCACCAAGTCAATGATGTACCAAACCAAAGATGAAAAGCTCATTCCTTACAAGAGAATGGTAGATGATTTAAAGAAATACTTCATCTCTATCACATTTGAGCAAATACCCAGAATGGAGAATAAGGCTGCTGATGGAATGGCGACATTATCTACTCTTTTACAGCAGCCCGAACATGAACTACGCTATGAGTTCCTGGTGGAAGCCCTATCCTATCCTGCATATGACTCCCCTGAAACCCGCATGATCTGTACTGTTGTAGGTTATGACTCATCTCGCTACAAAAATCTATTCTCCTATCTCCACGACCAAATCATCCCTGAGTCCTTTAACCATTTTGAGAAACAAAACCTTATCTGATCCGCATCCCGATATGTCATCATTGGTAATGATCTGTACAAATGAGGTCTAGATGGTACACTGCTTAGATGTTTAGAATGAGAAGAGTCTCAACATGCATTATAGGTAGTCCATGAGGGTATATGTGGGTCACACTCGAATGGTTTAACGTTAGCTCGAAAACTTATTAGGGCTGGGTATTATTGGCCTGAAATGGAAAAAGAAGCTATTAAATTTGCTAAAAACTGTCAACAGTGTCAAGTACATGGCAACTTGATTCATGCTCTAGGGAGAGATCTGATTCCCTTTACTACACAATGGCCTTTTCAACAATGGGCATTTGATCTCATAGGTGCTATCCATCCGCACTCTTCTAATGGACATACCCATATAATCACAGCTACAGATTATTTTACAAAATGGGTAGAGGTAGTTCCTCTAACACAAGCAACGGGGAAATAGATCTCTATGTTCATCCTGAACTACATCATTTGCAGATATGGGATCCCTCACTCTATAATCACAGATAACGGGGGACAATTCAAAAACAAGGATCTAGATGACTTATGTGCCAGGTTCAAAATTACTCAACATTGGTCATCTATCTACTATCCTTAAGGGAACGGACAAGCTGAGGCTTCAAACAAAAATCTCCTGAAGATCTTGCACAGAACAGTGAATAAAATAGGAAGAGACTGGCATCTGATGACAATCCAGCTCTCTGGGCCTATAGAACTAGTATCAGAACACCTACAGGGGCTACACCTTTCACTTTAGTTTATGGGTCTGAAGCGGTACTGCTTATTGAGGTTGAAATCCCATCACTCAGGATCAGAATGCATGGACTTGTCACTGATGAAGACTACAGAGTGTCAAGGTTACAAGAACTTGAACTACTAGATGAGCGCAGACAAGCAGCGTATGATCATCTTAGAGTGTATCAGAAAAGAATGTCTAGAGGCTACAACAAGAAAGTCAAACATAGAGAATTTCAGGTTGGCGATCTAGTGTTGAGAGAAAATCCTAAAAATCAATCACATCGAGAACGCAAGGGGAAGTTCGAACCCAACTGGCTGGGTCCCTTTGTAATCACTGCTACTTTTGGCTCTGGTGCCTATCAACTCTCAATGACTGAAGGAGAACAGCTCCAAGAACCAATCAATGTTCTCCATTTGAAAAAATTCTACGCCTAAGGCATTTAGTGCTTGGTAAATGTCTTGAAAAAAATCTTAAAAATCAGAAAAAGTCTTGAAAAAATGAACATCTTGGTGAAAACCTAGCAATAGGTGCCTTGATGATTCACAAAAAAATAAAAAAAAATATCAAAAGTTCAAAAAAATTGAAAAAAAAAAAAATACAAAAAAAAAGAAAAAAAAAAAAAGAAAAGTGCCTTGGTGAAAACCTAGAAACAGGCGCTTTGGTAGCAAAAATAGAATCTCTACCAAGATGGTGAAAACCTGGCAAACAGGCACCACTTGTTCCAAAATGCTCCATCTATCAGCACAATCTTGGTCTTTCCCAGCTTTCAGTCTTGCTTTAGTTTGCGCATATCTCCCGGTTTGTTTCAGCATTTCCAATTTTCAATAAGTCAGTCTGTACACCAATCAGCTCAAGCGTCTGTATCCTATCAATGTTCATATTTGGGGGCAATCAATGTCATATCCTATGGCCTCCAATGTATCTTAGACGTATCATATCCACTCAGAGTCCTTTGAAGCTTCAAGTTGAGTCAGTCAGTCAGTCTCGTCTCCAGAAAGGATTTTGCATCAACAACAATCAAACATCAAAACTCAACTGAAACAATCTGTGCTTTTCATGCTTTTATCTCCTTGTATGCTTACTGATTCGCATTGAGATTTTTGCATATTGTGTCCCTTCGAGCTCTTCGATGATGTCCTTTATAGGATTTAGAGAGTGATGACTGGGGGCATAATCTTTTCTTTGTCTTCTGCTTGTATGTGAAAATCTTATAACTTTGGAAATTCTGGATTGAAATGGTGTTTGACTGTAAGAGCCTCTATCTCGAATTGGATGGCCATGCGTACCTCGACCATTGATACCCAAAAAAATTCAAGGAAGTTTGATCTAACTATTGTCTTTTTGAGTAAGTTCTTTCTCCTACTGTGAAACGCGATCTTGCCTAAGGAGGTGAACGATAAAGGGTCACTAAGGGTAATTCACATTGGATTTAGAATGATCTCTTGACTATTTGATGTGTTTGCAATGCAAGGCGTACTTAGGTCATCATGACGTGTATGTTTTGATGCTTGTACAAATTGCTATATCAAAATGGACATGATATTTTGGTCATCCTGGCATTTGTGCCTTGATGCTTATATTTAATCCGACATTTTGAAAATAAAGTCAATATTCATATATCCATGGTTGTTGTCCAGTGGGTGTTGTATTGATTCTTGCGCATACAAATCGATATTCATATGTCTATGGTTTCATGGCTAGTGGGCATTGTATTGATTTATCTGGTTACCTAAAAATTCAATGATGATAACAAATCGACATATGATTAGTGACTAGGTCCTAGGTCTTAGGTTGCATTTCATTTTGCATGTCTCATTGCATTTTGCATGTTTGCATGATCTCACAATGATTAAACGAACTTCAATGCTTAAATGATTCTTCAAATTGCATCTTCAAGTCTAACAAGAACTGCATCTCACACGAAGGTTCCTCCAATGAAATAGCAAGTAGAATCCTTTTTCGGGTTCAAAATTCAAATCTGAGATCATTCATATTATTAATTGCTTGCATAATCAACCTTCAATCATCATAGAAATCTAGTATTCAACTTAACTGATTATCTTACATCAAACTATCAAAATTTCAACTTGGTCAACCATGGTCAACTCATGGTCAAACCTAGTCAAACTTGGTCTTTTGGGACCTTCCAACGATGCAGAATGCATTCTTGAATTTATATAACCACTTCTCAAATCAATTAACATGCTTCTAAACTATCAACGCTGACTTTTTCTTGTCAGATTTCAATTTTAATCCCGAAGGGGCATGGTATTGCACATCATTCAAAGTCTGTAAATCAAATTCTATCGATCAAATCTATCAATATCTTTCATCAGTGATCAAGACAAACAATCACGTCTAGTTGCTGATTCATCAAAAAGTCCTCATCGCTCGGGGAAAATCTATCATCACTTGGGGCATATCAGATTCATCGATCCATATCAATCTGGTATTCTCTTAATCTTGTAATCCGTATCAGTTTTTGCAACCATCAGATCATAGTGTTCTTTCCTTGGTTCTTCGGCAACTGAAGGATTCGGATGTGATACTTGCTAGTTCTGCTAAGACAATCGAGTCTAGAACGAGTCACTCACTTCTTTGCAATCCTAAGGTTTGGAATCAGGCATTTTGAAACTTTTTCGCAATCATCAGTTCATCGCTGCTACAGTGAACATTATCTCTGGTCATTCAGGACCTCCTATCTCAATATCTCTCAATCGGTTTTTATCTTGAGATCGGTTTATCTTTTGAATCAGTTTCATATCTTTATCAAACACAGACTATCTTTGAACCACTGCACTTTGCACAGTAATTCAAAGAGGGGCAAAATGTAATACCCCAAAAATGGGCTATAAGTTCATTAACCTCCTACATCGACAAATCGAACAAAATCGACATCAAAGTCCTAACCTAAGGCACATCTAACATCATCGAATCATAATTGATTATCTTAAATTCTGCATCGAGGAATATTCCTAGTAATATTCCTAATTATCTTAATTATCTTTAATTTAATGATTATTTGGCGATAAATCACATTTATCCTAAGTTTGATTAATTGAATATTTTCATATTTAATTAATTAGATTTAATATTTGCCACTTAATTGTGTAATTAAATTTAATTCTATCTATTATTAATTGTATTATTTAATTTTGACAATAGATCAAAATTCCTATCTTTAATTGATTAAATTCTTATTTAATTAATTAAAGCATGTTGTCATTATTTAATAATATAATTTTTAATAAAAGTTTAGTAAAATAGTTAATTAACCCATAAATTAATTATTTTATTTCAAAAATCAGTTGAGTTGAGGATAAATCACTTTATTTATTTATTTAATTCTTAATTATTATGCATATTCAATAGAAACAGTTAAACTCCAAATCAGAAAATCAATGCAAGTTATTGACTTTTTGGAACTCAACATCCTTTTGGAGTTCAAAAAGCTGATCTAAACTCTAATTTGAGTTAAAAAGTTGTTTTTGCATGATTTTGAGAATTAACTATCTTTCATGATCAGATAACTCAAAAATCAAGATGAGTTAATTTGAGTGATTTATGGCTTTTATCCATGCACCTCCAAAGCCCTGGATTTCTATAAATTAAAGGCTTCAGCTCTTCACAAATCATCTCATATTTTGCACAATCACGCTGGAGAATTGGAATTGAAGAATCAAAGCTCTTGCGAATCGACATCTTTGTGAGATCAATCTTATTTTTGCATTCATATTTCATATCATTATTAGATTAGCATAGCATATCAGTTTTCAATAGCATTCATATCATATCAATTTATCATTCTTATTGCATCATAAAATATCAAAAATATAGATTAATTGCATTTATTCCATATCTAGAATTGCATTCAAATCCTTCGTTTAGGTGTCATCTAGGTCACTGATCTCGATTACAATCTGAGAACATTAATCTCGCACCTATTAGAAGGCAGTAAATCGCTTGGTTAGATAGCTTTCAATTTTGCACGATTTTGATTATCACTAACCTCTAATGTTTTACTGAGTGTTGTGTCTACAGATCAGGTACAATTTTCACACACACAAGACTCTTGTGATAACCTTGGAAGGGAGATTTCTTGTGATTTATGTTTTATGTTGTTGTGTTGTGGGTTTGTATGAGTGTTCTCCTTGTCTTTGTGATGGTTCCCCTAGCTTGGGGGTGGCTTCATAAAAGCCTAGGTTGGGAGGTGAGCACTCCTTGACCTATGGATTTTATATCATAGGAATTTGGAGCCTTTGAAGACTTCATGGTTGAAGTTGATATCTTGAAGAGTTGTTGATATTTCATTTTTGAGTTGGAACACTTTTGTATTGTGTTTAAAGTCATTGTAAGGATATCTTGTGACATCCATGAGTTCAATGTATTTTGTAAAGGAGTATCACTCCAAGTTTTGTGATTATATCAAGTGGTGTTGTATCAAGTTGAAGAAATGAATAACTTTCCTTTGATAGATTTATGGTTATACGAAAATATAGTATATTGTTCAAGGAAGTTTTGTGTATTCATGTTTTATACAATGAGAAATATACAATGTATTTGTTTCAAAAATGAGATTGTATTAATGATTATTAGTTTTCCTTGAGTTCTTTGAAATGATCATTGAGAAATATTAATGTTAGTATTGTTGCTAATGTATTATGAATAATGTAAGGAAAAGATTACAAAATCTTGTTGTAGAAATCTCTTTAGTAATTTGAAGCATTAGTATGTGAAGTAGTAATTCATGTTCATGATCAAGTATTGAAATAAGGAAGCTTACAATTTTAGAGTTTAGTTGTTACTTTTGATAAAATTTTATGTTACAAACATAGTTGAATTTATGGTTGAAGGAATAAATTCCAATCATCCTATTTATACAAAAAGAACTAGAATAAATCTAGTATACTCCTAAGCACTTAGTGAAAGAAATAATAATAAAAGAGTATCCTATGCAAGCAAAGTAACTAGACAAAAAAACAAGCGAAAACACAAAAGGAAATGTCAAAAAAAGACCTACAGGTCTCTGAAAAATGTATGGGAAAAAATTCTCATACATTTTCCTACCACAGTCAATATTTTATTATACTACTCATCCACTTGTACACAACAAAAATAAACTATCCTATCTTATTGAGACATGTCAACTGGGGGGATCCACCTGGGTCCCCACCCCAAATGAAGCCTCATAAAGGCTATATAAAAAAAAGGCAGTATAGCCTATAACAAAAAAAATAAAATAAATTCACTTATTATGCCTTTTGTTTATTATTCCCACATTGGTGGACTTTTTAAAATAAATGTATATATTAACAAGGAACTTTTAAAAAAAGAAGTCTTGAAGAAAAAAAATATAAAATGAAATAGTTTAATTTTTTTTAAAAAATGTTTTTTCTTAAAAAATTGAATTATAAAGGGGGGGAAGGACATGTGGACCCCACATCCGTGGGACCATGACCTCCCACAACCCCATCCCACCAGCGCCAAGACTGTTGCCACACGACAGCAGGCCCTGCTGCCGGCAGCGGGCCCCACACCTGCGCTCAGTCCCAATTCAATGGGACTTAAAACAAATTTTCGCATATGAATTTTTTATTAATTTTTATTTATGTTTATTTTAAATATATTAATACTAATAATTAATATTAATATTATTATTTAATATAAATAATTTTTAAATTAATTATTATTTATATTGAATAATGTTATTAATATTAATTAATATATATAATAATAATTATTTGTAAATTTTATTATTTAATAATTATGTTAATTAATATATAATTAACATAATTATTATTTAGTAATTTATTCATTTAATCTGTATTAATAATTATATTATTAGGTGATAATAGTCAAAATAATTATTATTTAATTATTTTATGTTTTAATAAATGTATTAATTGGTAAATTAATACATTGATTATCACTTAATAATATATTTATTTACTCGTTTAAGTGATATTTAGTAATTGTAATAATTATTAAATATCTATAAGTAATACAAATATTACTTGCAAAAGAAGTTATATTGACTTTTGATTTTATAAAAAGGGTTGAACGAATGTTTTTGATGGATGAGAATTATGGAATAATTATGGGTAATTTTTAAATTGCAACTTAATTTTATAATTAATGAAAATTGTTTAGCTCGTAATTGGCTTATTAGATTCCCTTGAAATATTATCTTGTCACCTTAATAATTAAAACTTAATGATCTGATGTAGTGCAATATTGACTTTTGGCCTAATTAAAGATTTTAGTGTAACTAGGAAACCTAGTTGTGCCTCGGGGGAAATATTTTCTTGACCTAGTAGTTTAAAATTAACTAACGTATAAAATGGATCCCTCATTGTGCTACACTCCTCTTGCTTAAGGTTTATGTATTAAGTCTTCTCAGGATCAACTATACAACTATGGTCAACTATTATCTTTGAAACATAAACTTATATATCTTAAAAAAAAAAAAGTTGGTGTGTTTTAGTGCGAGTTTTTATGGGCATGACATGTATAATGTGCTTCAAGCGAATACAGTTATTAGTCTTATGACCTTTATTGCGATGGAATTCACATAAATCATTCTCTCTCCACCATTTTGGTTTAGGTTCTAGATCAAAGACTTTCATCTTAGGCAAGTAGATGATTTTGTTTGCCAATAGAGTTTTCATGGCAGATTCCAAGGATTCTCTGAGAGGAGTGAATTTGCAATTAGGATCTATAGCCCAAGGTTTGTAATCATATGAATTTTTGTTGGACTCTATGGCTTTGGCTTTAGAAGCTTTGATGGCTTGGGTACCAACAGTAAGATTGAAAGCAAGTGCCTTAGATTGGGCATAAATATTATCAACAATTCCATCTGTGACAATGCCTTTATTCTTGTTCTAGTTTTTGTTCTTGTCCTTAGAACTAGATCTAGATTCATACTTGTCTTTTTGAAGTGATATGTCTCCTTTTTGCACAAGTACTTTCTCAATTTTGATCGCATTATCTACCATCTTGTCAAAAGATGTCTGATTTTGCATTTGTAAAGGGTAGTTGATTTCTGGAACAAGATTGTTGATGAAGATTTCTAGCTTCTCAGTTTCTGGAATAGGTCTAGCATATAGAGAAAATTTCTTCCTCCACCTCTTGAGAAATGTCAGGAATGGTTCTCCTGGATATTGTTTTAGATTGTAGATGTCGATCATGGTGACTGGATGTTGAATATTGTAGGAGTATTATTGATAGAACAGTTTGATTAACTCCTCAAAAGTTTTGATAGTAGGGGGCATTCTAGAGAACCAATGAATGGCTCCTCCTCCCAGAGATCAAGGGAAAAGATGCCTTAAGTAGGTTGGTTTGTGCATAAACTCCATAGATTAAGTACAGAATTCTCTGACATGATCTTGAGGGTCAGAGTTTCCATCATACTTATCATATTTAGGCATCTCCACTCTTTTAGGGAATGGTGGCATGTAAAAGTCTTTATCAAATGGAAAAGGACATAGAGCCTCCATGGATAACTCTTTAGGTTCCTTTTCTTTCTCAAGTTTGTTAAGTTTGACTTGCATGGCATGCATCTATTTCATCATAGCCATGATAGGAGTTTCTTCCTCATGTGTAATGATATCTGCCACATTAAATTTTGGAGGAAGTTTAGCTCTTTGATGAGCTAACTCTAGAAAGTATGCTTCTCTATCTTCCTTCAAGAAATGTTTCATCATTCTTTTGAAGTCATCATCATTTTGATATCAAACAATTTTAGAAGGTGTAGGTTCTCAATCCATACTATGTTGAGATTGGTGTCCTTGAGACCCATGATGTGTCCCTTCGTGAGACATGTTAGGAGTTTTAGGGCTCCCTGAATTAGATTGAGGTGGGGTTTGTTGATTACCTCCGTGAGTTGATGGAGGGGGTATGTAACCAGTTTTCAATCAAAAATTACCAAGACCGTCATCTTTGTAAAGACCAGAATTGTAGAGTTGTTCAAGAGTTGGGGCTTGGAGAGTATTCAGAGGTATTGTATGGGATACCTCTCTAGATTTCTTGTGTGACAAAGCTCTGGTCTCCACCATTAACCTTGGGCGAAGCCAAAGAAGAAGATGAAGACAACTGAAGAATGAATTGATTTTAGAAGATCAAATGACGCAACCTTGTCAAGATTGAAGTGACTAAAGAATAGATCAGATGTAAATGAAGGATACTGTGCCATAGTAGTGTGGGTAGATTCCCAATAGATGGCGAGTACGAGCTCACAACACTTAGCTGTTTAGTAAAAATATTGAATTTTGAAGATAATTTTGACAAGGTTTTGACACAAGATGAAAAAGACTCAAATCGACAAATCAGAAGGCTAAATAAGACTCAAGTGACCACTTTAGGAAAATGAATGTATTCATTATAGGTTCTACTTTATTCTTGACACAATGATTTTTTTGATAGATTCTAGAAATAGGCTGTAAAATTGGATTTCTGACAAATTTGACCAATCTTTGACAACTTTGACTTTGGCTTTGATACGAGTTTTGAAATTTTAGGATGAATTTTGACACCATAAAGGATTTTTGCTTTAGATTTGTAATTTTTCAATTTTCAGTACCAGTTTGTTTGCAAATTTTTCTATCCAATTTTTGAAGATCCGTGTAAAAGTCTGTCTCAAGTAACCAAGAAGATATCAAGCACGCAAAATAGCAAGCAAGGGAAGCAAGCAATTGTCTGAAAACAATGAACAAGGGCAAAAGAAACCTTGCGCATGAACAAGCAATAGTGACTTATTGTGCTAATCCCTAGAAGTGCTAATTGTGTATGTTCCAAAAAGTTTTTCAATAACGCACATATTCGTAAAAAAATAAATTTTTTTTTTGCCTCACTAGGGTTTGTAGTAATGGTCTAACTTTGCAACTTTTGTGATCTCAAGAGGGTGAACTCCAATCTAGGTGCACTGGGGTTTTGACACAGTCTGAGAAATTAATCAATCAGGAGTTGCTAGGGAGATCTGACAACCCAACAAGAGACCACACCTGTGAAGATTTCCTCCACAAGGACATTTATATAGCGGCTGCTGCTACCACGATGAAGATGACTATCACCGCTTGAGGTTCTATCCACATGGTTGAACCAATTAAGGGAATGTCAACTATGGTTAACCCTCTTTAAAGGTGACTCACAAAAGATACCATAGGGGGACTAGATCAGATTCAAGGATCTGGGTTTCTGGTACTATCCAAAAAGGAAGTAGATCATAATCCCCTAACCTCTTCACTTCACCAAGACAAAGTAGACAGATTAATCCGACACACTAAGACCAATATTATCTCACAAAGATCTATGACGTCAACTGCTTATGATCTATCAACCTCTTCAGAGAGAGAATGTATCAATCAAAAGTTGAAGACACACGAATCTAGTAGAATGTGAGACTTTCTCAATACCGTCCCTACCTACAAGGGGATCCTTCGTCAAGAGGAGCTTCACATGAATAAACAAGAGAAAGAAGCTCAATCTCTCAAGATCATCCACAAATAGTGTTCATAGGGCCTATTTACTATGTGTAACAGATATGCAAAAAGCAAATCTACGTTCATTTTATAGCCCAAAAATTGAAGTCTGATTTATGAAAGCAGGAAAGGCACTCAAGCTAGACACGTGAGATATTCATTTTATGTCCAAATTGAAATATTTTCAAATGTAGTAGAATACCTAAATTCCCTTGCAACACGCTTGGTAGATTTTACCCGATTTTTAGCTTTGTTAAGCAATCCCGCGCAAGCAAGCCACAAACTCTCCAACAAGAAAACAAGCAAACAAGATATGCAACATATATTCAACTTATGAAAACCCTAGGATTAGATCTAAAAATAAATTATTAGGAGAAATAATAACCAAAAACTAATCCGAATGATGACTCATATCATTCATTGAACCATGTGAAAAATAAGTGCATACCCATCACAAAATTTTATTTTTTGTTGCATTTGACCTAGTCAACAAGATTTGATTTTTTTTGATATAATTTCAGCCACAAAAATAGAAATGAAAAATAGAGACCCCTACTAAAAAATAGAGAAATTTTCAAAAATGTAAAATTTTTAGAAAAATCTCTTCATTTGTGCCCTAGAGACCCATTTTACCAAAATAGACCAGTTTTTGTAAATTGACTATTTGAGCTATTATATTGCATCCAAATTTAAAACACAAAGAATGGACCCCCTATAGAATTTAAAGATCTTTCCAAAAATGTAAAAATTTTCAAAAAATATGCTGATTTACGTCAGAAATTAATTTTTTCTGGAAAATCAAGAAAAAATTATTAAAAATTCAAAACATCTCAGAAAATTCTAATTTTTTTTATTGAAGCTTCCCTACTATGTCTCCAACCTACAAAAATAATTTTAGACAAAAAATATAAGCTGTTTGGGAGATAAAATTAAATCTTTGAAACTTTAAGGTTTTAGCTCCAAAAAAAAAATCAAAACCAGCATGTAAAGGTGGGTTACCCCACGGTGGGTGCCAAAAATGTGTGTGTGAATTTTGTACCTAGTTGTAGACACAACACTTCAGTAAAACATTAGAGGTTAGCAAAAGTCAAAATATGCAAATAAGAACAATATAGGTAACAGGGCGATTTACTGCCTTCTAGTAGGTGCGAGTATGGTATTCTCAGATTAGACCAAGATTAGTGACAATGCAACACCTAAACAGAGGATTTAAATGATGAAAGCAATAAAATATGAATGCAAATTAATCTATTTTTATTTTTATTTTTGATGCAATAAGATGAGAAAAACTGATAATAAATTAATCTAAATGGATTGAAATGATATGCAAATTAAGCTAACAATGATATGAAATATGAAACTAGAATGAATTGAAAACAAGATTGATCTCACAAAAGGCTGATTCACAAGAAGCTTGATGATTCCTCTAGAGTCAATTCGCCATAGTAAGTATGCAAATTATGTGGATGATTTGTAAAGAGTTGAGCCTTAATTTTATAGAAATCCAGGGCTTGAGGGTGCATGGAAAAAGTCATAAATCACTCTTGATGAACTCAGGTTGATTTTTGAGTTAACAAGAAATTAGAAATAGATAACTCATAAAATCATGCAAAATTATGCAAGAACAACTTTTTAACTCAAATCAGAAGTTTAGATCAAAATTGAACTCAAAATAGATGTTGAGTTTTGAAAAGATAACAACTTGAATTGATTTTCTGATTTAAAGTTTAACTGCTCTTTGAATGTGCACAAATAATCATGAATTAATTAAATAAATAAAGTGATTTATCCTCAACTTAACTGATTTTTGAAATTAAAACAATTGATTTATGGGTTAATCAATTATTAAATCAAACTTTATTCAAAAACTATATTATTAAATATTGACAACTGACTTTAATTAATTAAATAGGAATTTAATCAATTAGTCATAAGATTTTTGATTTATTGTCAAAATTAAATAATACAATTTAGGAATAATTATAATTAAATGTAATTAAAAATTAAGTGGCAGTATTAAATCTAATTAATTAAATATTCAGAATATTCAATTAATCAAACTTTAGGATAAATAGGATTCATCGCCAAATAATAATTAAATTAAGAATAATTAGGATAAATAGGAATATTACTAGGAATATTCCCCGATGCAGAATTTATGATAAAATCAATTAGGATTTCGATAATGTGCAAATGTGCCTTAGGTTAGGACTTTGATGTTGATTTCATTTGATTTGTAGATGTAGGAGGTTAATGAACCTATACCCCATTTTTGGGGTATTATAGCCTCATGATGTAGCCTTTATATGTGTTTTTACTTTCTCTGCAACTTCAATGTTCTTGGTTCTTTATGATGTAGTTCTTATTGGCCATCCTTTTTAGTGTACCTATCACCTCTCCCTTGTCAACATTATGGTGGGGGGGGGGGGGGGGGGGGGAGTTTCTACTATTGGTTCTTATGCTTCCTTGGTTCAATGGAGTGATCTATGTATTCAATATTTGTTTCTTTGTACTAGGTAGATGCTATGGTTGGGTACCTATGTATTTCAGTGAGATGGATCATTTACCATATGGACACTTTTCCATTCCTATTTTTTGGAGGCAATCTTCTATCTTTGATTGATCATCTCTTCAGGATTTGGTGTTTTATGCCATCCGTATCTTTGAGTTTAGTTGTTTGCCTTTATTTGCCTCTTGATTCAAATAGTGTCATTTGAGGGAACTCATGCAGATTAAAATCTTCTATACTTGGTCATGTTCTATTTTAGTGGAGGTTCTTCAGATCAACAATTACTTCTTGACAAAGTTTGCAACTTCTTGCTTCAATGGTGTTCTGCATGTTCATTCTTTGTTCCTATTTTTTGGAATATTCTCTAATTTTTGAGGCTTCTTTATTCCTTCACTAGTCTTTATCTCTTTTTGGAGTAGATTTTTTCCCATGTGGTTTTATCTATTTCTCTAATTTATAGAGACTCTCTTTTGTACTTGGGATCAAGCCTTTGTTGCCGAAACCCATTCACTTTCAATAGTTGTTCTAGGTTTTTTTTAGCTACTCCCTAAGTTTATCTTAAGGGGGGTTGTTAGAGTAATAAGTTATTTTTCTTATTAATTAAATTATATTGATTTAATTATTAAGTCACTTATTATCTCTTTCTTTACTTAAGCTAAAATTTAGACATATAATAATTAATTATTTTATTAATTATTATTATGTAACCTAGGTTTCCTTTTAGGTTTTGATCTCCTTTCATAAGGATTGATCTCTCTTGTAATCATTAACACAAAACATTCATTTTTATTGTATTGCAACTTTTGATTTTTCACATCAAGAATGTCTCCTCTTTCATGGATCCTCATGTTCAATCCTCCATAGCTTTTGCTTCTCTCTTTCTATGATAAGTGTTTGCATGCAGGTGATTCTTGGGAGTTGTGGGTTGATTTTATCATCAGCTCCAATAATTCTTACATGATATTAGAGCCACAAAAGATTTCATTTCATAGCCATTGGAGAGTCATTGTTGCTTCAAATTTTGGAGGGCCACGATTCAAGCCTGCAGGTGCAACAACTTGTGGGAGCATCTAGAGAAAGATCTTACCTCACCATTATGTCCAGGCAACCATTCCTATGAATTTTGACTATAAATTTTCCTACCTTGGGAAAAAATCAAATTTGAGGCAAATTCTTTTTGCACATCAGACCCTAAGGTATGATTTGTAATTGGGTAATATTTTTGGTCAATTTGCATTTAGATCTTACCTTATTTCCATTTTCATCATTACTCTTTTCAGATCTACAATCTTTTAATTCTATCAATATTTTTTTTTTTGCAAAAGTTTGGTGTTTTGTCAGGGTCCCCACCCCTATTTGTTGTCAGATTCGGGTAGTAGGCATTGTCAGAGTACAAAATAGTACAAAGCGATGACCAAGCTATCAAATCCTAGCCTTGAATACACCACTCTCACCAAGCTAAACTAATAGAGATCAAATCAAGGGAAGACTGGGCACCCATCTCCTAATGCACCCGACCAGGCACAAACATACATGAATTTAGCCCACCCAACCTAAACATCAACAATGTGGACCACACTGTTCCATTTGGTATATACTTCATGGGCTGTAGTATATAAATGAATAATACTCCTCTGTAGGGTGAATGCAGGATTAAACTCATCCGTGTCTACATAAGCCCAAGCTTGATGAGATGAGTTCTTGGTCAAGCCTGACCCTTCTTCCACTGGTGGGCCCTCTTCCCCCTCATCCAGCTTGACACCAACGAGCCATTGAGAATAGTGGAAAGAATGCCGCCCAACCACTCGACACTTGTTAGTGACACATTAGCAAACCATGGGAAAATCTTTGTGAAACATGTGGCACAATTCTATTAGTCATGGACACAGTCATTAATTTGACAGGCCTTGGTAAAATTTTTCTTTGACATTGCATTATGGTTGATTAAATTTCATGCCCGTTTGGGTGTCAGTGGGCTCATTTTTTTTTTCTGCTTCGACGATCGTATGATCATAAAATTTAAGCTTAGGATTTCATCAACATTGTACTATATTAAATTTGATGATCATTTGAACATCATACCTAGGCATTTTTGTTTTGCATTGATGACCATTAAGATGTCAAATTTAACATAGTGACTGTGTCATCTTATTGGTGCATTAATTTTGATGGACATTAGACTGTCATTTTTGGGTGATTTTTAACTGCTATGATAGTCGTTTGGATATCAAATTTAACCTTGTAGGTTTTTTGATGTCACCATATTTGAAAATTTAGCAGCTCTCACTATTTTTAGTTTTGAATTTGCAGTCCAACTACAAGAGACAATAACTTGGTCACCTGGGCTCCAAATTGAGTGTAATTTCTTTTATTCTGGCTAGAATTTCTTGAACTTTTTAGTGGTGGTTTTATTTTCTTGTTTTGGTTCACGTATTTTGCAAAAAATGTAGTTTTTGGTAACTGTAGCTACCTAGTCCTCAATTTTGCAACTTTAAAGGCTTCATTCTGGCTCATACAAAGACATTTGTAGGTGCCATTTTTTTTGAAAGTGTATAAATTTTTGAGTACTTTCTAGATTTCTATTAGATTGTAGGCTTATTTGGGAAAAATATCACTTTCAGATCTAGGTCCTTTTTGGCCTTTTATGATCATTGTAATGCTTGGATCTTGATTTGATTTTGAGAAATATTGATTTGGGTCTGATTTGGCCTCATTAAGGTGGTTTTAAACATCAAAATCAGAAGTCCACTTTGGCCCATTTTGGCAAGTGGCAATTGTACATGCACTAAATATAAAGTTCCAAAAGGATCATTATGGGTGGAGGGGTTCTTTGATTGAGTGAATTTGGAGGAGTGTCTTGTGTGCTTGTGTCTCTTTCTCTCTTGTTCTCTTTTCATTTTTGCATAATGGGTTCTCCTAGATGTCCATTGTTAACTTCACATAACTATGCTACATCTAAAAATAAAGTGTGGAGTAAACTAATAGAAAATGGTTTAAATCTTTATGTAAATGGAATAATTAAAGATCTTGCTGATCCTAATGTGGATGATATTCCAAAAAATTATTGGAAAATCAAAGATAATATGGCTTTAATAATTATAAGGAGTTGTGTTCATGAAGATGTCTTCTTCCAAATTTAAATCTTTAAGGATGCCAAGGGTGCTTGGGACAAACTTGAAGATTTGTATGGTAAAGTGGATGAGGAAAAGAGATTCTCAATTGAGGATGATTTGTTATCTCTATTGAGCATTAATGATTGTCATTAGTATCAAAGGAAGTCAAAGACATTGCTCAGTTACTTATATGAACCCAGTCAGTAACTGTAAGCAATACAAGATAGTCGGTTAAGTCTTCTTACCAAGCACCAAAAAGTTTTACCGAGCATCAAACACCGACACCGAGAGATAGTAAACACCAAGCATTAGTGTAATTACCAAGCAATATTTACCATGTTTATCGAGGATCATAGGAAATGACATAGTAATTAGGAATGGCACATTCTTCTATGTAAATGGTTACACCAGAATCAAATTTTTTTTTACCAAGATCAAGGATATTTATCATTGAAGATCATTTGTAAATGTTAGATGTAGGTTATTTTTGTACATTGTAGATCTTAGGGTTTTTCTCTAAGTTGTTGAAACCTAATTTTGTATAAGAGGCATAAAGTAGTATGCTATATGTTTGTATGTTACATCATTTTGATGAAAAATGATGTATGAGTGAAGAAGCACTTGAAGCACTAGCCAACCTTCAAGATTATTAGTTGACAGAGCAGGACAATATTAAGAGGAAATTAGATTAAGTAGAATCAAAGCAGGCTAATTGAGTAGTTCAGAGAAGAGATTCACACAGTATAAGGTGATATACATTTAGTACTTTATTGATCTGTATCAGACAATTTGAGTTGTCATTAGCAGATAGTTACCTATTGCTTTCTAATCATTGTAATAGAGTTTTGGTAAAATATCCTAACAGAGTAGACTTGATAGTCTTTTTGTAAATCTCTTAACCGAGTACACACTCAAGTAGTGTTGTTAAAATCCTATAACTAGGTAGATCTAGTTGATCTAATATGTTACTCCTAACAGGGTAAGATCACTAGAAGTGATCAAAACTTGTAGCCCTAATAGGCAAACCTTTTCTATCTATAGTAGTGAAGAATTTGTGGGTGTCATCCCCACCGTAGTTTTTACCTTCTAACAAGGGTTTCTGCATTGCCAAAATACTTATGTAATGGGACTGTTATATTGTTGATTTCATATTATTTAATTTCACAAGTTGAATGGATGAATGATACATGCATTAGATACAAGTTATTTTGCAAGGTTACTACTATTTTTTGTTTCAAATTTGAAAGGTTGATGTGTTAAATTTTTTGTGGGCACTGATTCACCCCTCCCCTCTCAGTACCCTATCTCTCCTAATTCCAACAATTGGTATCAAAGCTCAGTTCTCTTATTGGATAGTTTAACCACTGAAGGGTAAAGACATAAGTCGTGGAGAGGTATAAGTTAGATAAGTCTATTGAGAATTAGAAGATTCAAATGCAGATGTTTGTTGAACAGTATAAGCAAGCCAAGGAAGGACTGAAGAAATTATTGGTTAAAAGGAAGAACCTAGCTATTCTACAAAATGAGATTGGCTACCATGAAGAAGCAATTGATGATATATTTGACCACATTGGATCTAGTTTAGGAAGTATTTTTGATGGATTTGAAAGTATAATCTCTGACTTGTCTGAGAAGAATCAACATTTAACCGAACAAGTGAAAGCACTGCAAATCGGTCAAGAATCTCAAATTGTGAGAATGGTTGAAATAATGAATAATGCTAGACAGGCTGAGAAAGAAAGGAATCTAGCTATTGAAGACTGAAGATAGAAAACTAAAAAAATACAAGCTAAAGAGAGTGTGATACAAAGACTCACCGATCATCACTTTCAAGTATCTAATCAGATGATGACTATGAATCAAGAAGTCAACCGAGTGAATGGAGAATTGTCAAGAAGAATTGAAGATGTTGTAATACTCAGAGAAGAGAATGAAAAATTGAGAAATGAAGTAAAGACACAAAAACAACATAATGAGATGATGAGGCTAGCTAAGAATAATTCCAAGAAGATTGATGATTTTCTGATTAATCAAAGAAGATTTGGAAGCAAAGATGGATTAGGCTATATTGGCAAAGGAGAATCATCACAACAAGTTGAACATGTCAACAAAAATCAAAATTAGAGACCTAATGTGTTGACATGTTATCACTGTGGCAAACTGGGACATACATCTAATGTGTGTAGAAGCAAAGCATAAGGTAAACCTCCTCTCACTCCTAAGTTCAATGGATATTGCTACTATTGTGGAAATTATGATCATCAAGCTTATGAATGTAGAGATAAATAGAATGTTAACAATACTACTATGGAGAATTTATGTTATACTTGTAATACGCATGGACACACTGCACAAGAATGTAAGGAAAAAATGAAGCAAGTATGGACTCCTAAGCAGAAGACACAACACAAGCCTTACCAACCGAAGAGACAAGGTAAATCTTATGTTTGGGATTATAACACATGGGCTAACTATGTTGCATGTGGTAGATATGGGCACATTGTAGTGAACAAGCACTGGAATGGCATGTTTGCATTGTCATAAGGTCTGTCATTTAAGCAAAGACTGCAGAGACCGAGCACTAGAAGAAGGTCATGTATTTGAGAGTGGAAACACTATTGTAGATTTCATGAGAATAAGGAACAACATGTGGAAGAAGGCATCTAATGAGAATGTAGAGTCAATTAATGCTATCAGTGAAACCTCATCCACTGGATTGGGTGACATCAGTACCTCCACCTAAGGAGATATAGGTATGTATGTTACTGACATTTCAAAATGATCACATTTTACATATAGCTCCTTATTTATGTTGTGCACATACCAAATCTACATGAATACAGATGCATTGTGGTTTATATGTTATGAGTTGACAAAGTTACACAGTTGGTAAAAGTTAGACCAAGCATTGGTTACCCATCGGTAATCACTATTCAAGATTAACCGAATAATAGTATCAATCAAGAAAAGAAGTCTTGTGTTAACTGAGATGATGAAAGATTGTAGCTGTCACTAAGCTGATAGTTGTCATGGACTAGAAAGTAGGTCAAACATTTATTGCATAAAGTTTTGAGTGGGAATATCAAAAATTCTATAAATATGTGGAAGATAGAGTTTATTTTTCACATTGTGATTTCAAAGAGCTAAAATTTCATAGAGCGAGTTTGAGAAAGAATCTTTCAAGAAAATTCAAGTAGCCACAAATCGAATTGAGCACACTCTTTGATACATTTTGAGTAAGTTGAAACCCTACCGAGCATATTTATTGTACTTATTGAAAAACCTAGTTTGTTAAAATGGCATCTACTACAAGTTCTTCTAAAGTTGTGGAAGAAGAACTTAATTTAATAGTGTTAGCAAGCTACAAGGAACCACCTTATAAGTTGCACCCTGAAGTTGCTTTGAAAATGGATTCAGCGGGCACTTTTTCAAGCATCTCACCTAGGTTTTTGTTAATTGAAGACATACGATCATACATACACTGTAAAATTGTGGAAATAGGTGATTTCGATATGTATGTTGCGTATCAGGCACTTTGTGATGAGAAAATAGAACTGAAACCAGAGCACAAAATTATTGAATCACTTGGTCTTACCAATGCCCTGAATTTCTTAAAGAATTTTAAGAATGAATAGATTAGGGTTCTATTGAGCTACTATCACGAGGGCACATTCTGGCTAGACAGACCAATCAATGTTACAAAAAGAATGATTAACAAGGTTACTGGTTACCCTACTACTGATAAAGCCAAATCATTTCGAAGCTCACCTCGAGCTAATGTTGAAAAGAATATTGGTACAGCATGGGATAGTAGAGCACTAAAAATTTCATCTATTCTGGATCCCAAAGTTAAGTTCATAGTGCATGTAATTGGGTACAAGATATTATAGTTGAGCAGGTTAAATAATGTACCCTATAGTACAGTCGACATGGCTCACAAATTGATAAAGAAGGGTCATCAGATAGACGTTGTTGAGTTGCTACTGAGACAGGTTGAAGAAAACATGAAAACAATCAGGACACAAAAGTCCAACACTTATAAGTTTGGATCATTACTTGTATGTTTATTTTTCTATCTCTAGAAATTCTTTCCCTCTATCGGTCACACTGACTGGATAGATGACACATCGATCACTTCACAAATTTTTGAGATTATGAAATGTTTGGGAGATAATGCCGAGAATGTTATAGATAGTTATTTTGAAGATTTTAAAGTAAAGATGAATTTAAGAAGTAGAATTCTGAGTTCATTGGTTAAAAAATATGAGATGGACATTTGTTTCTTAATGAACACTGACCACACTATAATTAAAGTAGTTGAGCTGAGAATAAAATGGCTAGCACCTATTGGCTATGAAATGGATCATGATTTCAGTTTGAAATTTATTAAGGCACTGCTAGCATTACCGAAGGACACAAAGGTCAAAAGGTTTCAAACCTTTGAAGAAGCTAACACTAGAATTAAAATAGTCTTGGTCATCGGTAAAATGACAAGGAAAGAAAAGAAAATGAAGAAGTTTTTATCTAAGAAGTTTGGGAATGAATTTGACTCATTTAAGGAGTCACCGGTTGAGACTGCAACCAAAGGTTAGTTAATGTTGGCTGACAGACCATATGACAGTGAAGAAACTAAGTCCAAAGAAGAGCAAGAACCAACACCGATTTCTCCCACTCAAGCTCCAAAGAAGAGGTAGTTGCTAGTGCAAACAGGTGCATGCACAAGGTCATCAACTATAGCTTCACCACCATAGAAGAAGGTAGTTGTGAAGGCAACAAAATGAAAGGTTGCTACACCAACAAAGACTTATGTAAAGAAAGGACCCAAGGCTGTAGAAGAGGCACTAAAGAAAAGGAGAAAGTTGATAGGAAAAATAGAAGACCTTGAAGATGATGAAGATGAAAACAATCAATTCAAGGTTGTCAGTAATAAGAATAGGTCAATTGATGAGCTTATTGAAGATATAATCAAGAATGGAAATCTTGCAGATCTAGAACTTAGGAAGTTTGACAATATGTCAAATGAAGACCAAAACAAAATTGAGGAAGCTATCATCCAGATGATTGTACGCTTCAAATGAGTTCTACTAGAGTTTGAATTATCACTGCCCAAGACATTAGAGGACTGAATAAATCAAAAGTGGTCATATACCTTGGACACCAAGAAGCGGATGAGGGAATAAGCCCTTGTATTGATTGCACCAGACTTATCTCTTGATGAGATTAAAGAGCTTATGGATACTTATGTGTAGAGATTCAAAGTCAAGCACTGAGCTATGAAAATAATAGATGAGAATCTGACAGATCTTGATGAGACTAGTCAACTTATTTGGAGTTCACTTTTGGCTGTCAGAGAGCATAATGAGAAAGTTGCATTTCAAAATTTGTCTAAAAAGAGATAGAATTCAAAAGGTAAAGGAATATTCATTGAGGATAATGCAACAAAGAATATTAAAGAGTCAAAGGTATCACTTACCGAGGTAATTGATACAACAATTGGTCAAGAAATTAAGAACAGTTCACAAGATGCACCGAATCTAGAAGTGATTCAGATTGAGGATACAAATGAAAAGGATGTACTGATTAAGGACATCACAAATGGTGATCCTGATGACAGGGATGAAGATGATGATGTGAATAATGCACAAGACAACACATAGGATGAAGCACAAGTTATTGAGTGTGCATTTCCATCACTACCAGGTGAGCTTCCTGTACTTGTTGAAGCCATAGAGATTCTATCTCAAGAACAATCTGATAGCTCAAACCCTGAGCAACCTAAATATACAATAGGGGAACAAAGAACTGAGATACCTACAGAGACAAATGAGCCTAAAGGAAAAGATACTACTAAAATAGAAATGAAGGCATAAGAAGAGCCTAAGGCAATTGAGGATACCCCACCTAACACCACATCTAAGGCTCCACCTCATTCAACATACACACAAGTTACTGAGGAGTAGAAGAAGGAAGATAGTGTTTCAATCGGGTAGAACACTTTGAGGGCAGAAGACAAAGCTATTGTCACCATTGTCAAGAAGTCATCACTTGCACCAGAGAAGAAGAAGAAGAAGAAAGGAAAAGGGCCGGTCACTCTAGACGAAGTCATTGTGATACTTGACTATGACCCGAGGACCCTTAGCCCCGAGGAATTGAGAAAATATGGGGAATTATGTACAAGAAAAGAAGCACAAGAAAAGTTGAAGCAAGAGAATAAGAACAAGGAAGTATTAGAGAATGTTTAGGATATATTACAATAGGTAGTACCTGAGGTGAACATAGATGAAGATACTCTAATCATGGATCAACTTGCAACACTTACCAAGAAGATAAATGAACCAGATATTGAAGTTGATAAAATAATAGAGGAAAGGGCAGAGTCCAAGATTCAAGATAAACTTTCTGAAAGAATCAGCCAAGAAGTGGCTATTAACAAGGTTAAAATTTTAGAGGTAATAACTAAGATTCAGTGTATTACTAATTCTATTTTCCAAATCTTGTTTAAGCTATGCATTGTCGGAACATTCACTGCAGAGATCAGTGAAAAGATTAAACAATTTGAGAATGAAATCTCAGTCAGTGCAAATGTAGCTACAACTGAGCCACAAGATTTTTCAAAGCATATACTTAGAGTTCAAGAACTCAGGCGATTGATAGCAAATCTCAAGAAGCAAGAAGAGTGGATAACTGATCATGTTATTGAGTTGCAGACAGAACTCCTTCCATACTTGAAATTTTTTGAGAAATATATTGTTAGGGCACAAACACTTGTTGCAACACTTGAGATTTTTGTGTTGGACAACATATTTGACATGCATGCACAAGTCATTCTTGAGCACATTGCTCTCACCAACTTGAAAGAGGAATGGGAAAACCTCTTGGAGTCATTGAAGAAAACCCATCAACACATTTTTGAAAAGTTGTAAGTATACACTTTTTCTATTTGGCATTAATATCAAAAAGGGGGAAAACATGTATATAGAAGATGAAGATGAAGGGGGATAACATATTTATGCCAAATATGTAACTTTTTGCTAAGTATACTACACATTACCAGAGCATGCACCGAGGGGGAGTATTTAGAAATTTTTTGATATGTATATGTATATGGTAGAGATATAATTTTTGAGACATAAGGTCCATATACACTCAAGTTTTGATACTAATACCAAAGGGGGAGATTGTTATCTCTATTGAGCATTAATGATTGTCATTAGTATCAAAGAAAGTCAAAGACATTAGTTGATTACTTATATGAACCTAGTTGGTAACTGTAAGCAATACAAGCTAGTCGGTTAAGTCTTCTTACCGAGCACCAGATAGTTTTACTGAGCATCAAATACTGACACCAAGAGACAATAAACACTAAGCATCAATGTAATTACTGAGCAGTATTTACCGTGTTTACCGAGGATCACAGGAAATGACATAGTAATTAGGAATGACACATTCTTCTATACAAATGGTTACAATAGAATCAGAAAATGTTTTACCAAGATCAAGGATCATTTATTGTTGAAGATCATTTGTAAATGTTTAGATCTAGGTTATTTTTGTACACCGTAGATCTTAGGGTTTTTCTCTAAGTTTTTGAAACCTAATTTTGTATAAGCGGCATAAAGTAGTATGCTATATATTTGTATGTTACATCATTTTGATGAAAATTGATGTATGAACAAAGAAGCACTTGAAGCACTAGACAACCTTCAAGATTATCAGTTGACAGAGCAGAACAATATTAAGAGGAAATCAGATAAAGCAGAATCAGAGCAAGCTAACCGAGTAGTTTAGAGTAGAGATTCACACAGTATAAGGTGATATACATTCAGTACTTTATTGATATGTATCAAAAAATTTGATTTGTCATTAGCAGATAGTTACCTATTGTTTTCTAATCATTGTAATAGAGTTTTGGTAAAATCTCCTAACAGAGTAGACTTGATAGTCTTTTTGTAAATCTCTTAACCAAGTACACACTCAAGTAGTGTTGTTAAAATCCTATAACTAGGTAGATCTAGCTGATCTAATACGTTACTCCTAATAGGGTAAGATCACCAGAAGTGATCAAAATTTCTAGCCCTAATAGGAAAACCTTTTCTATCTGCAGGAGTGAAGAATTTGTGGGTGTCATCCCCACCGCAATTTTTACCTTCTAACAAGGGTTTCTACGTTACCAAAATACTTGTGTTATGACACTGTTATATTTTTGATTTCATGTTATTTACTTTCACAAGTTGAATGGATGAATGATACATGCATTAGATGCAAGTTATTTTGCAAGGTTACTATTGTTTGTTGTTTTAGATTTGAAAGGTTGATGTGTTAAAGTTTTTGTGGGAACTTATTCACCCCTCCCCTCTTAGTACCCTATCTCTCCTAATTCCAACACGATCTAATTCTCTTGGATCCTAGGAATTTTGACACAATTCAAGACTATGTCAAAAAATTGAATGAGTTGAGAGCAATACTTAAGGATTGTGGTAATCCCATGAAGGATGATAGGTTGATTCATCACATCTTGATGAGACTACCTTCAGAATATGAAGCTTTTGTCTTGAGTTACAATACTCACAAGTTGACCATGGGAAGTACCTTCACTAAGCCTTCATTTGATGCATTTATAGAAATGTTGATGTTGGAACACTCAAAGTTGATGGATATGGACATTCTCAAGTCTTCAAAATCTATGGCATTGGTAGTTAATAATGAGAACCAAAGAAAGTGGAAAAAGTTTCAACAAAAACAAAAAGAAGTGGAAGCCAAAATCACAATTAGAGACACAACAATCTTCCTCCTCACAACAAGGAAATACTTGTTTCAACAAGAAGGGAAACAACAAGAAGAAGGATAAACTATTTTGTGCATATTGCAAGAAACCAAATCATGATGAGCATCATTGAAAGACTAAGAGGATTTATGAGTTGGAAAAATTACTCAAGAATAAATAAATCAATGTGCCAAATGCTTCCAAGGATTCATCTCCATCCAATTCAAAGAGAAAAGGGAAAGCACTTATGGCAAGTTCAAGTTCTTTAGAGGACTGGATTCTTGACTCAGGTGCCAAACATCATATGGGTGCTTCAAAGGGGAGTTTTTCTTCATTGGAGCCATCTAAGGTACCTCACATATTTGTAGGGAATGATACAAAAGTGAAAGTTGAAGGGAAAGGACCACTTAAGATGGAAAATTGAGAATTAAAATATGTTCTCTATGTTCCTAATCTTATCACCAATCTCCTTTCAATTTACCAAATCACTCACTATGGAGGTGGAAATAAAGTTGAGTTCCTTCCTGGTTTAGTAATGCTATGAAATATTAAGGATGATTCATTGGTTGTAGTAGGTAAAGCTAATCATGACACAAAGATTTATTCTTTCTCCCACTTTGTGCCTAAGTATCCTTCACATGCCTTGTTGACACACACACAATCACAAAGTAAATTATGGCATGAGTGGTTTGAACATCTTTATTTTCGCTATCTTCAACAACATAGGTAAAAACATATGGCCAAAGGTCTACCTACAATCAACTTTTCTAAGGGTGAATGTTCAACTTGTTCAATGAATATGTATCTTGAAGAGAATTTTGAAAAGGGGAAGTATTGGAAAACATCGGTTGTTCATGAGATAGTTCACAGTGTTCTAGCAGGCCTCTTTCTAGTGACATTAGTTAATAAGGGTCACTATGTCCTCACTTTCATTAATGACTTTTCCTACTACACATGGGTCTATTTTCTTGATTAGAAGAATGAAGTGTTTGATAAGTTTCTAACCTTCAAGAGTCATGTTGAGAAGCAATCAATAAAGCCATCAAGGTTCTTTGTGTAGATAATAAAAGAAGTTATGTGAACTCAAGACTTAGAGAATTTTGTGAACTTGAGGGTATTGATCTTCAGAATCTAGTTGCATTTAATCTACATCAGACAGGAGTTGTGGAAATGAAGATAAGACCTCTTAAGCCAATGGAAAGTTTCATTATTTAATCCAAGTCTCTTGATCCATCACTTGTGGTAGAAGCTATAAATTGTGCCAATCACATCCTTAATAGATATTCTCATAATGCCTTATATGGAATGACTCCTTTTGAGGCATGGTGTAGAAGAAAACTAGTTGTGAAAGACTTTAGAGTATTTGGTTGTCCAACATGGGAACACATATCTTCACAAAAATGAAATACATCTTTACCAAGGCCTTGTACATTCATTGGATATGAAGAAAGTGTTAAGGCATATCAACTTATGGATCCCAACACTCATGAGATCTTCATAGAGAGGAATGTTCACTTTGAGGAAAGTTCACCTAGATTATCATCTACTCCTCTCCATAATTTAGATATTGTGGAAACTAATAGTGACAACAATAGCAGTGATTCAGATGGTTCATCTACCTCAACTTCAACACACATGATTACACTTTTTCTTGGTAAACTTAAGGTTGAAGATACTCCATCATCATCTTCCACTATACCTCATTGGGTTAGAAAAACTCTTGATTCAACAGGTTCACTTGTGGGGGATCCTTAGAATAGTCAAAGGACAAGGTCACAACACAAGACATTCCACATGCATATATTGCTACAATGATAGGTTCATATGATTCAACACTATTGGGTACACCTTGTCTTCCAGTTACAACATTAGGAGATGACTACTTGACAAACATTTCAGGTTTGTTTATGGATTCCTACATTATAGACATGGGAGACATCATTGATGATAATCCTTTAGTTGTTGTGAGGGAACACTCTGACCCTCTTGTCCATTCTCTACATGATCAATATTTTTAGGTTGATGTGATTGTGGATCCTTAGGTACACCAGTTGTAGGAGGTTTCTTTATCATTAGGGGAGACACTTGGTTGTTTGGTACATGTTCTACATCCATCCTTGTTTAATCCTGACTTGTTCTTTTCAAGATTTTTGGAAGGGGAAACCTTCAGTATTGACATAGGGACACTTGAGAAGTTTTAATTTTCAAAGACATCATTCATATTGATATTTCTTCCTACAGATTGGGGAGACATCTCATATACACCTATGGAATTTTTTCTTCCTAAGGGGAGTAACATTGTTCAACATTGATGGACCAACTTCTACATTCATCATGCAAAAACTATCACTGATGGACATTCTACATTGAGGGGGGGTTACCATGTCTCTCTTCTTCTTATACTTCTCTCTTATGGGATAGATTTTGTCTCATATGGGGTTTTTTACTTCTCATACTTCTCTATTATATATACATAATATATGTTATAATGGGGGGGGTCTTGATTAATCCATCCATCCATGTATCTTATTTTTCATCTCTCTTTTTGGGGGATGGTTTTTCCCATGAGGTTTTCCCTCTTTCTCTACTTTATGAGAGATTTCATTGCATTAATCTTTCATATTGTACATGGGTACCTAGCATGGCTTAGTAGTTGAGACCCATCATGCATTGTCATTTAGAATTGTGAGCTTAAGTACATTCCCCTAAGTTGCACTTAAGGGGGGGTGTTAGTGTAATTAAGTATTCACTAATTACACTTTACTTAAGTTTAGTGTAATTGAGACACCTAGGAGTTTACATTTATTTTTAGCACATGGTGTAGGATAATTTCCACTTTAGGTGTCAGATCCACATTTAGTGCTCTTATCACATTATCATCCTCTCATTTTTGCACATGTTGCACATACTTTTTTTTTTACAATAGAGGATGGTTGACATTTGGTGGATATGTGATTCCACCTAGTGTGGTTGATAGCTTATCATCTCCTTATCATGTAGTCTTATTGCATTGCCTATATATTCAAGCATGTCTACATTGTACTTGATTGATTGCATCTTTTATCATTTGATTATTGATCATCATTAAATCCAATGATTTGAGGATCATATCATTTTGTCTCTCTTTTTGTGATACCTATTGAGCTTCTATATCTTGGCATTTAATTCTTTGCCTTAGGCAAATTCTTACAAATTACATCAATCCCACTCTTACATGATCAAATAATTTTAAGAAAAAATGGATAAAGAAGTAAAGATCTTAAAAGAGAAGGTCAAAAAAATTGAAAATAATAAAACAAAGATTTCCAAGCTACTTAAATTCCCAAAATAAAGTTTTGGTTAAATTGACATACAATCTCTCATTGAAAAATAAAAAATACCAAAACTTTTTTCACATTTAAATGAGGAAAACACAAACTTCAACCAAGTACAATTAAATAATGCTTAATAGAAAAGTGTGTTCAATCATTCCAAATAATGCTCGATTCAATCAAAATCCAAATCAATCTTCATTCAATCAAATTTCATGGAACTAAGTCCCAAATAAATCATTCAACCAAGTTCCAAATCAAACCTTTCAACCAGTACGTGGCATAATTCAACTAGAGTCACCACCTAATTATGAACCAATTTTCATTGTAATACAATCAAGGGATCCTCAAGAAATCACACAACCCCTTGTAAAAATCATGCAAATAACTCAATAAACACCAAGGCCACAAACAAACTTTTCTTCAAGAACATCACATGTCACTAAACGTGCTCTCATACCCTCAAATTAATCACCAATGGTATCTTAAACAAACACAAGTTAGAACATGTCATATTTTGGACATCAATCATGAATAATAAATATGCAACATATTGTGGCACATATTCAATCAACAAATTCTTTACAACATGAAAATATTGATGTGGTATCACCAACAAGATCACCCAAACAACAAAAATTCAAATCTAAAATTTTCAAGAGTTTGTTTCAAAGATTGGATCATGCATATTAAGAACATGAAAACAATAATTCATCTGTGTATAGAAATGGACCATTCCAAAATAATCACATGGATGACACACCTGTCTCCTTTCAAGACATTGAACTTCAAGAAACATCTATGTCTTCCTCCATTCCTTCATCCCTTAAAACTTCACAAGAGCAATTTCCTCCATCTTCCTCAAATGAAATATCCAATGATGAAACCTTATAAGGACTATCCATAGAAGAAATCCAAGCTAATCCATATTTTTATTCAAGTCTCTTCCATGCTTCCAAAATTCTAGATCCAATGCCACCATTTCCTCCATTTTTAAGAAATCCCATTTCGAAGAGCCCAATCCAAAGTCCATCTCCTTCATGTAAAAAAATTTACCTCTTTCTAGAATCCCCCATGCATATCCAAATTCATACCCAATGTCAATAGGATGATCCAAAACACAAAGAAAAGAGTCCTAAAAAAATCAAGATCAAGATCACAATAATGACCAATCCCATCCAATCATTGACTAAAATTTCATTTCCCTTGAGCCTCACAATAATCCCACCATCCATGTCTCTCTTATACAAGATGATCCTTTTCCATCTCAAGAACAAAATGTACTTCCAAGTCCCATTGAACTTTAACTTCCTAAGAAATATCATGACTTCTCTTCCATTATTTCCAATGATTCCATCCCAACTCAAGAGTAGAACACCTTTATAATGGAATCCAATGATCCCTTTCCAAGTCAAGATCAAAGTCTCCCTTCACCTTCATGTCCACTACAATATCCCTCCATTCCTTCATTTCCTTTTCCTAATCCTCCAAACCCTCTAGAAGATCCTACCTTACCAAATGATCCTGTTATTTCTCCTATTCCATCACAAGGTCCCATTATTCCCCCTGATACCCCTAATGATTTGAAAAAAATTGTGAAAGATGTTCATGAACCCTATACATGTCAAATGGGTTCCTCTATTTCCATTTAGTTTGGTCCACTTCTTAATCCTATCAGTCCTCCATATCATATCCACCTCAAAATGGATTCACATATAGTAGCAAATGTCCCACTAGTCAAAAGCATTTTCAAGTCAAAGGGTTAAGAATCCATGAACAAGGTATATTAAAACCCTTCCATATCAAAGAAAATTATGATGGTCATGGCCTTAATTAAAAATTTTATTCTCAAGATCTTGGTATCCCTATCAAATCCAAATCCAAGCACACTCCTTCCCCTTCATCTCTTCCATCCATCTTAGATATATATATTCCTCCATCTACTAGCTCACAATCTACTTAACTTTTCCAAAATTAAAGTGACAATAGGAAAACATCTTGGAGAACCTTCCACCCATCCAAAATTCCTCCATATAATTCCTATCCACTCTTGAATCACATTCACTTTCCAAGCAATTTGGATGCCAATCATAAATTACATAAGTCAAGTAATTTGTATGTAGTCAAGGATCAACATGTCTATTCTAATCGACGTGTAAAATAAATTAATATATGATCCAAAAAGAAAATAAAATTTCCAAAAGGCCACAAAGGACCATTAAGAAAAAGTCAAAAGAAATATGGGTTCCTAAATCTCTTATAAAAGCAATGCATTCAAAGGACCCACAAAAGAATTAAAAAATAAAAACCACATGGATTCACAAGAATCTTCTTGAAGCATAGAGTCCCAAAGAAAATTAAAAGTTAGAATCCAAAATTTATATCCCTCCATGTCAAAATTTCCCTTCTTCCAAATCCATTTTGGGTCCTTATGTCCCAAAATCCATATCAATTCCTTCATCAAATCCAAAATCTCATTTTCCTCCATCACTCCATGAATCCTCAAGGTGTGTGCCAATTTTATTCTTGCCTCCTTTTCATCCATTCAAAAGAGATTCTTCTTACACTCCCTTCATTATCCAACACCTATTTTCCAACCTTTCATCTGTTAGCTTGTGGTGACTGATCAGGAAAGTACTGTACACTTTTCCTCTTGACCTTGCTAGGGTTCGAGGGTGTAGCCCTTGAGGCAAATTTTTTTGGGGCCGACATATTTTTTGGCTATGGGACGACATGTTGTAATTCATTCTAACCCTAAAGAGACAAAATATTGTATAATATGGCTTAGAGTTAGGGATTTTCATGATGTATGATTTTAGTACTTGCGGTAGAATTGAGCTGTAAGGGATTATAGATTGTAATCAGGTTGTAATCACTGGATAATAATAATATTGGACTCGTTGTTGGTGGACGTAGCCTAGGGATTGGGTGAACCATGTTAAATCTTTGTGTATTGTGTTCTCTTCTATGTGGTTTATTATTTTTTGATATTGGTTATATTTGTATGTAATTGTTATTTCTGCCTTGTTAATCCTAACATCATCCAACCTATCCAATCCTTTTCCTTCATCCTATCCTATCCTATCTAATCATACATTTTATATCCCTTTATCATTACCTTACCAACCTCTTTGAGCAAACCTTTATGTCTATGGTCCATTATTAGATATCCTTCAAGATAACCATTCAAAGTGAAATATTCTTGAGTCCTTCATCCATATCATGTCATGCATCCATTATCTTACCAACATGTCAAAAAATTCAAAAAGTTAAAAATTAAAAAAAAAAGATGAAAAAGAAAAATATAATTGCCTTGATGAAAGCCTGGCAAACAGGTGTCTTGGTAACACAAAAAAATAAAATAAAGAAAAAATAATTTTCTCCCATATTGAAAACTTGGCAAATAGTTGCTTTGAGAAAGTACCATGATGAAAACCTCACAAATAGGCATCATGTGTAATTTTTGAACTTCTTGCATCCCAAAATTGGGGGAAAATTTCATTCATGTTTTCCTATCCATCATCACTTTCATTTTTTCCATTATCCTATGTCCATTGTATGCCTTATCCTATCGAATCCCATATCCTTTGTTTTTCCAATTTTGATCTTGACAAGGTTATATATGTCCCTAGAAGCATCCTATGTCCTATCTACTTCATGTTACACACATTCTATTGGTCCATATTTTCTATCTTATCGAAGCCTTTAATCTATATACCTTACTCTTGTCTATCCTTGATCTTTCTTATCCTATCCATATCCCATCATTATCCTATCCATATCCTATCATTATCCTATCCAAATCCCCTTCTTTGTCTTGATATAAAATAAGGATGTAAAAATGCAAAACATGTTTCCCAAAAAACCTCTTGAAATTTCCATTCCAATGCATCACATGCCATCCAATAAACCATTTCATTACTCTGTCATTGTCATGTCTAATCCATAAGCTTGGAAAAACTATGTTATCCTATTTAGTGGATAGTCCTTGTCAGTCCAAACAACTCCAATGCTATAAATATGCAACCTTTAGCCTTCATCCATCTACCTATCCATTTGTCCATTCATAATGTCCTTGCCTTGCTAGACACTAGGGCAGTTCTCGTTCATGTAAATATTAAAGTCCTAAAATAATTTAAAATAAATTGTATAAATACTTGAAGAAAATCATAATAATTAGATATGATCCTTAAAAAAGACCAAAAGATTGTATATGATACTGAAACAATCACAAAAAAGCATAAAATGTCTTGAAAAAATCATAAAAAATCATAAAATGACTTGAGAAAAATCACTAAAAATCATAAAACGTCATGAAAAAATCCTAACAATTGCAAAACATCCTAAAGAAAGGACAAAAAAATTTAAATATTTCAAAACCCCAAAAATTAAAAATCCCTTCAAAAATACTGTAATAAAGTTTTACATAGTCATTTTCCTATTTTCAATAAAACATTTCCTTGTGTGAAAGACAAACATCAATGCAGACACAGATTGAAGACTGATAAACATGGCACTTAAATGAAATCATGTGTTAATAGATGATCCACCCAATTGAACCAACACTCATACTCGTTGGACTTGTCCAATCTTTCAACCTTGACACTATCAGTATTAGTCTTTCAATAATCATTATTTTATCTTATACAGGGTGTTGTATACTTACAACCAGATGTCATTAATATTAGATGGGGTACTTCATACCTGAAACTATACACTATCATGATCATTTTACCAAAACACAAACAAAGCACTAAAACAACAACAATAAGATCAAAATGGTTGTTGGCTTGCTTGGATTAGTGAGTCTTATCTTTTATTGATTTATTTTTGATCATGTTCTTGTGCTACTTTGATACATCACTGACTAATGAGAGTGGCTGGGATGGTTCATGATACTTTTGTTTTGTCTTTTATTTATGGGATATCCTCATGAAATTTTGGGGCAAGTATGTTTTATGTGTTTGTGATAAGTACATTCTCTCTATGAACGCCACACATACCTTGACACTTAACATACTATCTCTTCTTCAGGGTGGATGGGATCATTCCTTGTATGCAATGTGTCTATTTTCTAAAAAAGGATTTCTTTATTGCTTTGGCTTTCTATGCCATGATGTGCCCCATCCATCAATGTGTCCTTTCACTTCTCTTGGTCTAGTACTCTAGCACACAAAAAATCAATACATTATGCATTCACACATTGTTAAGCCACATGCCTATCATCATTGGATATTCATAGCATTTGAAAAAGCAAAAAATATGAAAAAGAAAGTTATTTTACATACATGTATATACTGCATGTAAATAACATCACATCCTATAAATATCATCACATAGAAACATAAAAGTATACATATAAACATCCATCTCATGTAAAAATTAAATAAATAGTTGCATCTCATATATATGTTTCAAAAGTATCAGAGTAAAAAAATCAAGGTGTCTACATACAATAAGGTCTATAGGCTCTAAATGATCTATCAACTATGTCTATAAAAAAATCCTCTTTTCATAAGAGAGTCTCCTATAAACCTATGCTCTGTCGGTCCTCTTTTTATTTGTATTGTCTAGAGGATGAAGCTCCTCCTATTTTATCTCTTGTGTGTCCTGGCCTAGGTGGCCCCCTTGGTCCTAACACTTCCTTTATTCTCTATATCCTCTAGGAGTGTGTACTACTAGAAGAAGTCATGTAGCTCAATGCCCATTAATCTTGAGGTACGTCTCTCTCATACATACAATGATAGTACCTCTTCTCCTCTCAAGCATCTCCTAATGTCACTACTATCTCTCATGAAATGGAAATCAAAATGCTAATGATGAGTGCTCATCTCTCCTCCTCTACTCTCTGTACTCTAGACAAAGATGTATCTTGAGAGGATATTTTTGTATCCCTCTCTACTCTCAATCTATCCATCTATGCTATGAGCACTGTCCTCTCTATATCCCAAGCTTCCCACTATGTATCCAAAGCTATCCTCTCTGCTTGGTATCTTGCTATCTACCTCATCAGATTATGATGTGTTGCCTTTGATATCTAATTGTTCCTTTTAGGGTGCTATCATGTGGAATTTCCTCCACCTCATTTTCTACAACTATATCCTACATAGGTATGTCCTTGAGATCCCGTATATCCTAATCTTCTAGTGGAGGCTCTCTATCCTCCCCCAATTGTATAGGCATGATATCATGACTGTCATTGTCATCATCATCCTCCTCATTGCTAGAATCAATGCTATCATCCTCCCCATCATCCTCCTTATCTTTGTTATCCTCTACATCCCAAAAAACTATACTACTATCCTCTCCTTCGTCATCCTCAACATCATCATCATTCTCCTCTATTCTTGACTATCATGGTGCTACTCTCAAAACTAATATGTTTAGATCTATCAATAGTATAGGCCCATGTTGTGCAAACCACCTATCATATTCTAGTGGGGTCCTTGCATCTATAACCTCCAGTCCTGCTCCCCACTATCTCAATTTTAGCTTCTCAAAATTTTCATATGCTACCTGTGGCCTGATAAGAGCACCCCATGTCTTGATATCTCCCTTTGAACAAGAAAATAGTGCCATGCTTGTTGGCACTCCATGTATCTCTCTGAACTATATCTGCACCCTCTCTAGTAGCTAGACCTCAATAAAAATATACCTAATGATAGTGCATCCTATCAAGTATCTCTCATGTTTTCAATAAGGAAACTTATCCCCATCATCATCCCAATTGAAAGAAATCTATATATGGTATCTATGTGAAGTCTCTAAGTGTGTCAAAATCATGTCTAAAGTATCACATGTGTACCAAAGGCCCCATGTGAAAGTTTTATAGCACAGTAGTACACATATGGCATATTTGGTATCACCCTCCTATCTGCAATATGATAAAATATGACTATGTTCTCATAAGACCACACCTATAAGAGTGTAGTCCTACTATTAATAGTCAACCGACCTCTGTATGCTACCTGATGTAAGTGATAGTATGTCATAGCCAACATACATGGTCCCAATGAAAATATTTTTCCATCCATGATCATCCTCTCTAGCACTCTACCCCATCCAATTAGGAACCCGCTTCTTCATCTATATGGTACCAATAATATGGTAATCACTACAAAAATCACCACCAATATCCTCTCATGCTGTTCAATTAGTGTCTCCCATCAAATCCCATAATATTTGATATCCAACACCACATCATCACAGTCAAATAATCTTCTCAAAGCCACCTTTCCTATCAACAAATCATATACTAGTAGCTCACCATGGATGTGAATCATTAGGATGTGCCATAATGTTTACATTATCAGGTCCAAGATCATGAAAATGCCAACTCATCACTCCATGTCCACCTGCCACATCACTACAATCCTAGGAACACATAACCACTTACCACAACACAATACAACATCACTAGTTGAGGATCTGACTGATTGTTCTAAGAACTCATTTTTCTTTTCATCGAGTGATCTTCTGTCCATTGAAAATTTATCTTCTAGTCACCAATCATGATGTGGTCACAAAAATAAACCCATAACATAGTCAAGATAACATATCGTGAATCACAACACTTGAATCCAAACCTATTAGACATAATCCTCAAATCATTCCTCCTTGGCTACATCACATTCTTCCTATTGACCTGTCAACCTTCAATCGATCATAAGTCATATCATACATATGATAAACCTATGCAGTCATAGATACAATATCTAGAGACATCACTTAGTCTTCCATTACGATCACACACTCCAACTCTTAACATAGCTCTGGATCCAATCATTTGAACATACATTAGCATAATAGGTGCACTGTTGACCAACAAACACTAAGTTGACATCAATGAAAACATCATAACTGATCATCCTAACATCATCTACATCAAACACATACCATAACATACTCAACTTATCTCTGCATTAGTTATGCCAACAATCTCCCCCTTTGGCATTGATGACAACACACACAATAACAAGAAAATAAATACTCCCCCTTAGCCAATACATATTTTCTTATCCTCCTTCGTATTTATAGTTTCTCTCTCCCTTATTGATTCTTCTCCTCCTTTGACAATAATACCAAAGTATTCATCTACTACAACTGTCTTCATCTCTTTTTGATTGCCCCCCCTAAGGATTAGTCCCCTGAAAATCAATCCACAGTGAAGGATATGGAAATAAATTGACTGGATTGATGCATCAATAGCATCTTAGTTCTATTCAAGTAGGGGCACAACCCCTAGCTTACCTCTAAGGAAATCAAAACTATCCTTAGGTTGTGTATTTGTGAAGATATCTACTATCTACTCCTTTTTTGATACATATTCCAACTTCACCTCCTTCTCCTACACATTCTCTCTTAGAAAGTGATACTTAATTGCAATGTGCTTAGTCTTGGAATGCATTACTGGATTCTTGGAAATATTTATTGCACTTGTATTGTCACAAAACATAGCTACCAATTTAGTCACCTTTTGTTTGATACCTTCAATAATCTACTTCATCCATGTAATTTCAGTACAATTTATAGCTACTACTACATACTCTACTTTTGCAGTCAATTATGAGATGCAATTTTTCTTCTTTCTTGTCCAAGATACAAGCCTTTTACCTAGAAAGAATACACCACCACTTTCGCTCTTTCTATCATAAATATTTCCTGCCCAATCTGCATCAGTAAATACACTCAAAGAGAAATCACCATCATAAGCATACCATAGACCATAGTCAATGGTCCCTTTCAAATACTTGAATATCATTTTGACTACAAGCATATGATATTTCATGGGATTTCTTGAAATCTAGCAACTATTCCAACTTCTTGAGCAATATGTGGTCTTTTATGAACAACATACCACAACTTACCAATCATAGACTTGTATAAAGTAGCATCCATTGCATCAGATTAATCATCATTAGATAATTTACATCCTATTACCATGGGGGTTCCAACTAGTTTGGAGTCATCTATATGAAAATTATTGAGTACTTCTTTCACAAATTTGGATTGAATAATATATATACCATTCTTTAGTTGTGAAAACTACAATCCAATAAAGAATTTGATCTCCCTAATCATTGACATTTAAAAATCCTTCTTCATCTCTTCAAAAAATTCCAAAATCATCTCATCATTTCCTCCAAATATTATATCATCAACAAACACTTCAACTATCAACAACTTATCTCCTTCAATTTTTAGGTACATGTTACTATCATCACTTGTTCTATTAAAACCATTATGAATAAGATAAGAATGTAACCTTTCATACCATGCCCTTGGTGCTTTTTTAGTCCATAGTGCCTTTTGTATCTTTCATATAATGTCCTTTTCCTTTGTCAATGAAAAACCATTGGGTTGTTCTATGTAGACCTCTTCAAGAATTCCATTCAAGAAAGCTGACTTGACATCTATTTGAAAAAAAAATGAACCTTTTATAAGCAAGATAAGCAAGTAGAATGCTTACCCCTTCCAATCTTTCCACTAGAGAAAAGTTTCTCCATAGTCTAGTCTTTCTTCTTGTGCATAGCCTTTACATATAAGCCTTGCCTTATTTCTAATCACATCTCCATCTTCATTCAATTTTTTCTTGAAAACCCATTTGGTATCAATCACATTTTTAGCTATAGGTCTAGGAACAAGTGTCCATGTATCATTCTTATAAATTTGATCAAGTTCTTCCTGCATATCTTTTACCCAATCTTCATCCTTGGTTGCTTCCTTCACTATCTTTGACTCATACTTGGAAATAAAAAAGGTAATCTCTTTAAACTTTCTTCTAGTTAGAACACCTGCATTCTTATCATCTATAATCTAATCATTAAAGTGATTCATCTTCACATACCTAGGTATCACTAGTTTAGGTCTAGGATCTTCTTCTTCTGCTGGTTGAATCACTTCTTCCACATTATTTTGTTCTTATGGTTCATGCAATTCTAGTTCAATATACACAATCTCCTAATCATCCTCTATCAATTTATTGCTTGAATTACCAGATTTCTTTGGGTATTGACCCACCTATACATTTTCACTCTTAATCATTTTTTTAGTTCTCTTATTGAAACACTTATATGCTTTACTTCTAGTAGAATAACCAAAGACAATACCTTCATCACTTTTTGGATCAAACTTCCATTTGTAATCATCCCTCTTAATATAACATCTACTGCCAAAGACTTTGAAATATTTAACACTAGGTGGGTGACCATACCATAGCTCATAAGGTCATGTCTTATCAGTTCCTTTCTTTACTTGCACCTGGTTCAGTGTGTAGACAATAATAATAATTGCTTCTTTCCATTATATTCTTGGTAGATCACCTTGAATCAATATTGTCCTTGCAAGATCCACTATAGTTCTGTTCTTCCTCTTTGCAACACCATTTTGTTGTGGAGTCCTTGTTGTAGATATTTGTCTCTTGATTCCATTATCTTCACAATACTTAACAAATTCTATAGAATTAAACTCACCTCCTCTATCAGACCTTAAACACTTCAAATTCTTACCCGATTCCCTCTCAATCAGTGTCTTGAATGCTTTGAATTTTTGGAATGCATCAAACTTCTCATTCAAGAAGGTTACCCACATCATTCTAGAATAGTCATCGATAAAAAATATGAAATATATATTACCTTGATAAATTCTCTATTTCATAGGCCCAAAAAGATCAGTATGCACCAAACCAAGTATACCCTTAGATGAAAAAGACTTTCTTTTGAAAGTAGAACTAGTTAACTTACCTATATTAAATTATTTGCACATCATGTTGTCTGGATTGACTAATTGTGGCAATCCTGTAATTTCATTTGTCTTACTCACTTTGATAAAACTATCAAAATTTACATTACAAAACCTTCTATGCCACAACCAACGATCTTCAACATTTGCAACCAAATAACTATTCACATTATTATTCATATGGAATAAATTACCTCTAGTTTGCCTACCGATAGCATTCTCATCACCCGATCTTCCAATTATTCTGCACATACCTCCTTTGAATTCCAATTTGTAACCTTTATCATTTAGCTAACCCACACTCAATTGATTATATGTTAGACAAGCCACAAGATAAATGACTCTATATTACTTTTACCATTCAAAGAAATAGTGCCTTTTCCTTTAACCAAACAAGGTGTATTATTGCCAAATCTTACCTTACCACCATCAAATTCATCAAGCTTAATGAACTTACTCTTGTCACTGGTCATGTGATGTGATCACCCACTATTTATAATCCATTCATCATTGTGTCCCATGTGAGAAAGTGCCTTTTTTCCTTTAGATGGATCTTCTTTGACTACAACAAATACAATATCCTCTTCCTCATTATCTTCTGATTCTTCATTGATAACTCCATCAACTACAACATAGCATTGTTTCTTCCCCTTTGCCTTAAAATTTTTGAGCTTATCCTTTTGTTCACCATTAGGACATCTAGCTACAATATGTCCAATCTTATTACACAAAAAATATTTCAGTGGTAGATTTCCTTTGTACTTACCAGTCCCTCTAGGAAATCTCTTTTCTAGTAATGCTTCAAGCTCTCCTTGTTTCCTTTCATCTTCCAAGATAGATTCAAGTTTACTTTTTTAACTTGAAATGCAATCAAAATCATGACTTAATTATTTACCTTTCCTTACTCGTACTTTAGACACCAATGCCTTGAAAGCTGCCTCAACTCTTGGAATATTGTTATCAAAGTTATTTAACTGAAATGTAGTAAGCTTGTTGATTAGTCCATCTACTATAACACTATCAAAAGTTCTCAGCTCATTTATAGAAG
This sequence comes from Chamaecyparis obtusa, assembly GCA_027943335.1. Lineage (NCBI taxonomy): Eukaryota > Viridiplantae > Streptophyta > Pinopsida > Cupressales > Cupressaceae > Chamaecyparis > Chamaecyparis obtusa. The sequence goes on from BSBK01004552.1 coordinate 693,185, forward strand.
ACACTCTAATAGTATAAGTAGGTAGTAAAGTTCTCAAAAGTTTACTTACCACAACATCTTCCTCAATAGTTCCACCAACACCTCTAATAACACCAACAACTTCTTTTATTCCTTGACCATATTGTGCAATGTTCTCTCCTTCTACCATCTTCATGTCATCATATTTACCCTCGAGACTATCTTCCTTATCTTTTTTCACATGAATATCTCCACCATATATTAGTTTCAACTTTTCCCAAATATGATAGGAAGTATCAAGTCCATGTAAATCAACATATTCAATATTAGATAAGGTACTTACAACATCTTCTTGTGCTTGAGCAGTCTCCTATTGTTCCTTCAGTTGATTTTCATTGAGAGATCTAGTAGGAGTGTTGTACTTGCATGTGACATGTATCTAGTATTGTGATACCATACCTTTTGGATATAACTTCATTTTTTCACTCCATACCAAGTAGTTGTACTTAGTGAACTTGGTAGGTTCCTTCCTCATCATTGTATCTTTTCCTCAAGTTGTTAGGATTACCAAAAAGAGGACCAATGATATGATACCAATTGTTAGTATTATCAGGTCCAAGATAATTGAGAGGGAAAGGGGGTGAATCAATAATCTAACAAATTAATATTTTCATAACCATTCAACAATTTGCATCAATTAAAATCCATTGCATGAATAAACAAACCAATGAAGATAAAAACCCAAAACCATGCAACACAATAACACCAATATTTTTCTCATGGAAACCTACTTGAGAAAAACCACGTGTGGGGATGAAACCCACAAATAATTCTGCACTCTTTTGAAGTATGTTCATTTAAGAGCTTACCCTATTAGGATCTTACAAATGCTTGACTAAGATCAAGACACTATTAGGAGCCACCCAGTTAAAGGATTTACCTCTAGCTAGGAGCTTTAACCTGTTAGGATTAACCCTATTAAGGGATTTCAAACCCTAATTAAAGAGTCACCTAGTTAAAGGATTTACAAATTAGACCTGTTAGGGTCTACCCAATTAAGGGATTTATCTTGATGAATCTATTAGGAATCAAAAAGTGAAAGTGATATGAGAAAATAACACTCCTCTTCTAGTATAGATCCAAATAAATCTCAATCTTTTCTTTACATATAAACTATACAAACGCTACAATCCATACAACAAAATTCATGATCTTTCTCTTCCACACACACTTCTCATAATACATCATAATGATATATAAAATGTTTACAACATAATGTGGAAAAACACCCTTAATTACATTTGAATTCCATCTCAGATCTACCAAAATGTGTTACCAAAACCAAATCCATCAATAACAAGATCTGTGTGATCGCTAATTCAAACCACATATCAATTTGACAAAGAAAAGTCAAACCGCATCACATTTTTCAATGTTCTTGCAAAAATTCAAGTAATTCAATCAGAATAATCATAAAAATTCCAAATCATCACTCCATATCCATCTTCCATGTCACTATGGTCCTTGGAACATATAACAACTTACCACAACATGATACAACATCACCAGTTGATGATCTGACTAATTATTCTAAGAAATTCTTTTACTTTTCATTGAGTGCTCTTCTACCCATTGAAAATTTGTCTTCCATTCACCAATCATTATGTGTTCACAATAAAAACCCCATAACATAGTCAAGATAAAATATTGTGAGCCACAATACCTCAATGCAAACCTATTAGACACAATCATCGAATCATTCCTCCTTGGCTACTTCCTGTTGATGTGTCAACCTTCATTTGATTATAAGTCACATCATACATATGATAAACCTATGTGGTCATAGATACAACATCTAGAGACATCACTTAGTCTTCTATTATGATTGCACACTCCAACTCTTAACATAGCTTTGGGTCCAACCTTTTGAAAATACATCAGCATAATAGGTACACTGTCAACCAATAAATGCTAAGTTGAAATTAATGAAAACATCATAACTGATCATCCTAACATCATATCTACATCAAAAACATACCATAACATACTCAACTTATCTCTGCATTAGTCATGCCAACACTAGACATTCTCTAGAGTGATGATTGCCTCTCTAGCACAAAATTGAACGGAGCTCATCTTTGAGTGCCATTGCTCCACAGATGCGGTAATAAATCCTCTATTTTCCCTAATATTAGGTATGTATGTTATGTAATGAAGATCTAGAACTCATTATATGTCTCTCTCATAACTGATCAATCCGCGTTGTAGATCCAAGCATGCTAGCCTATTCTTACATGTCTGCAATAAGGGAATCTCAACCTACACATACAAAGTGATACATGCCAACATTCTATTACCTACTACTTATGTTGACCAATATTGACCATGTTTGACCTATTGTTGATCCATATTGTGACTTTGACTAAGTTTTGGCTAAGTTTTGATTGTTTTGATGCATTTTGATCTTGTTTTGATGCTCTGGTGACCAACTCCACAATTGGCCTCCCAATTGCAGCCCCGTGCATAGTTGGACTCCCAACTGCATTTAGGACCATACTTGGACTCCCAAGTGCATCCAAGGGTGTACTTGGCCATGTTTTCTATGTAGTTGGGAATGTTTTTCCAAATTATTCCCTTTGACCTAATTTGACTCCCTATACTAACACTATGCTCCCTAGGAAGGCATGAAATGCATGCATAATGATGAAGAGAGTCTAATGTAAATACCTTTAGTCCCATGCCCTATGGTCATTGGTATTTACATACTCATACACCAGAATGATTCTCTACTAGAATCTTCTTCATCCTCCTGTCTAGAGCTCCAACTCTTCCAAATGAGACAGCGAAAATGAGCTCAAATCCCCTCTCCAAGCCCTTTTACAGACCTTTTTCTTCATAGATGGATGTGTAGCCTTTGAGTTTTGTATTGGTCATGATGATTTCTCCACTCTGGGATTCATAAATTTTGTATTTGACCTTTGATTTTCGATCCATTCATTGCTATGGATCTATCTCGTTGTTGTTGACAAATTGACCTAACATTTGTATTTTTTGGTCAATTTCTCGAGGGGTAACCCTTGTATCATTTTATTAACGAGGATACTATTATGAAAATTTTCTTCATTATTATTTGAAATAATACTCATAATTTCATTCTATCATAGAAGGGAAAAATACATATGCTAAAAAATGGTTCACACATGCAATGTTATGTGTTAATATTTTTGCATTGTGATCGAAATGTCATTATGCATACTCTAATTATTCTCCTATGTTGCGCATATGGTTTTTATCATATGCCTACATTGTGTCCATCATTAATTAAACATTAAAAAACATTTAATTAATAACTAATATTTCTCCTCAATTTATCTCATATTTGACCTAATCAATCGCCTCCAAAATTGTTTCAAAATCATGAAAATGGGTTCAAATCCTTATCAAAATCATCAAAATCATTTCAAATCATTATCAAACTCATCAAATCAATTCAATTAATTTCAAATCATTTCAAAATCTTATAAATCACTTTCAAAATCAACTGAAGTCATTATCAAAGTCATTTCAACTCTCTATCAAAGCATCAAAATTGATCCAAATTATTATCAAAGGTATTTCAAATCCTTTTCAAAGTCATAAAAATTAGTCCAAATCATTATCAAAATAATCAAAATTGATCCTTTTCCTCATCAATATCCTCAATTTGGTCAAATATACTAATTTCCCTCTTTAGCGGTAAAAAACCCTTAATTTATCCCTAATCCTTAGTCTTGATAAATAAATATACTTTATTTATCCCCTTTTTCCTAGCTTTCACAATTAATTAATTTGATGATTTCATGATTTATAGGATTTTATTAATTCCTAAATCCTAATTTCCATTTTATGGGAATAAATAAGTTTTTAAATTAAAAAATTCCTCGACTCTTCCATTTCCCCCTAATTGTACTTCCAATTCCTAAAATTTAGCTTCCATCTCTTACACCTTCCCTTTCCAATTTTTACATTAATTTGGCCCCTTTCTCTTCCCAACCTACCTTGTAATTTTGTGCATTTCTAAAATTCAACTCTTCCATTGTCATAATGTGTCATATTATGACACTTTTCCAATTTCAACTCTTCAATTATGACATCTTCCCAATTTTGTATGAATTTGGTAAATTGGAGATTTGGCCTTCAATCCTTATAAATTGAGACCAATATCTCATCATTTATTAACCACATCTCATGTATTCTTGCCATCATTATGTTCATTTTCTTTTATCATATGAGTGGATTTTTTCAATTAAAGAGCTACATATCAATCATTATAGAAGACAAGAATACATTGGAGCTTCATTGAGGGGTATTTTAGTTTAATGTTTATGTTTTTATTCACCTTTACTTCAATAGGTTTAATGGTAGATTAGGGATTTAAATTTTCATGAAGTTTAGAGGTTTTGTGGTTGACCTTTTTCATGCTCATGTTGTTGATTTCTAATTTTCCCTGTCTTAAAATAACAAGAAAATGTTTTTCCACAATTGAATAACTAAGCTCATAATATTTTAATCCTTGGTTGAAAAATGCTAATGAATGTTCTAAAAATTCATTTTTGTGGACCAACATGGCAACAATATTGTTTATATTTTCATATCCATATAAAATGAAGTCTTTTGAAAAATCAAGATTTAATAAAGTGGAGGCAACAACTAATACCTCCTTAATTAGTTCAAAACTTCTTTTTCCATCTTTGGGTGAGCTAAATATAATGTTCTTTTTTAAACATGATAGTCAAAGGCATTACTAATTTAACAATGTAAAAAATAAACCTCCTGAAAAAATTAATGCATCCTAAGAAACTTTGAATTTCCTTTCTATGTGCTTTCAATGGTAAAGAAAGAATTGCACTTACCCTTTCAAGATAAATGCTAATTCCTTCTTTTAACATAATGAAACCAAGTAGTTTTCCCTCATAAACAACAAAAACACATTTATTTGGATTAAGATAAATTCCATACTCCCTATGTTGGAATTTTTTCTATTTGAGGTGTTGGCATTCATGTTTTATCATTGATGTCAACATATGTTTTAGTTGATTTCCTCAAAAGTCTCAGACAAACTGATTATCATAGAAATAGGTAGGTCTAACAGGGTGATAGGAACAATATATGATGTTATATGGTATGTGAGCTTATAATTGTGAAGTAAGATATGTGTAAACCTTATTTCTAAGGTCACAAATTATTATCTATTTAGTTGCATGAGTTATGGATGATTTGGTAGAAACTGGTTACAGTGCAGTGATAGAGGATTATGATAGAGATGGTCTCTATTTTTTTAGGATAACTTGTATGTGAGCATGGATTGTGGTATGCAAGATTGAGGCTTGACAAAATATACATGGGAGAACATTCTATGAGATTCTTGGGTCACTAGAATAGTGATGACATCAGATGTGGTGTGTGATTTTGTGAAGACCTATTTTGGGCTGACTATAGGAGATAATGTATTCAAAAGTTTTTTAGCATGGATTGTAGATCTTGGCACACATTTGATGATTTGTATGTGATGTATTTTTGTTTAAGATATCGTGTGTATCTTAGCAAGGGTCTATATATTTATTTGTGAATTGGGGAAGTCCTAATAGGCCAACCTAATTGCTTGCTGTAACTTATACACATGAAAGCCATTCCCTAAGTGTTGTAAATGTTTTAAGAGGTTGCCAACTTGTTGTAGAGAGGTCTTCTGGATGTAGAGAAAAGATCATTCATTTAGCACTTCATTGTAACTATATAGGAAGATCTAGTTTCTATAAGTTAGTTCATTATTGTTATAGTATACCCTTATACATTTATTTGAATAGTGGATCTAGAAGGAGGGTTTAACCTTCAAAAGGTGGGTTTAACCTTCACTTTGGGTAGTATGCTTAGGTAGTGAGCCTATATTTGTAATAAACTCCTCACAGGGTTGGAAAGACTCCTAACATGGTCTGTCCTTTAACAAGGACTTATACTAAATTTAATAATTAATTCCTAATAGGGCTATGTCTCCTAACATGGACATAATATTTTAGTGCATCATTAGTGGGTTTCATCCCCACCAGGGTTTTCCCCTTAACATGGTTTTCCTCGACAACAAATATTTGTGTTATGGTGTTCTAATTTTGTTAAGTTCTTATGGTTATATTACTATTTTAGTTATTTTAAAGTAATAAGATTAAAATGAATTAAAGTTTAAAGATTTGGTGCACAAATGATTCACCCCCTCTTAGTTGTGTTGGTGCATTGTTATTGATAATAATTGGTATCAGAGCTTCTCATTCTTAGATAGAAATATTAACCACTTGAGAAGATCTTAAGATGGATTTCTACAGGAAGGAGAGCCCTAAGTTTGATGTTGAAAATTTTGATAGTTGGAAAAATAAGATGAGGACTCATATGATCTGCATGGGAATTGATTACTAGATGATTATCAAGAAGGATGAAGAGATCAAGGAAGAATATAAGATAGCTGATGCTACTAAAGATGAGAAATTTTTTTTTCATTACAACATGATTGCAAGGGAAGCATTGATCAGTGCACTTTAAGAAGCAAAATTCAAAAAGGTTAAGGAACTTGATTCAACACACAAGATCTGGACAAGGTTAGAAGATTTATATGAAGGATACAATTACACTAAGAGGGAAAAGTTTTAGAATTGGAAAGAGAAGATGGAGAACCAAAGGATGCAAGATGATGAGAATTTCAAAGCATATGAACAAAGGATAAATGAAGTTTTTATAGGAATTAGAAACTCTAGAGGCAAATACATTGAAGAAGAAGTGATCGCAAAGATTCTGAGATCTTTGACACCATTTTATAAGACAAAAGTTTAGGAAATTTAAGAGGTCATTCCACTCACTGTAAACTTCAATAGAGAAATGTTGATTGCTAAATTAACCACCTTTGAGACCCCAGAGTTGTAGGAGGCATTACCTAAAGTGGAAACTACATTCAAGGCTACTATTCACAATGACAAGAGGGCATTATGAACCCTTGAGAGAACTAGTAGAGGAAACATACATGTAGAGCTTGGAGAGTACACTGATGATTGGGATGAAATAGAGGAAGAACAAAGAAAGATGGATGAGCTTGTGGCTCTGATCGCAAAGAGGGAAAAGAGAGGTAAGGGTAATTTTAAAGGCAAGATATTCCTAAAATGTTTTTCTTGGAATAAAATTGGTCACTTTGCACTCATATGTCCTACTAGAGTTCCTAATAAAAAACCTAAGTTTTATAAGAAGGATAAGGAATGTTATTATTCTAGTGAGGGTGTTTATGATGATTCTGTAAATGATGAAGATGAGACTAGATTTGTTGCAATTAAGGATGAAGAACTTGATCATGAAGATAAAGATTTAGTTTCACATGTGAAAAATAAATCATTCTGGATTATAGATGGTGGTTTCTCTCACCATTGGAATGGTGATAAAGACAAGTTTGTTTAACTGAACAAATATGATGGTGGAGTGGTTAGAGTTGGTGATAACTCCTAGATTGATCATTAGTAGAGGGTCAATCTCTCTTGATGGAAATACTAATACCGATGATGTCTTTTTATGGCCTTAAACATAACTTGTTGAGTGTTGGATAAATTATAGACAAGGGTTACCACTTATAGTTCAAGGATAGAAAAATATCTATCAGAAGTAAGATAGGGGACTTGATCACATCAGGTACAAAAACAAGAGGTAATATGTTTATTACTACATAAGCTAGTTGTTTTTTGGAAAAGGTAGATGATAGTTGGTTGTGGCATACAAGATTCTATCATATCAATTTTGACAACATTGTAAAGGTCAGTAACACAAATACGGTTATAGATCTGCCAAAGATTATCGAACCTACTAACACTATATACAGAGAGTATGTGACAAGGAAACAAACATAGATAATCTTTCAAAGTAAATAATTTTCAGCAAAGGGGAATTTAGATCTAGTGTATATAGATCTGTCTGGTCCTACAAAGACAAGGTCCTACTATGGTGAAAGGTATTTCATTATTTTTGTTGATGATTATTCCAAGATGATGTGGGTTGATTTAGTTAGAGAAAAGTATAAAGCTTTTGATAAGTGCAATATTATAAGGAAAAAGTTAAGAATGAGTCAAGTCTAAAGATAAAATCCTTGAGATTAGATATAGGTGGAGAATTTGTATCTGATGCATTTAATTCATACTGTAAATAACATGACATATATAGACATACTTCTGCACCTAGGAATCCACAACATAATGAGATAATATAGAGAATGAACATAAAAATATTGGATGTTGTGAGGACTATGTTAATTGAAGAAAATGAGGCACACATGCATTAAAGAGAAGAAGTTAACACTACTATCTACACTTTAAACATGGTTCATATTAGAGAGAGAAATTGTAAGACTCCTTATGAACAGTGGGTTTTTCATATTCCTACTATGAAGTATTTAAAAATTTTTGGTAGTAAGTGTTATATCAAAAGAGATGATGAGATGAGCAATAAGTTTTTAGAAGAAATGAAAACAGAGTTTAAAATATCAATGATTGGTGAAATGAAATTCTTCCTTGGTTTGCACATAACTCAAAATAAACATTGTATTTTCATCTCACAAACCAAGTATCTTAAGGAGTTTGTAAAGAAGTTTATAATGGAGGATTGTACACCTTTTGGGACACCTATGGTGACTAAGTGTAATATTTCCTCTACTGATGAATCTAAAAGTGTTTTTCAAACTAAGTATAGGTCCATGATTAGAGGTTTGTAGTACTTGACACACACTAGGATAGATATAGCAAATGCAGTTGGAATTGTTGCAAGGTTCCAAGATGATTCTAAGGAGACTCACTTTGTTTCTATTAAAAGGATATTTAGATATCTAAAAAGAACAATGGAGTATGGTTTATGGTATGATAAATTTGATGATTTCACGTTACATGGTTATACTGATGTAGATTTGGTAAGAAGTGTAGATGACATGAAGAGCACTAGTGGAGGATCCTTTTTCTTTGGGAAAAGGCTAGTCACTTGGTTGATAAAAAAATAGGATTGTATAGCTCATTCTACTACTGAGTCAAAGTATGTGGCTACTGCCATAAATTGTGTGGATGAAGAAAATGCTAAAGGACATTGGGGTAAGCTTTGAAGAGCCTATTATAATACAATTTGATGATACAAGTACAATAAATATGTCAAAGAACCCACTTATGCATTTGAAAACCAAACATATTTCAATCAAATATCACTTCCTAAGGGACAAGGTTGCAGAGAAGGAGGCCAAGTTGGAATACATTAGTAAAAGGAGAAAATAGATGACATATTCACTAAACCCTTGGCAAAGGATGCTTTTGAGTACCTTAGAGGTATGCTTGGGGTGAAAAACCCTCCTTGTGAGAACTAGATGATCTAGGGATGCATCTATCTAGTGGCTATTAGAGCTTTATCACTTTCTGGACTGAATGCTTGGATCTACTCCTCAGGGGAGTGATCTCAGGTTCATAATAGAGCATATTTGGCTGATCAAACACCTAATTTTTTGTAGGCATGAAGATTTGAAAAAGATACACCTTACAGAGGTGGGATGTGCAAAGATGGAGAAAAATAAGATCTTGATACTCTTTTCCATTGATGTTAAAGAGGGGAGGGGGGGTGTTACAGGTGTAAAACCCTTACTATGTTAGGGGGAGTGCTAAAGAAGGCATCTACTTTTGGGTTGGTGGGTTTTCAAATATGTTTCCATCAATGCCAAAGGGGGAGATTGTTGGAATTTTTTATTTTTGAGGTGTTGATATTCATTTTTTTTCATTGATGTCAACATATATTTCAGCTAGTTTCATCAGGACTCTCAAACATACTAGTTATCACAGAAAAAGGTAGGTCTAACAAGGTGATATGGACAAGATACAAAATTATAGGGTATGTGAGATTATATTTGTGAAGTAGGATATGTGTATACCTTATTTCTAAGGTCATAGATATGTATCTATTTGTTTGCATGAGTTATGGCTGATTTGGTCGAAATGGGTTATAGTGCAGTGATAGAGGATTATGATAGAGATGGTCTCTGAGTTTCCATGATAAATTGGATGCAAGCATGGATTATGGTATGAGAGCTTGAGGCTTGACATAAGACATATGGGAGAACATTCTATGAGATTCTTGGGTCACTGGAATAGTGGTGACATCATATATGGTGTGTGATCTAGCAAAGACCTACTTGGGGCTAACTACATGAGATAATGTGTTCAGAAGGTTTCTAGCATGGATTGCAGATCTTGGTGCACATTTTATGATTTTTATTTGTTGTATTATTTTTTAAGATACTGTGTGTATCTTATCAAGGGTCTAAATATTCATTTTTGCATTAGGGAAGTCCTAACAAGATGACCTAATCACTTATTGTAACTTGTATAAAGGAAAATCATTCCTTGAGTTTTGTAAATGTTTTAAGAGGTTGCAAACTTGTTGTAGAGAGGTCTTCTGGATGTAGAGTAGAGATCATTCATTGAGAACTTCATTGGAACTATATAGGAAAAGCTAGTTGTTGTAAGTAAATTCATTACTGTTACTCTATACCCTTATACATTTATTTGGATAGTGGACCCAGAAGGTGGGTTTAGCCTTTAGAAGGTGGATTTAACTTTCACTTTGGGAAGTGAGCCTATCTTTGTAATAAAATCCTAATAGGGTTGGAAAGACTCCTAAGAGGGCCTGTCTTATAACATGGACTTGTACTGAATGTAATAATTAGCTCCTAATAGGGCTAGGTCTCTTAACAGGGACATAATATTTTAGTGCATAATTAATGAGTTCCATCCCCACTTGGGTTTTCCACTTAACATGGTTTTCCTTGACAATAAATATTTTTATTATGGTGTTCTAATTTTGTGGCATTCTTATAGTTATATTACTATTTTAGTTTGTTTAAAGTAATTATCTTAAAAAGAATTAAAGTTTAACTATTTGGCACACAATTGATTACCCCCCTGTCTTGTTTGTGTTGGTGCATTGTTATTGCTAACACCCTATACATTTCAAAAATATTATTTAAGTTTTTTAAATGATCTTTTGGATTCTTAGTAAAAATAATAATATTATCCAAATACATCAACATTCTTTTATAAATAAGACCTTTAAATTCCATGTCCATATCCTTCTAAAATGTGTCTCCAATATTAGATGACCAAAATCACATATTTTTATAAGCCATTATACCCCATTTGGTTGTAAATTCTATTTTAAAATGATCTTCTTTCCTTACAAGAATATGATTGTAACCTAAAAAATCATCTAGCAATGAAAACCATTCTAAACCTGAAACCACTTGTAAAATATATTTTATGGATGACAATGGGTGTCTATCCTTTAGTGAGGCGCTATTAAAGTCTCATAAATCAACATATAATCTTCTTTCTCTATTTTTATTTCTCACTAGGATGATATTGGACACCCATGATATATGTTTGATAGGAAATATGATGCTTCTTTCAATAAGCTTATTGAACTCTTTTATCATGAGGGGTTCTAACTTGGGATTAAGAGGTCTTTGCCTTTACCTAACTAGTTCTCCATTGGGCTCAAGCTCAATGGTATGCTAGGATATACTAAGGTCAAAACCCTTCAAATCTAAACATTCCCAAGAAAATATAACACTGAATTCTTGACAAAGTAATACAAAAGCATGTCTTTCTTTAGGGGTACATACCTTTCCAAGTTTGAGCAGCTTATCTTTATAAATTTCAACATTCTTATAATGTTCTTCCTCAATCTACAAGCTATCTTTTTCTTTCCTCACTTGATCATTTGTGTTAAAAAGGGATTCTAACATGAAAAAACCCTTGAGTAGCTTATTACTCTTCAACTAAATAATCTGATCCTCATATTTTTGCTTTAACTTTTGTTGATTATTGTTAGAAAACTTAAAAAATTAATATTCCATTGACCAGAATAAAAAACTTGCCAATTTTCATTATTATTAGGAATGGAAGACCTAACAATAACTTTCACATACTGTTGTCCTTTAACATTTCTGGTTTTAGAAGGTATATCATATTGTGTACCTATGGTTGCTAGCCTATCAACATTCTTATTTTCAATTTTGGATATACACACTAGATTAAAATCTTGAAATTCTTCTATGAGATTCCACACTCTCTACCTATAACCTTTCAATAACTCATTTTTATAGGTGTGGATACTTCTCTACTGATGTACAATGAGTTTTGTGTCACCAAAAATCTGCAAACAACCAATACCTCTTTTCCCTACCCATTGAAGAACATGAATTAATACCTCTTATTCATCGATATTGTTTGTGTAGCTAAATGTAAATATGAAAGTTGAATAATATTTGTCATTACAAGGTTAAATAAACATGAAACCACCTCTAAAACCAAATTTTCTATGTGAACCATCAACTTTTTTTCCAAACACCATTATCTTGCTAATCAGGCTATTGTTTAGTACTTTTTATAATATTTAGCATAAAATAAGAAGGTTCATGAATCAAATAATTACCCAAACCTACATCTTCTCACTGTTCTACTTGATTATTAAGAATATTTTTAGTTGTCCACTCATCTAGGAGAATATCTGGAATATCTCCTATTTGCGTTTATGCCTCATTGGAAGCAAAATCTCCTCATGATAAAAAACAACACTAGAGGCATTAACAAAACTTGAATTATAAAGGCTCAATACAATATTTTATAATTGGTTTTGATGGAATGGTGACCTTAGTCCCATAAATTTTTCTAAACAACACATGTGACCAAAATAATGACAAATTATTAGAGTTAATGAGTAAACAACTCACAACTCCTAAGAACACCTGTAGAGAAACACCTGTCATAGAAAGAGAGAGAAGCAAGAAGATAGAGAGGCTTGAATGCATGGATCCATGAAAGAGGAGACATTCTTGATGTGCAAAAATAAAAGTTGCAATTATAAATGTTTCTCAATAAGATTACAAGAGAGATCAATCCTTATAAAAAGAGATCATAAACCTAAAAGGGTGAACAAACCTAGGTTGCATGATAATAATTAATAAAGTAATTAATTATTACATGCCTAAAGTTTATCTTAAGTAGAAAGAGATAATAAGTGACTTAGTAATTAAATTAATATTATTTAATTAATAAGTAAATACTTGATTACTCTAACACCCCCCCTTAAGATGAACTTTGGGAGAAGATAAAAACCTAGAAAGAACTACTGAAAGCAAATGGGTCCTAGTAAAAAAAGGCCTGATGAGGTACCCAAGTACAAAAGAGAGTCTCTATAAAGTAGAGAAATAGAGAAAACCACATGGGAAAAACTCTACCCTAAAAAGAGATGAAGACTACTCTAAAGGAATGAAGAAGCCTCCAAAACTAGGAATGTTCTAGAAAATAGGAACAAGGATGAACATGTACAAAATCACTGAAGCAAGAAGTTGCAAATGTTGTTAAGAAGTAATTGAGGATCTGAAGATCCTCCATTGAAATATGACCAGGTAGAGAAGATTGTAATTTGTATGAGTGCCGTCAAATGACACTACTCAAATTAGGAGGAAAACAAAGGCAAACAACTGAATTCAAAGATACAAAATACTATAATCTGCACGAGTGTCCTCAAATGACACTACTCGAATCATGAGGCTATTGAACCAATAGTAGAAACCCCCCCATAATGTTGAAAAGGGAGTAATGAAAGGTACACTGAAAAGATCATCCAATATGAACTGCATAATGAAGAAGAATCTGAAACGTCGATAGTGCAGAGAGAGTACAAACATATATAGAGATACTTGTAGCTAATGTCATTGGAGGAACACTCACATGAAAAAAGTAGATGGAAAACAAAGGCAAACATCAAACCCCCTGGCACTTTATAATGGAGTGCACGTACATAGAGCATGAACATCTGCAAGATCCTAGACATGCAATAGAATGAAACTTTATCTCAGTGCATGTGCATAAACGAATGCTACAAAAGTGAAGTATACACTGCTCAAAGAAGATCAAAGGTTATTGAAACAAAATAACAACCAAAGATGAGCTATCCCTCAAAGGGAAAAGATCCCATGACCTATAACATCCAAGATATCCACCAAATTGCAAAAATGCGAGAAACTGAATAAAATATACCTGGAGCAGAATCTGGAAAAATGACTCATAGCACTAGAAAGATTCGAGAACAAGCTTTCCAACAATATATCATTTTCTTGGATGCGCAAGATAGAGCTCCCGGAGTACAAAAGTGAACATTTGGCTTTGATAGTAAAAAAAACCATCAAAAAAGAAAAATCAGAAATTTTAACCTCCATATCTGGATAGAGCTCGGAACCAACTTTTTGATGATATCTCATTTTCCTGATTTTGACACCGTATGCACAAGTTATGAGCAAAAAACCAACAGCTGTGCTAGAGGGCCCAAAAGGGTGTGTGAAAAAAGGGTTGATGTAGTGATGGCATCAGTAGAATAGGGGCTTAAATTTGATGGCCATCTTTCTGTCACTGAAAAATCCCAATAGGCCCCTGGGGCTAAAAAAACTGGGCCCCTAGTCTCCATATGACCAGGGGCTGAGGATGCATCTTCTAGGGGATTAAATTTGACGGTCAAATGACCGTCAACGTAAAAAAATAATTTAAAATCATTGTACATCCTCAAGATGCGTGTGAGGGCTGTATGACCCTGGTACATAAATTGTTTTTTCCTTAGAATGCAATGACGTCTAAATTAGATGTGCCTTATATGGATCTGGGGGTTCCTAGCCACTGCAAGCTCAATGATGAGGTTCGTTTGAGCAAACAATGATCCAAAATACTAGTAACCACCTTGAGATCCATGTTAGGACTGGTTGCAAATTCTTTTGCCACATATTCCAACTTTGTCCAAATTCAATAAATTTATATGGATCTAGGGGTTCTTGGACACTTTGAATGCAACTGTGAGGTCTATTTGAAGCCAAGATGACTAGAAAGAGAGGTCCCCCCAGATTCAACATAAACCCCTTTGAAACATAGATCTGATGAACATAGCCAAATCTCTTAGGAAGTGGATAGGGGAAAATAGATTTGAAGCTCTGATACCATATTGGAGTTGATGAGTAAACAACCCACAGCTCCCAAGAACACCTACATGTAAACAACTGTCACAAAAAGAGAGAGAAGCAAGAAGTTAGAGAGGCCTAAACACATGGATCTATGAAAGAGGAGACATTCCCGATGTGAAAAAATAAAAGTTACAATTCAATAAAATGAATGTTTCTCAATAAGATTACAAGAGAGATCAATCCTTATAAAAGGAGATCAATACCCTAAAAGGGTGAACAAACCTAGGTTGCATGATAATACTTAATAAAGCAATTAATTATTATATGCCTAAAGTTTAGATTAAGTAGAAAGAGATAATAAGTGACTTAGTAATTAAATCAATATGATTTAATTAATAAGTAACACTTTATTACTCTAACACAAATAACTGCCAATTTTGGCTGTAAAATCTCTTGATAAACAAATACAAAAATATGGAGGCAAGTCTATCAAATAAATGTCTTGTGGTATTGAAAAATTTGGGCATGCATATAAGGTTAAACCCAAATTTTTAATGACCCCAAGCATATTAAAAAATGTCCCATCTAGTTGCACTACCCCTTTTTCCATTGGCTTGTAGTGTAATCCCAATTTGTCCATAATTTTTTTTGGCATTATTGAAGTACTAGCACCTGAGTCAATCACACAATTATGTACTAATTAAGTGTTGTCCAATAATCAAGAATACATAAAATGGGGGTGGTTTATCTATATTATCCTATTTTTCATAACTCTTTCTGAGATTACTAGCAAGAATAACTTTAGATGATTGCTATTCTAGTACCTCATTTGACAAGGGAAGTGACTGTAATGCCTCATGCAACATATATTTTTTCCCAAGAAGGGCCAAGACATCCCACATAGATACATTCACATGTATTTTATTTAATTGATCAACAATATTAAAGTTGCTAGTACTAAACTTATGCTATACTTTTGGAACAACAACATCCTTTTGCATTTATATTGGTTGTACTAGTACTTTTCACATTTGTACTAGTTTTATTGGTTGAGTTCTTGGCATAATCTGAACCTTTTGTGCACTTGAAAGCCCTTATACATTGGAAAATAGGTTCAGATTATGCCAAGAACTCAACCAATACAACTAGTACAAATGTGAGAAGTAATAGTACAACCAATATAAATGCAAAAATATGTTGTTGTTCCAAAAGTATAGCATAAGGTTAGTACTAGAAACTTTAATATTGTTGATCATTTAAAGAAAATACATGTGAATGTGTCTATGTGGGATGTCTTGGCCCTTCTTAGGAAAAAATATATGTTGCATGAGGCATTACAATCATTTCCCTTGTCAAACGAGGTACTAGAATAGAAATCATCTAAAGTTATTCTTGCTAGTAATCTCAAAAAGAGTTATGAACAACATGCTAATATAGATAAACCACCCCCATTTTACGTCTTCCTAATTATTGGACAACATTTAGTACATAATTTTGTGATTAACTCAAGTGCTAATAGTTTGGTAATGCCAAAAAAAACTATTTGACAAATTGGGATTACACTACGAGCTAATGGAAAAAGGGGTAGTGCAACTAGATGGGACTTTTGTTAAATACTTGGGGTCATTAAAAATTTGGGTTTAACCTTATATGCATGCCCAAATTTTACAATACCACAAGACATTTATTTGATAGACTTGCCTCCATATTTTTCTATTTGTTTATCTAGAGATTTTACAACCAAAATTGGCAGTTATTTATCATTATTTTCATCACATATGTTGTTTAGAACCAGGTATGGGACTAAGGTCACCATTCTATCAGCACTAGTTACAAAATATTGTATTGAGCCTTATACATTGGAAACTTGCTGATTTTTCCCTTTATCAACTTGCTAGACTTCATCAATAGCCTTTGTCTTGGATCTAGTGCAAGCTGCCACAGGTTTCCATGCCTATTTTTGTGCATTGTCAACCCCAAAATACCCACCTAGCTGAAAATTCATTAATGTAGTGTCAAGAGTACCTTCCATATTTTGAGAACTTTACTATCCATTACCCTCTTGAGGTATTCTCTATTGTGCTACCTCATTATTTTGAAGTACGAGAGCATGGCTCAAAATGAACTTTGAGTAATTTGCCCAATAATGTGGCTAATTGGAAGCAAAACACCATTCTTCATCCCGTGCTATTTTATTTTGAACAACTATAAGTTCCTTTGATGCACTAGGAATATTAGGTTTGTAAGGTTGAATTTCTCTCTAGGCTTGTTATTTTGTTTCCATAGGTCTACAATGTCTCCATCATTATTTAATTTTTCTCTTTCATGTCCTTAAACTCATGAAATGGGACTGTAACAACATTTTATTGAGATGCAAATTGATTATTAAATGTTGGAAATGCTAGAACACTAGCTAAAAGAGGTAGAAAAACATGTATAATTGGCTGAATTTATACAAAATATGGCATTTGAGGCCTAGGGACTATTTTACTATCTTGTATTAGGATGTTCTTCGCTCTTATGACATTGTCAAAAGTGGCTGGTAAGGTATGAATCCCCATTGATTGAATTTGCACTGATATATCACTATCTAATGCCTTAAGATAAAATAAGAAAGTGTAATAATTAGAAGGCTTAACCAAGGCTAGAATTCTATTCCATGTCTTCTTAAACTGAAAATTAAAGTCTAAAATATGCTCATTATGATTCCTCAATATAGTAGTTAACTTCTCAACCAATTAGAGATGGATTTATCCTCAAATTGTGGATTCAATAGCTCTCCTAATTCATCTCATGTAGTTATTAAATTGACAAGTAACCCTTTGAACCACTGTAGGGATTTCTCCTTGAAATAAGCCACCAAGAGCTTTAATGCAACATCCTATTTGGTCACTTGATGAAAGCCATCTAACAAAGTCACATCCTTGATGTGCTTGATATTTGAAACATGATTTTTACCCATGAAAAATGGTAGGCTCTTTAGGGCTACTACTAGAATATCATGATTATTGACAATATTCAAAGGACTCCCTAGGTTGAATGCAACAAAAGGCTGATTCTTGGTCATTTGAGGTGGAATTGGTAAAATTGGGTTTACAATAGCTAGTTGTGCTTGATTAACTATTGGTAACTAACTTGCAGATACTTGAAATTGATTTGTAGCTACTGATAATTCTGAACCAGAACTACTAGGAACACCATAATTGCTAGGAAATGAGAAATCCTTGGGTAATTGATCAATAAGGTTTTCAAAAGCTGTAAAAAGAGGGTTTTCAAAAATTGTAATAGAAGGAATTGAATTAGGAAGAGCCCTTCTTCTTGTATAATTTGGAAATCTAACAACTCTTCTTGCTTCCCTACCTCCCCTTCTTGTTGGTTGAAGTTCTTGGTAATCAAATCTTTCTCCTTTTTGCCTGGTTTGTACCTTTCTCATATGAAAATATTGGAAACACCAAATCTACTGAAAACCAAAATGATAGAATCACCAAGTGCTAAGAAATCACCTCTTTGAAAGATGTGAAACTGCTATTCACACCAATAAATAAATAAAGTGTAGCTCAATAGAACTAGAAATTAGTTTGTGTCCCACTGGGCATGCCAAAGACTATTGTTAATCGAGATTTCTCCCTTAGAAAAAATAAAATTATACTATCGTATTAAAACATGGAAACAATCTCAGATTGTGGGTGATCTATGATGAGAGTGAATCTCCAAGTTCAGGTTGGTTCCTTGATGGTACTCACCTAAAACTAGACAATGGAAGGAAAAGGGATAGAAAGGAATGCTTTTAAAATGAAACTCTTAAAACTTAATGGGTGATGCACCAAAGGAATGACAAGACATGCAGCCAAAAAAATTACAAAATTATCTTCTAAAGACATTAAACAAATCTCACAATCTCATATAGATGCATTATGCAAAAGAGATTCTTATGAAAAGTCTTGGTACTATGATCGATTGAAAGGAAAACACCAATATTTTCTCTATTTCTAGTAGTGAAAATAGAACACAATCACATACCTACACTTTAGTATACCAGATTCTACATGTAACACTAAAAAGAGCTTGATTAAATAAAGGTAAAATACAATATTTTAATCAGTTACCCACAATCAATACTCAAAATAGAAAAATTGAGAAGGAACCTATATCTCTATTGAATAACCATGGAAAACTTGCTACAATCTATAAATGCCCAATACAAATAATACCAAAATTTGTAGAATGCAAAATAACAACAAAAGGAGAGGACCTAGAAGATTGAGATCCCAAATGAAGATATAGATCCAAACCCTACAAGGTTTGAGAAAATGAGAAAAAATAAGGAGAAAGAGGGGTCAAACTACTTGAAACATGTAGTTGACCATCTAAAAACCCACCAAAACTCATGATATATCCATGTGGCTCTCTAAATTGATGTGAAACTGCCAAAAATTACTTCACAAAGTCCCATAAATCATGCAAATCTCCATAGGTCAGATGCAAATGAAAATACATTAAATCAAGGACCTAACTAAAAGTAACATGGAGATAACTGCTTAAAAAGTGTCCCAAATCCATGTAGAATTGAAATGGAACTCAAACTAATTGAAAACCACCTCAAATTTGATCCACAAGTCTCCACAAACCCTCCAAAAAAAGAAATTCCCCCTTTTCCCAATTTGACCATCATACTACATGAAATAAAATAAAAATCCCCCTTTGTCCAATTAAGCACATGCAAAAACCCAACTCCTCTTTGAGTCACATTGACCCTATTGTTGCATCCCAAGACATGTAACCCTCATTCCTATCTTTCCATTTTCTTTTTAATATTTAATAATTTCTTTGTAACTATACCAGTTTATAAATATCAATTACATGGATTAATGCAAAAATAATGATAATAAGAAAATAATTATTTGTTTTATGTTTTAAATTATATATATTAAGTAACAAAAATATTTACTTAATAAATATAAATATTAATTTATATTATTAAGTAACATTTAATAAATTACTTAATATATATAAATTAAAAGATAATAAAAGATACATATTATTTTCTTATAATTACTATACTCCTGGGGTATTATAAGTGGAAAAAATCTAAAACAAATTAAAAGGAAAAAAATGCCTTTAAACTTATAGAGATATTTTGAGATATTAGGGTTATCAAACTGTAATTAAAATTTCATTTTTTATTTCACTTTTCCATTTGCTCAACCTGGGTCGCCAATTACATGGATAAGCTAGGGTTTGTTGATAGAAATCTAGAAATTTTGAAGCATTCTAAGACATATTTCATAGATCTTCACCATTCCAGGTATGTCGCCATCAAATAACCATTCAAGCTCTATCTTTTGTTGAATAAATGAGAAAAAATGCCACATGTTTCTTCCCTTTTTTTAATGTTTTCTGTGGCTCAATGAGGGCTTCATTGTTCTCTAGAAATAACAATGAAAATATTTGATTCATTCAAAACACCGTCAAGGGTTTCATGCACCTTTTGGAACCACGCCCCCAAGACATTATTTTTGCTACTATGGAGATTTTTTATTGCATTAAACCTTTTATTCCTCTTCAAAGATTACTAAAGTCTTGTCTATAACTGAAAAAGATGGAAAAGGAGTTGTGACTTATTTTTGTACATATCTCATGGCGACATTTTTTGTATGAAAGAAAGACTCAAAATATTTGTTCATCTAGATGCTAAAGTAGGTTGTGGGCTTCCATGATTTATTTTGTGTATTTCATGATTTGGTTTTTAGTCCATGTGAATCATGCTTGTAATATTATGAGTTTCCCCAAATCATATTTATCACTATTCTCTATTATTTGGCCTAGTCATGGCTATAATATTTATAAAAAACATCAAGCTTTTCTGGGTTCTTTCTAAAAGCCTTCCATGATGCATAGAGTCTTTGATGGTTTTGGATCCTTCATTAGGGTATGGTTTCCTTATAAATCTCTATATTTTCTTATAAGATTTCTAAAGAAACATGAACAAAGTTGTATATTTCACTGAAAACCCTTGTCATTACATATTAGGGATTTTACAAGATATGGCTTCCCATTGAATATTTAACACTCTTGACTATGGTTTGACCCCCTCTACAACATTGAGATTAAATGTGAAATCCACAACATATGACACTAGTTGGAATGGAAAGCTAAGGGACTAAGAGGGGAGGGGTGAATCAATACCCTCAAAAAATTTTAACTGTATTCTCAATCTGCAAATAGTAGATAACTAATCTATCCAACTAAATCCATTCTTTACAACATTCATTCAATAGATTTGTAAATGTAAAGTGCATGAGAACAAACAATATTTCAATCACATAATACAAATATTTTGGTTACGTAGAAACCCTTGTGAGAAGGTAAAAATTGTGGTGGGGATGACACCCAAATTTTTTTCACTACTGTAGATAATATGTTGGCAATTTGGCTGAGGTATGTACATAGATGTTGTCATTATGGAAACATATGTTCTCTATGAAGATCGCATAAGCTAGATATAAGTATGGAAGATCGCAGACTAAAATTGTCTAAGTATGAAACAGTGTTTTTGACAGAGCACCCGATACAGTTTGTTTTGGCGACGTTCACTAGAGCATGATCAGAGTTTGCGTAGTTGAACATAGACTCTATGGTATCTAAGGATACCACATCTCAGTGTGCAAAAGAGTACAAACAATACAGATAAAGTTATGATTGTTTTACTGATGACATTGACAACCTTGACAGACACATTAAGAACTTAAGGAAACATCTTGAGACTGGAAAGTGTTTGTACATTCAGTGTACAAAATCTGAAAATATTTTAATTGAGGAAGAGAAGAAGATAAAAGAGAAGCAAGATGAAATTGCAGCAGAGACAAACTCTTTGGCCAACCTAAACATAAAGATCAATACAGTTGAGAAAAAGATCAAAAAATTATGTGATGAGATAAGGACTTTGAATGATGAGAAGAACAAGAAAATTATCAGAATAAACATCTTGAGAGAGCATGTCTCAATCAAGTTGACTATAATAAAAGAGCAGCTAGATGAATGTCTTACTGCTAAGACAATATTTTAGAAGTTCAATGGGGGAGAGAATCATGAAAAACATTGAAAAACATTGAGGAACTACATTTGTTGGAGAGATTGAATAGGATAACGAAGCAAAATTTGATTGATGATGAGTAGCAGTGCAGTTGAGCAGTAGTGATTGGATTTTTGGAACATTGGATGTTTTTCATCTATGTTGCCATCAATGCCAATGGGGGAGATTGTTAGGAATGATTTCTGAAGCCTTTGGTAGTCATTCTATAGCAATGGTTGTTGCATTCATGACTATGATTGTCATTGATGTCAACACAGTGATAATTTAGAGTTTAGCAGAGAAGTAGGCACAGTTTTGTTTTGTGCACATGTTATATTGTAGATTGAGTTATGCATAGTTGATGGTATGTTATTTGTTGTGTTATTAGCCTATGGTTAAGAGCACAAAAAGAAATTCATTTATTCATGAAAGTTATAAGCATTTTGGTGGAAGCAATATTCTAGCAGTATTCTTGTGTAGCGGTTTTTGGTAATCGGAGGATATCTCCTAACCAGGATGGAATCTGATTCTACAAAGATAAAGGGAAGTTTGAGACTCATTAGTGGTGACATGGTTCATAGTGAAAACTTTGAGGTCACATGATTGGAAAGTTATTGTATCTGGAAGTTGACAGTTTTATGTAATTTTGATGTAGTGTGTTGAAATTATCATTTTGTATTTACATGCCGACTCATTTGTAATTATTTGAGTGTGGTATAAAGGAAGGAATGTTTTCCTTATTATAAGAGGATTGTAAGATTTGTAATATGAAGTTGTGAAAGTTGTGATGCGAATGTATGCATGAAGTGAAGAAAAGAGCTAATTCAGTGATGAAGGAAGACTTGCGAAGTACAAAGATCTGGATTTGTGATCTTGTGTAGTAGAGAGTGTGGTTTTGGCATAGTGTGAAGGAGGTAAAATATTTCATATTATTCTATTGAATAATACTAAGATCTATTGGATAGTGAGTTTAGAGATCTTTCCTTGAAGCTATTTGGGCAGTGGGTCCTTCTGTCTTCCATAACTCCTAACAGGGTTAGAATCTTTTAACAGGGATTCAAAATCTCCTAATAGAGATTCATATGTACTGCATGTATTTCATAAGACTCCTAATAGGGTCCATCCTCTAATAAGAAAATTTCATATTAGTGCATTATTTTGTGGGCATCATTCCCACCGGGGTTTACTCTTTGATCAAGAGGTTCCCTAGTTAACATATCTTGTGTTATTGTGTCATTGTGTATGATTATCTTTCAATGGTTGGTTACTACATTAATTATATGGTTTAAAGCTATTGAAGATGATATTGAAATTAATGTTGATAAATGGTTTAATTATCAGATAACTGATTCACCCGCCCCCTCTTAGTTATCTTGGTGGTCTTTACTTTCTAACATAATAAAGTATGCTAGTTAAGGCTAAAAGTTGTGATCACTTATGGTGATCTTACCCTATTAGGAGTAACAATTAGATCGACTAGATCTACCTTGTTAAAGGATTTAACAACACTACTTGAGTGTGTACTCGGTTAAGAGATTTACAATCAGACTGTTAAGTCTACTCTGTTAAAAGATTTTGCTAATTCCGTTATAATGATTAGAGAATAACAGAAAGTATCTGTAAATGACAACTAAACTTGTCTGAATTAGATCTATGATATACTTAGTAAATATCACCTCAATGTGTATTAGTCTATCCTCTATTCTTCTCAATAGCCTTGACTAATTTTGAATAACCTAAATTGTATCTCTACTTACTGCTCAAATCATGTCTAAATTCTGATGTCTTGAAGGCAGCTACTACTTCAAGATCTCCTTGTCATTGTTCTCATACATGTATCATCCTTCTCAATGTTATGTCAAAATGACATGAATTAAAATTATATAGAAAATTGCTATGATTTCCATAACTATCATGACCTAATTAGATTTACATCTTCTTAGGAAAAACCTAAGATCTACAGTATACAAAATTAACCTAGATCTGACTATTACATAGGGATCATCATCACATTTAATGATTACATCTACAATAAATAATTCTTGATCTTGGTAAAACATTTAATGAATCCCTTGTAATCATTTACATAGATAAATGTGCCATAAAAAATTACCATGCTATTTCTTGGATTGCTCAGTAAACACATTCAATATTGCTCGGTAACTATACTGGTGCTTGGTGTTTACTGATGCTTGGTGCTCCATATACTCTGATACTCGGTAAAACTACTCTGGTGCCCGATTAAGCCTATTTCCATTTAGTTCTCGGTACTGCCTCATGAATACTTGGTATGAAGGCTTGTTTGTTTAACCGACTAGCATAATGTAGCTTTTAGTTCTTTCTTTTACCAACTGATCAAGATAGATAACCGACTAATCCACTTTGATACTAATGACAACATCTTAATGCTTAAATAGAGATAACAATCTCCCCCTTTGGAATTAGTATCAAAACTTGTAATGTATATACATTGATATATCTTTCACTATCCTTACTTCATATATACATGACAAAATTTCAAAAAACTTACTTAACTCCCCCTTGGTGCATGCTCCCAGTATGTATGTAGTACACTTAGCATATAATTATACAATTTGACATATACATTATATTTCCCCCTTTTTGAGATTAATGCCAAAACTCAAAAATATGTACGTACATCTTGTCAAAAATGTGCTGATGGGTTTTCTTCAGAGAATCTAAGAGGTTTTTTGATTTCTCTTTCAACTTTGTGAGAGCATGGTGCTCAAGACTGACTTGTGTATGCATGTCAAAGATGTTCTCCAACACTAAAATTTTTGGTGTTGCAACTAAAGCTTGCACTTTGACAATATGACACTCAATTATTTTCAAGTGGGGAAGCAACTCTACTTGTATCTAAGTGATTTGATCACTTATTTTATCCACCTGCTTCCTCAACTCTTCTCTTAACCACCCGAGTTCTTGAACTTTAAGTATATGATTATGAAAAGCATCCGGCTCAGTTAAGGAGGCATTTGCACTGGCTTGGATTTCAGTATCCAGCTTTTTAATCTTGTCACTAATCTCAACAGTGAAACTCTCCACAGTGAAAAGCTTGACTAACATTTGAATTATGCTCTGAGTAATAGATTGTACATTGGTAATTACCTCAGAAAGCTTTACCTTATTTATTGCTACTTCCTGGATGATCTTTTCTGCCAATTTGTCCTATATTTTTGATTCTGCCCTTTCTTCAAGTCTCTTCTTTGCATCAATGTCCAAGGCATTTATTTCCTATGCAAGAGTAGAAAGTTGGTCCATAATCAGTGTGTCTTGATTTATTTGGACCTCAGGTAAAACCTTTTGCAAGATGTCTCTTACATCCTCAAGAATTTGCTTGCTCTTGCACTCTTTCTTCAGTTTCTCTTGAGCTGCCTTCCTTGCGCATAGTTACCCATATTTTCTCAACTCTTCCAGGTCTAAAGTCCTCGGGTCACATTCAGGTATTAAAATGACTTCATCTAGTGTGACCAACCCTTTACCATGATTTTTCTTCTTCTTTTTCGTCTCTTGTGGTGAATTTTTAACAAAAGGAATAATGCCCTTTACCTCAACACTTGGTGTTTCTTGCCTGGTAGACACATTCTCTTCCTTCTTCTACTCCTCAGTAACCTATGTGTCGGTTGAAATAGAGGGATCTTCAGATGTAGTGTCTAGTGGTGTGGTCTCAGTAGGCTTCGGGTCATCTTGGCCCTGTGTCTCTACCTATTTTTCCTTAGGCTCTTCTATCTCAGAAGGTGCGCTTGTCCCTTGTTCCCTTGATGTGTCCTTTGGTTGCTCGGGGATTGAGCCTTTGGGTTTCTCCTTATAAATTATTTTAACTCCTTTCATCAGGATAGGAAGATCACCCGGTATAGATCTTATTGTTGGCTCGGTAGTGAGTCCCTCATCTTGTGTTTTTTCTCCAGAAATGGTAACATCTTCATCATCTTTAATGTCATCATGATCACCATCTATGATATCCTCAATGAGTACATCAAGTGCATTATTGTTAATCCCTTGGATTTCAACTTGATCAGGTGCATCCTGAGTTAAGATAATTTCTTTGGTGGCATCTGTTATATCAAGTACCTCAGTATCTGATATGTAAATAATCTGTTTTAGTGCCAAATCTGCATCATCTTTATGAATTCCTTCCCTTTTCTCTTTAATTTCTTCTTAGGGATAATGGCTAAGGCCATCTTTTCTGACTCTTCTTGGGCTTGTGTAATTGAAGTCTAGATGAGTTGACTATTCTCATCTATGTCTGCCATATTTTCATCAAGTATCTATAGTGCCTGGTTCTTTACTTGAAATCTCTCTAAATATTTTCTCATTAATTCCTCAACTTCAGGAATTGTCATGTAGGAACTACCAAAACTAGGGATTGTTCCCTCATTCTTTTCTTAGTATTCAATGCATAGGACCACTTTTATGAAATTATTTCTTCTCATGCCTTGGGTAAGTATTTGGAAAAATCAATCGATACTCTCTTGAATCTAATCATCATTTGTATAATTGCCTCTTCAATTTTATTCTAATCCTCGATTGACAAGTGCTCAAACTGACTAATTACAAGATCACACAATCCTCCATTTTTAATTATATCTTTAGCTACCTCATCTATTGACCAACTCTTATTTACAAAAACTTTAAATTGATCATTATCATCTTTATCATCATCTATATCATCTTTTCCTCTAATTAACTTCCTTCTTTTTCTAGGTGCCTCAGTAGTAGATTTAGTACCTCTCTTTTTATGTCTTCGTCGGTGTAGCTATAGTTTTCCTTAATATATTTCCAACTCCTTTCTTCGGTGGAGGTGAAGCTGTAGTTGTTGACCTTGTTTGTGCCCTTGTTTGCACTTCTAACTACTTCTTTGGAGTGGGGTTAGTAGAAACCAGTGTAGATTTTACATCATTGTCAAACTCAGTTTCTTCACTGTCATGTGGTTTGTCAAAAAGAAGTAACTCACCTTCAGTTGCTACCTCAACCAGTGTGCTCTCAAATGATCTAGCATCATCACCAAATTTCTTTACAAGATTTTTCATCATTTTCCTTGACTTCTTATTTATTTTACCGATAACTAGGCCTATTTTAATTCTTTTCTTGGCCTCTTCATAGGTTCCAAACCTTCGTGCATTAACATCCTTAGGTACATCCAACAAATATTTTATTGATTTAGAAGAAAAATCAATGTCCATTTCATATCCCATAGGGGCTAAACATTTTGTCCTAGGCTCCACAACCTTAATTAGTGTGTGATCAGTGTCAACTAGAAAACATATATCCTATTCATAATCTTCTACTAGTTGCCTTGGAATTCTACTCTGAGAATTCATTTTGATTTTAAATTGCTCAAAGTAATTGTCTAAAATACTATTGAGATTATTTCCCAAGCCCTTAATCAAATCTAAAATTTTCACTATAACTAGCTTGTTGGTTGACCACTCTATATTACAGACCAAAGGGAAAAATCATTGCACATAAAAGAATATGCAAACCAGCAGGGATCCAAACTTACATGTATTAGACTTTTCTGATTGGATTGTCTTCATGTTCTCTTCAATTTGCTTCAAAAGAAGCTCAACAAGGTCCAGCTGATAACCTTTCTTGATCATTCAGTCTACTCGGCACACTATTTAGTCTACTCGACCGATAAATCTTATAACTGATGACATGTGTTGCATATTTTACTCTTGGGTCCTTGATTATGTTGATCTTCATATCTTAGCCATCCCACTTAGCTCTCGTGTTCTTCTCAATTTCTCTCCTTGGTACACTATGAATTGCTTTAGCCTTATCAGTGGTAGGGTACCTGGTAACATCATGAATCATTTTCTTAGTTATTCTGATGGGCTCATCCAACCAAAACTTTCCATCATGGAACCAAATGAGAATAACCCTAATCCATTCGCTCTTGAACTCTCTTGAAAAATTTAGGGCATTCACTAGACCTAGTACTTCCAGTTGCTTGTAATCAGATTTCAGTTTACCATCTTCTCCACATAGCTTCTGATAAGCTGTATAGATGTCAAAATATCCAATTTCTCCTATCTTGCAGTGAATGTATGACCGTACGTCCTCGACCAGTAGAACCCTAGGTGGTATGCTTGAGAAAGCTCCCACTTGATCAATTTTTAGTGCAACTTAGGGATGAAGTTTGTATCGGGGTTCATTACATGTTGTAGAAACAATAAGGTTGAATTCCTCCTCCTTTGCAAACTTATACTTGTTCACCTTTGATGCAGACACCATAATTTCTTAAAATAGGGTTTCGGTAAGTATGAGTATGAACAACTCGGTAGTAACAGTACTTACATGAAAATGTTGATGAAATTCACTCAAAAGACTTTGAAACTACGCTCAAATACTCTAAAAATATATTGCTCAAAATCACTCTAGAAACTCTTTGCTCTTCGTAATCGCTGGTGAAAGAATATTGAACTAAGTTCATTGCGTATTTATAACTTTTTCAAATTCCCACTTAAATTTTTTTGTAATAAATGCTCGACCTACTCACAGCTTGACGACAACTGTCAAACTCGGTGAGTACCACAAAATACCAAAAACTTGGTTAACACATAATTTTTCACTTAGTTAATACTGATACTCGGTTAACCTTACATAATAGTCACCGATAGGTAACTCCTTACTTGGTCTAGCATATACCAACTGTAAACTCTTTAAAGTCCAAAAATTATAAAACCATAATGCATCTCAATTCATGTGAATTTGGTATGTGGACATCAAATATAAGGAACTATATGTAAAATGTGATCAACTTGAAATATCAGTTCCATACATACCTTTTTCTGCTTAGGTGGAGGTGCTGATGTCACCCAATCCAATGGATGAGGTTTCGCTGGCTGCATTGCTTGACTCAACATTATCATTTGATGCCTTTCTCCACATAGTGTTTCTTATCCTCATGATGTTTGCAATTGTATTTCCATTCTCAAAAACTTGTTCTTCTGGTGCTCGGTCTCTACAATATTTACTTAGGTGACCGACTTTGTGACAGTGTAAGCATGCCATACAAGTTATTGCCCAACTTCGAGATTTTCCAACCCATCTCTTCCTCATGCAATTATCTGCAATATGTCCATACCTTCCACATACTGTGCATTTACTTTCCATGTGTTATAATCCCAAGTGTAAGCATTACCTTATCTTCTCAGTTGATAGGTTTTATTATGTCCTTTCGATGTCCAGACTTACTTCATATTTGTCTTGCATTCTTGTGAGGTGCGTCCATGCATGTTGCTAGTGTGATAGTGTTTCTCCATGTAGGGTTTGTTGGGAGTCCTATTCAACTTAGATCTACATTCACATGCTTGATGTCCAAAATTTTTACAATTATAACAATGACCATTAAACTTAGGAGTGGTTTTAGGTTTACCTTGTGCTTTAATCCTACAAACATTTGAAGTGTGGCTTGGTTTACCATAGTGATAGCATGTTAATGTCTTAGGTCTCTAATTCTAGTTGTTATTCATCTACTTAGCTTGTTTAGATGATTCTCCTTACTCAGTGTAGCCTAATCTAGTAGTGCTTCCAAGTCCTCTTTGACTAATCAGAAAATCATCAATTTTCTTAGAACTGTCTTCATCCTTTTTCATCATCTCATTATGTTGTTGCCTCATCTTCACTTCATTTCTCAATTTTTCATTTTCTTCCCTGAGTACTCCAATATCTTCAACTTTCCTTGATAACTCATTATTTACTTGATTGATCTCCTAGCTTACAACAATCATTTGATTGGATATTTTGAAGTGATGCTCGGTAAGTCTCAGTATCTCAGTTTCCTTCACTTGTAGTTTTTCAGTCATTTGTCTTCTATCTTCAACAACCAAATTTATCTCTTGTTCAACTTTTATAGCATTGTTCATCATATCAATCATTCTTACCATTTGTGTTTCTTGACCAATCTGTAGGGCTTTCACTTGTTCACTCAAATGAATATTTTTCTAAGATAAATCATAAATTATACTTTCAGAACCATCAAAAATACTGCTTGAACTAGATCTAATATTCTCAAATAGATCACCAGTTTCTTCTTCATGATAGTTAGTCTCATTTTACAGAATAGCCATGTTCTTTCTCTGAACCAGTAATTTTTTCAATGCACCCTTAGCTTGCTTGTATTGCTCAACAAGAATATACATATGAATCTTTTGATTTTCTATAGTTTTTTCCAACTTGTATCTCTCCATGTTTAGATCTTTCATCTTCAGTGGTTAAACCTTCCAAATAAGAGATCTAGCTCTGATACCAATTGTTGGAATGGAAATATAAGGGGCTGAGAGGAGAGGGGTGAATCAGTACTCTCAAAATTTTTTAACTATATACTCAATCTATAAATAGTAGATAACTAATCTATCCAACTGAATTCGTTGTTTGCAACATTCATTCAATAGACTTGTAAATGTAAAGTTCATGAAAATAAACAATAATTCAATCACATAACACATAAATTTTGGTTACACAGAAACCCTTGTGAGAAGGTAAAAAATGCGGTGGGGATGACACCCACAATTCTTCACTACTGTAGATAATAAAGTATGTCGGTTAAGGCTACAAGTTGTGATCACTTCTGGTGATCTTACCCTATTAGAAGTAACAGTCAGATTGACTAGATCTAACTTGTTAAAGGATTTAACAACACTACTTGAGTGTGTACTCGGTTAAGAGATTTACAATCATACTGTTAAGTCTACTATGTTAAGAGATTTTTCTAACTCTGTTACAATGATTAGAGAATAACAAAAAATGTCTGTAAATGACAACTAAACTTGTCTAAATTAGATCTATGATATACTTAGTAAAAATCACCTCAATGTGTAGTTGTCTATCCTTTGTTCTGATCAATAGCCTTGACTGATTCTGAATAACCTGAATTGTATCTCTTCTTACTGCTCAAATCATGTCTAGATTTTGCTATCTTGAAGGTGGCTACTGCTTCAAGATCTCCTTGTCCTTGTTCTCATACATGTATCATCCTTCTCATTGTTATGTCAAAATGACATGAATTATAATTATATAGCAAACTTCTATGATTTCCATAACTGCCATGACCTAATTAGGTTTACATCTTCTTAGGAAAAACATAAGATCTACGGTATAAAAAATTAATCTAGATCTGACTATTACATAGGGATCATCATCACATTTAATGATTACATCTACAATAAATAATCCTCAATTTTGGTAAAATGTTTAAAGAATCCGTTGTAACTATTTACATAGATAAATGTGCCATAACAAATTATAATGTCATTTCCTGGATTGCTTGGTAAACATAGTCAATACTGCTCAGTAATGATAACACTCGGTGCTTGGTGTTTACTAACACTCGATGCTCGGTATAATCTGATGCTTAACCATATGCCCGGTTAAGCCTATTTCTATTTAGTTCTTGGTACTGCCTTATGAATACTCAGTATGAAGGCTTTTATTTTTAATCTGTTGGAGATTTGCTAGTAAACCAGTGCTGACTGTATGTTTGTCATTGATGACAACATATGGTAAGTAGCATGCGTGGAAGACTTATGCAGTAAGCTTTGAGTATATGAAGCATTGACATGTTATTAGCATGATATCATGGATGTAGAGGTTAATTTTTAGAATAGATAGTTATGTAGCAGCTTGTGTCAATAGTGTTCCTGATAGAGTTACAGGTAGTGTTCTGTGGATGATTGTCCATACAATCATCATGGAGCCTTGTGCCTTTGGATATGTGATGAAGACATATTTGTGATGTTACAATCATGGATGCAAAGTCTAATGAATAGTAGAAGTGAAGCTATGCAATTGCTATTCACCAGTACCAGTTTCTTGTGTTTATTCAGAAGAGCCAATAAAGATTATATTGGCTTAGGAGTTGCACTAATCATTTCAATATGCACCCTTAGATTACATATTGGTGAAGAGTCAAGAATGTTTAGTTAAGAGTGCATGATGTAATTCATCTTGAAGAGTAAGTTTCAGTTACTTTGGTAGAGCCGACAGTGTGTAGCATGCGTCTACATTTATTAATATTGGATAGGTCCCAAATTGTGTTGTGTGCTTAGTAGAGCTGACAAAATTATTATTGGAGTATGTTATGGTTTCTCTAATATGATTTCAAGATGGTTCTAATAGGCCAACTTGATTATATCATTCAGAGGAAAGATATTTATAGACAGTCATTTGTGAATGCTAAAGCATGGTTCAAAATTGATTGTGAAGAGCAGAGCAAAGTGTGTGAAGTGTTGAGCCATTAGAAGAAGGTCTATGTGACCAAGTAAAGAGTTTATGCTATACATTGGAACTAATCCAGATAGCAGGTCAAAGCATAGTTCACCAAGATCCAGATATAGTGTGTATCTATTATTCAAAAGGTTTTAGTCTTCACCCCTTTGAGTAGTGTGCTCTTGGATAGTGCATCCTCACCCCTAACAAGGTTAATTGTAAAAGACCCCTAATAGGGTTTAACCTTTGACCAGGTCACTGTACTAAATGCATTGTAAAGAAAACTCCTAACAAGGTTAAGGATCTTCTAACAAGGATCATAATACACTAGTGCAGATTATTAGTGGGTGTGAATTCCCACCGGGGTTTTTACGTATTTGGGTTTCCCCGTAACCAAAATATTGGTGTTGTGTTCAAGTGTTCTTTCATTGTGTTTATGCTTTATTTTTAAGAATACTTAATTGGATAAAGAATTGAAACTTGTAGATAACTGATTCACCCCCCCTCTCAGTTATCTCTTGGGACTATTCCTAACATAATCGACTAGCATAATGTAGCTTTTAGTTCTTTCTTGACATACAATTTTACTTTGACAACCCCTTTATTATTATTTCATCTTTGTACCCCGGTAATATTTTATAGTTGTTGAAGATATTATCTTGCATTTATTATTATTGTGATTATACATGGAACTTTACTATGTCTTATCATACTCTCTTGATTCCAATAATTTATTAATCCTTATACTTAATCTATTCATGTAGCCTAGCATTGATTTGTTTTTTAATATATCTATGTTTGATCTTTGCTACTACCAGTGACAATGTATTGAGGTATTTTACTATTTCCCTAAATCCTTTGCATATTTTGTAAACATCAAATGAGGGATTTATGAATGTTCATTATTGTTATAACTTCTGAAACTACCATTTGTCTTTTTATTTTAGTAACTTTTCTTGCAATATATGACAATTATTGTTGTTCTTTGGCTATGAATAATATGACCCAGTTTCTCACTTTAGATGCTTCCATACTTTGCGTGCACCTATCTTCATGATGACTCTATTTGATTTTTTTAGGGCTACATGACACTGATCCTTTCTTTTTAAGTAGCTATATTTTATCACTCTAAGAGTGTACTCAAGTCACATGCTAATATGAACTATGATTATCTTTCACATTGAATATCTGCTTTTGTTGTAGCTAATTGTAGATGATATTTAATCTGATCTTAACATCATTAATTCTCTTGGTAGTATGAGTGTTAAATATTGCACTTCCCAAAACTTGTCTTTGGACATTTATCCTTTCATCTGAGTTCTAAGTGCATTTTTTGACATCTTAATAATTTTGTGCTAGCCTCATGGTAGTTTTATAACAATGTACTATTTCTTAAACATGCATCTATAGTTGAAACAAAATTATCAATATAGTAGTTCCTTTTAACAACTCATGAAACTTATTACCTATAAAGTGCATTTAGCATTAGCCTTTAGACCTTCCAATAAATCCTTGTCCTCACCTATGATTATTCACTGTTGAATGCAAATACTACCTTGTACATATGTGTATCACTGCGATAAAATTTTATTATGACATATGTGATCTCCTTTTGATTCATAGTATATGTTATCCCTTTGAACCCCTTATAAAAACAATGAATGCCATTGCATTTTCTGTTTATAATCATCATGGTTGCTAAATTTTATCTTGTTATTAAATATAAAACATACATATATATTTCCTCTCAACTGATATGAAAGTATTGATTTGTTTTCTACTACAATAAATAAGATCAATGCTTCAACATCTATTTCTTAACATTTGATTACATATGATATCCTTATTTTTCTATTTTTTTGTAGCATGTTTGTTGTTCCAAACCTTGGCATTTTATTCATCTTCATTGTATCCTTCATTAGGTAATGTCACAGTGTCATGTATAGAACCACTTGGAACACATAATAGTTCATATGTACATGTTACTTTGATTCATTATACAACACATGGAAGTAACTACTTTTCATTATTCCAGGCATGGTTCATAGTGACATAATCCTACTATTTCATGATAGGAGCCTGTAGCTATTCTTGGTGTTTTTAATTTGATTTTTAAAACAAGTGTGCTTGTTCCTCTATCAGAGATTTATCTTCTTTGCAACTTTGTATTATAATGACATGAAACATGAGTTTGATTTTCATCTATTGGTCATTTCTTTTTTGATAGTCTATTATACCATATTGAACCTAAACTTTGAAATGTTGCTCTACTCTATTCCTTAAGGTCATACTGCTTATTGTAAATCCTTTCATATTTATAGTTGTTGTGTCTTGTCGTATTGAACTAAAATATTTCAGGCCATAGTGACATATCCCTTCCATAGTTCATTATCTTTTAATGTTGATCTATTATATCCCTAGTAATTTATCTCACTGGAACCATGGTGACCATAACCAAATGGCCATATCAGATATGTTGAATAATTTAATCTAGGAAAATATATGTTATGAGTAACATGCCTTTTTCACATGAGATAATATATCTTATAAATTTAATACATCCTATTATGATCAACATCATTCCATAAAAAAATGATGGCCTCAACCATTGTGGGACCCCATTTTAACCCACATGTTAAAGTATAAACGATATTAAATTAAATATTCAATGATGTTTATGATATCTATATCTGTACATGAAACAAAAATCATTAGATAAAAATATGAGGTTCTAAAATGCTCTTTTTGAATGCCTTCCATTTGATTTGATGTGCTATCTAAGTAATTTACATATGCAATAATGATATGAAGACATACAATTGAGACCTTGAACTCTAACAATATTTTAAACACTTATTTCAGGTAAATGATCACGTTCAAGAAATCTGAAGATGAAGATGAAGATAAAGATATGTTGTTGTCCTATAGCTGCAGGGATTTTTCATTCAATAGGCAATGATGAGTCCCTCTTCTTTGTTTACCTCTTATCTTTATATGCATGTATTACTTTGTAGATGCATCTATTTTTAATAGTTAATTCCATGGCTTGTGTGGGCTCTTATGCTTTATTTTTGTATCAAAATAACTCTAAAATGAAAACATATGCATATTTATCTTGTGTAATACATTTTCAAATCAATGAAATGTTATTTTTAATCATCATTTTCATTTCAATAAAGTACTTAATTTCAACATTTATTTTTTCTCTTAGTAAGACATTTAAAAATGAAACCAAATGTAACCAAATGTGTACCTTGATTAGTTGGAAAACTTAATAAGCTCTACCTATTTGAGCTGTAGGTGAAAAATAGGTAACATTTTTGGCATCATCTCATGGGTGTTTACTTTCTAAATAATTAGACCAGCTACCTTATGCAAATCCATTGGGCACATAGTCATATTTCAACCTTATAAATCTGAAATCTTCTCAATTGAAAATTGAAACACACTTTCTAAAATTGAAACACACCAAACCGAAAATTGTACTAGACTAAAAATAATTTAAGT
This sequence comes from Chamaecyparis obtusa, assembly GCA_027943335.1. Classification (NCBI taxonomy): domain Eukaryota; kingdom Viridiplantae; phylum Streptophyta; class Pinopsida; order Cupressales; family Cupressaceae; genus Chamaecyparis; species Chamaecyparis obtusa. The sequence goes on from BSBK01004552.1 coordinate 728,989, forward strand.
TGATGAAATATATCAAATTTGTGTGGGGGGTATGTGTATGGTATGAAACAAAAATCTAATATATTCTATCTCAAATGTTTGGCATACTCTTCAAACAATATGGTATCCGTCACCAACTTGAAATATTTTCTCAACCACACAATTGAAAGCTAAAACTAAACATGCTATTTTTATGACAACCCCATTAAGGAAACCTATATTTTTTTTATAGCAACAAGCCAATAATGGTTACTTCTATGAAGAATATATGTTTATTTGATCATGTTATCATTGGAACAATTTAATAATTGCTAACCAAACTAATGGAAACTCAAAGATGTTCAAACCAACACTTACTCAAATTTGAAGATGACTGAAACAAACTAATGTAATGTGAAAAAAAACTTATCTTGAATCTAACCATACCTCAAATGTAGTAATTGAGATCACTCCAACTCACTAGGATTGGTAACTCCTCTCCTTCAAGGGTGGATAATTGGAAAAAATTATCTAGCTTGCAATTTGTTACGATAAATTATCTACTCCACATAGCATCAAACTTCGTATACTCTCTAGGTCTAATTTTCAACTCATCCCATTTCAACACAATATATCTCTCAGTGAATACTCTTGGAGATTTCTTTTTATCAAATGTTCTCTTTATTTGAGCTTGATGATGCTCAATCTTTGTCATAGAATCTTTTATAACCTCTTCTAACTCAATCAATTGACCCAATCTCATTGCCATAGGTTCTTCATCAGTCATATCTAGATGGTTTACCAAATCAAGTGCTAGAAATTCAACTCATATAGGTATCCTTGACTCTTATTTGTAAACCAACATATAAGGAGACATTCTAGTAGAACTTTTAGGAGTTATCTTATCAGCCCGCAATACTGATTTTAATTTGATGTGCCCACAATACTTTCCTTTTGTATCAAAAAGAACTCTCAAATGAAAACATATTTATATTTCTCATGTAATACATTTGAAAGTCAATGAAATATTCTCTTAAACAGTATAGGAATGAAGTATGAGACACAATTGATCTATTTACTACATTCTTAGTAGATTGTTTTGATATATTCAAGAATATCATTGAAGAATTTCTTGCTAATGTTTCCTTAAAACAAAATGATATAACATTAAGTGGAATATCAAAGATTGAGGTCAAAACTAGACCTTCTGTTCTTGATAAAATTTTCAATTGGAAAGTCTTTGAAGATGATAATGACCCATTGAAATTCCTACATTGTGAAGACCAATATAAATCCTAGGAAATTGATTTCACTACATATTTTGAAGAAGTAAATGGGAAGGATACAATGTTTGGGAAGGAGGTAGTTTAGTTAAAGACAAATAAAATTCCCAAAGGGTTGGTAGCATTATAGAGAGTATTTGACAAATATGACAAGATTGATATGAAAGCAACACCTGTCAAGGAGGAATATGTTTAGAATGTAAATTTAGGGATAAAAAATTTACCCAAATATGTATACATTGGAAATAAGTTCAACCCAAAGATGTATACATTGGAAACAAGTTCAACCCAAAGATAAGGAAAAATTTAATATCATTATTAAGAAATTATAGAAATATATTTTCTTGGTCCTATGATAATCTATAAGCACATAGGGAAGATTTATTTCAACATGATATCCCCTTGAAACATGATACCAAACCTTTTAGACAAAGGCACATGCCCATAAATCCCACTCTGGCCCCAAAGATGCAAGAAGAACTTATGAAGTTGAGAGATGGTGGGATAATCAAACCTATAAGGCATTTAATTTGGGTGTCAAATTTGGTACTAGCAAGGAAGAAAAATGGAGATATTTGACTATGTGTAGACTTCAAAAACCTGAATATCTCATCCTTGAAAGATAACTATGTAGTCCCACATATAGAAGCCCTATTGCAAAGGGTGGGTGGACATGTGTTACTATCTATGATGGATGTCTTCTCAGGCTATAAACAAGTCAAGGTGAAGGAGTTAGAATAATATAAAAGAACATTTACTACACCATGAGGCACATATGTTTATGTGAGAATGTCTTTTGGTTTGGCCAATGCAAGAGCCACTTTTCAAAGGGATATGTATGTAGTATTTATAGAATTTATTAATGTGATTATGGTGGTCTATCAAGATGACCTAACTGCATATTCCAAAATGTCATGCCCAAAAATTAGGGCAAAACACACACAACCATTTTTTTTAAAGCACATATGATCAACAAGGCTACACACTAAAGAACACTCAACATGGAATGAAACACAACAACCAACACAAGTTAACTCACAAGAGGTATCATGGCATGTGCTGGCTTGCCAACATTCCTTGTTCGTCTAACTGCATTAGTCTATACGAAACCCTAAATAGGTCTCTAAGAAACCCTAACCAGGTTTAAAACAAAAGTTAATAAAAGGGATAAACCACGATGAAAGTTCAAACTTAGAGAATATTGAAAATTCAAAGGTTGGGTCAATACTCCCAAAAAGGTTCAATTCAAAATGGAGAATAATTCAATCATAGTTGTAACCCTAATGGTTCCTAACGCGAACCAGGTTACCAACTAGGATCAAAATGCAAAACATTGATAGATAAATGAAATATTTAAATAAGAACAAGATAATAACCCAAAATGAAAACTAGGGTTAAGAAATTATTACTTATTAAAATATAATAATATTAAAATATTATAATTTTACTTAACATATAAAGTTACCAAGCTTTATTAATTAATCTCAATTATATAATTTAAGGGCATTAAAATAGCCATATAAAATATTAATATAAAATTTAACATTAATGCTAAGGGAGAAATATTTATTTGAGTCCCATCTTGGACATTAAATAATCTCCCCCAAATAACCCATTAATTATTAAAATAGTATAAATAAATTAAATATTAAAATTTACCACCAAGGTTGTATTAAAAATAATAATAATGTTCAATTAGAAATAAATATTAAATTTTAAATATAAAAGTATCAAATCTCAAGAAAATACTAAACTGATGAAATGGGAACATAAAAACATTCCTATGCGAAACCTAGGGTTACAACGTTATTACCCATTTTAAAGTTATAATGTTAATAATAATTAATTTAAAATACTATATTTTAATCCCAAAACATAATGTTATCAAAGTTAATTAATTAATTTAAATTAAACATTTAAAAGATTAAAATAATCATAATAAAGATTTTACTATTAAATTTATCATTTAGGCTAAGGGAAAGTTATTTATCTAAGTCCCATCCTAAGACATTAAATAATTTCCCCTAGAATAACCCATTAATGCATTAAAATATTATTAGTTAATTAAATATTAAATTTAACCACCAGCATTAAAATAAAAATAAAAATAATATTCAATTAGAAATGGGCATTAATTTTTTAAATTCAAAAAATAGAAAATTCCAAGAATAATATTAAAAATAATAAGGGTCCATTTATTTATATCTCAACATTATCAAATTTAAATTAAATTAAAAATGAAATCCAAAAGTAAAATATTAGATTCCCACTAAATAATAAAAGAATCTTTTCAAAATGCCAATGAAAATAAAAATAATAAATAAATCAAAATATAAATTAAAGTGACTGTCTAAAGTCAACAATCATTAAATTAAAATAAGGCAGGGATTTAAATCCAAATAGAATCCTACTAAATAATAAAAAAGAATCTTTTTAAAATCTGAATGATTAATAAAATAACATTAAAACATAATTTAAAATAAAGTGATTGTGAAAAGTCAACAGTCATTAAATTATAATAAAATAAAGATTAAAATTTAGATAGAATTTAATGATAACATAATTAAAATTTAAAATTTAAAATAGCTCCAAAAAGCCAACCCTAACCCTAATTCAAAATTAGGGTTAGGCTAAGAATAAAACATCTACCAAAAACCTAATCTCTCATTTGGTTATTGCAGGTTTGGCAAAGAGCAAGAAGGAGATGAAGATTTTCAAGTTTTGTATACACAAAAGTATACATGTGTGTATATACACACCAAGGGTATGTATATACATACATATATATTTATGTATATATACTCTTCCAAAATCAACAAGAGGAAAGATAGAGAATAACTAAGTCTATTTTTTTCAAACATCAACATAGCAATGTATTCCAATAGGGTATATACATCTATGTATATATACAAGTATATATACATAGGTGTATATACAAGATTTTTTAAAAAACTAACATGATATCAAAATGAAATCTATTCTTACATAGGTAATTAGAAAAATAAATCCATATTAACTTTTCTTTTTCAACTAAATACTTGAAGTAAATTTTGACTACATAGGGAAGAGATTAACAATCATAAGAAAATCTAACTTTTTTTTGCATATGGAAAAACAAACTAGCAAGCTATCTTTTTGCATTCAAGGCATAAGGAATCATTTGTTTTACATTTTCTTTCTTTAGAAATATATAGAAAATAATAGAGAAAACTTCACATACAAATACAAACTTTTACAAGGATTTTACATGCTTTTAGGCATTTACATGGCCTTTTTCACTACTCTTTTACACATGGCTCTTTTAGCCCCTTTTACAACATAAAAATTTGCAAGTAATAATGACAAAATCTTCTTTCCTTCAACAAAATCAGCAACTTCTTCAAAAAAAAATCTGCAAAAGAAAACCACTTTGACCATGGAGACTCACCTCCCATCCTAGGCCATTACATGGCCACCCCTGAGCTTGGGGAAACAAAGATGGATGGGGGTTACATACATGCTTCAACAGACTTACACATAAAAACCAACAAGCACAAAGATACATAAAATTCCCATCCCAAGGATATTCACACAATGGGTCACCTTGGACCCATAGAAGGGGCGAAGGTGGAAAGTACCCAAGTAGGAGAAGCCATTCAAAAGTAAAATCATGCCTTCAAAAATGCCCAAAATCCATAACCATTGCCTTCACAAGGCCATACCAAAAATTACTAACCCTTCCATTTCCTTTCACAAAATATAACCCTTCCATTTCATTTCACAAAATACAACCCTTATGACCCCCAAATAAGTATACAACAAGAATGACAACATGAAGCCCATACATCCATGCCTCATCCGCTTCCTCCTTGAGGAAGAAATTTACACTAAATGGGAATTCCCAACTTAAGACCTTCACCCATCAAGGCTCTCATCTCTCCCAAGGGTGAGTTTGACCTTGTACACCCCAATAAAACAAAAACACTAAAACAAAACCAGCAAATAAACACTTAACAAGAAGTAATGAAAGAAAGTATGAAGCTTCACAAAACCATTACAATAACATAACAAATAAATCTTCATTTTACATACAAGCAAAAGAAAGAGTCTTCCATGACAAGATCACCAACCTTACTCCAAGCTATGGCAAAACAGGGTTGAGAAGAGTTTCCTTTCCTACAATCCTTCCTTCCTTGCTAAGTCCATCAAAACCTGCTAAGGCCACTAGAAGTCTCCAAAATTAGAGAGAGAAATCAACCTGTTAGTTCTTCAAAAGATTTTACACTCCATGAGATACCAATATGCTTATGACTAATGTTAAGGAGGGGTTAATTCCAAATGTGGGAAATCTATAAGCAACTGGACCAACTATAGGGAGAAGACTGCCCTCTTCACTTCTGGCTCTGCAAAACCAAGGTGGGTACACCTGATCTAATAGATTCAACTCTATTTCTTACTCAATATTGGATCTTATAACAGATAATAGTGAGAAAGTACTAAATAACAACCTATTATTCATTGATTCTCCATCACTGGGCAGAACTACTATATAAAGTAAATGAAACCTTAAAAGATTGGATTGATTATATGTTTAGGATTACAAAGATTTTGATCATTCCCCACAAAGAAAAGATAGGAAAATACAGGCCAGTGCCTTATCCATTGGGAAAAATATCAGAAGACAGAATGAATACAAAGATTTTTCTAGAATAACTGGCCTTTTGAACATAAATACAAACACCCCAACTCTTTCCTACTTATAGAAAATCCTCAAATAAATTTAGTGAACATGCATCCCACCCTGAGCAATATTTAATCCAACCCTAGATCAGAACTCAAAGCCAAATACATACATATAAATATCTAAAGATTTAAAGATTCACATAATGAATACAAAGGAGAGACAAATATTTGAGATTTGTATTAAGCATAACCTTGATCGTTTGTATACATCATATTCTGAATAGTAAGCTTGCAAGATATCAGCAACAACCTGTACTTCTTCTCTATTGCTTGATGAAAAATAATACAAAATGTTACAATCCTCGACTGAGGGTTAGGGTTTCAAAAATTCTATCTTCTCAACACCTAAACTCTCAATGCCTAGAATGATTATGAAAAATCCTTTATATACAAGGAAATGCAACAAGCTACCAATCATTCTAGGGTTTACAAAATTCTTAACCTAAAAAATTTAAAACAACCCTATTGGGTTTACAATAAATACATTGATCAAAATTGGTGAGATATTTGTAGATGAGCTGCCTTGCTTTATGTCATCAATTCTATCCTCGACTTCTTCCAACAAATCTAATTGCAATATCTTCGCTGTCATTCCTACAATAAATACCTCTCTACATCTCAACAAATTTCATGACTCAAAAGGTTACTATCTTCATTTGTCTCAAGAGGTAGGTGGAGTATTTACTTTTTCTGCATGAGGTATGTACTGATACCTCCACCTATTATACACCTCTTCACTTGGGAACTCAAAATTTGCAAACTCTACATTTTTGCCAGATAACTGTTCCCACCTATCCTCCAATTGACTGATCTCTCACTGAATGAAATCAAACTTAGACTTGGCAGAAATCAATGTCTCAATAGTATGTATAAAGAATAAAGTATTTTCTAAAGTCAAAATGCTAGTCATTCTAGTAGAAAAGTCATCATCTATTTGTGCTCACCATTTGATCAATTCTTTAAGTTCACCATTTTTCTTAAAATTCATGGGATCAAGTCACAACTAGGGAGTGTCAATTCTTTCTTCAAAAATTTTGATTTTCTCTCAAAATCACCCAAAAGTATATCATGTTCTACAAGCTTCTTCACATTCTGATGTAGTGGCTTGATCAATGGATTAGGATCATTTTGAGACTTGTACAACCATCTGAATAATCTCATATTTAGAGATCTCTCAATCCATTTCTTGAAGATTGGTCCAAACTCACTCTTATGCTTATCCAATGATATGAGAAATATCCTCAGCCTCCTAGCATGGTCAAATAGAACTGTGGGATTCAGATTTTTAGCAAACTGCATCACAACCTCTATTACCTTTTCTTCATATTTATGCTCTAACAAGCTCTTATCCTTCAAATGTTCTTCCCTCAGCCTATCCAATTCTTTCCTTTTTCTTTTGAAATGATTTGTCTCTTCAAGAAACTGTTGCTTCTCCCAATTGAGCCTTGCATCTAGGTGTGTCTCTGGGTTAAGTGATGGTGGAAATTCAATGATAGGGCTGGATGAAGAAGCCACTGCAAGTCTATCAGCTATCATTAATTGGGGTGACCTGTAATCTTGTGGTCCTGACAATTCAGCAATCAACTTGTCCTTTTGGATCAACTCTATTTTAAGCTCATTATAGGACTTAAGTACAATTTCAAACTTAAGCCTTAGCTCTTCCTTCTCTCGTGCATCTTTTTCTACCACCTTAACATTAAATTTGGCAGTCTCTAAAATGAGGTTTGAAGCCTCTACACCAGAAGTCTCACCTACTTGTTGCACTAACAAATTTCCAGCATACTTTGAAGAGAGAGCCTCTCTTTTTCCTTTGTTTTCCTCCCTCTTAAGGGACCACATTACTAGAGTAGCATGATCATTTGAAAAATAAATACCTCTAGCAACTTTCCAAGCTTGTTCTATAGTAGCAAGGGTCTTTATCTTGCTCTTCCTGACTTGATAAAAAATTATTGCATCAGCAATATCCCATTCTAGTAGAATCAACACCCCTACAGTATGGACCATATCCCTTCCCTCCTCAGGAGTAACCTTCTCAAACTGCTTCATCATCTCACCCTTGGTTTTAGTTTCAATCTCTGCTATGTCCCTATTAGGGAACTCTTCTTTCTTCTTTTCACAAATTTCCTTAAATTGATTTATCTTCATTCTCCATAAAAATTGAAAAAATGCCCTAGTCTTTACAAACTTTTCATCAGCAACAAAAGAGTCACTAGCCTATTTCAAAACAGGGTCAATTTGTTTACCCTCAAATTCAGCAATAGTGAGATCCATTGCTACCTCCTTAGGTGCCTCTGGCATTCCTTCCGATAATTCATCATTGGAAACAAAAATGTTCCCCTCATTCCTCATTTGTACCAACTGTTTAGCTACCCCATGTTCATCTAAGTGTAAGGGGGATTGAGAAGGAGAATAAATATTTTGTTTTGATCCTGATCCCTCTTGTCTTTACCTCTTCAGAGTGGGTCCCTACATTTTCTGATCATCCATAGGCCTCTTTCCTCTTGAAATAGAAGGAAGATCCTCACCTCTCTGTTGTGTTGGTAGAAGAACAGTATAACCACTTCTCTTTTGTACAATGAAATTCCCATTGGGGTCAACTTTGTATATCTTGGCTGGCTTAGAATTTTCCTAGCTCTCTCAGGGTCTGTCTTGCTCACAACAACCCTTTTCTCATTCACTGCATGCATGATCCCTTCAAAATGCTCCATAAGAGCCTCTACCTTTCTAGCCCATGGCTCAAAATCTTTCAATGGATCATAAGTTTTATCAAAATTCCTAATAAAATCTACACTCTTTTTGTAGATTATCCATTTCTCCTTCTTAATTTCTTGAGTTTGGAGATCAAACTCATTCCTTATTATGTCCTCAGGAGAATAGAATTGGTGCTCCATAAGAGCACACCTTATCTTGTCCCTAAACATTCCTGACAAGAAACCCTCATTGTTTGCACACCTAACCACAGCTATAGGCATCTTGTAGGGTTGCAAGATTTGGTTTAAATACACCCATCCTCCTTTAGTGATAACATATTGATGGGAAATTGTAATATCTGGGAAGAAAGTCCCTCTTCCTTCACCAATGAGAGCAGTTTCTTGCAAGTCACCAATTTGCCTTAAAATTTTAGCATATCCTATCTTCAATGGAACTTGGTAGGGAAAAATGTATGGTGCCACCCTGCAACCATATACCCTAAAGATTGTGGAGACTGGATACAGTATAATATCACCAAAATTATGAACTATGGTAATATCCTGACAATACTCTTTTGGTCTAATCAATCTTAACAATTCCCTTGGAATTCTAGGATTGTCAAAAAATAATAATGTTCTAAAAATTGAGGCAAAATCTCTGTCAAATGCAATAAAACTAGCATTAGTTTTATCCCATGACAAGGATGTAGTCCATAGCTGAAATAGGAGAGTTTTCCCATTCCTCTCTTTGACAATGTTGACTGTTGAACTGAAAAATTGCTCACCTTTGTACAAGAACATATGCATGAGCATAGAGTACCACCCAAAGGGCCTACTAACCTTCATGTTATTTATTCCCATCAATCCCTCATGGGTTAGGTCAGCCAAGTGAGAGGCAAAATCAAAGATTAGTGCCAATTGGGGATGTAGAGATTGCACCATCATAAACATATATGGAACATGCATATGAGTAGCTTCATCATGCCCTAGGATTAGAGTTAGAGACTTATAAAAACCCTGTGCACATTTACTAAATAGATCCAACCTAAAAGGCTCTGGTGTACTTGAGCTAACAACACACATTGATCCAATTTGGTCTAGAAAATACCTTAGAGGCCCTATCCTCAAGTAATCTTTCTGAGCTTCATATACCTTAGTGAACTCATTAAAATCTATCTTTTCTAACCCAACAGAAGGGTCATTTAATGAAAATACCTACCTGATCTCATCTTCTATGATGCTAATTAAATCATTTCCATTCACATCCTTGACACATTTAGTCATAGGATCATAACATTTAGCAATTTGAATCAATAATTCTACGTCCATAAATACTCTAGGGACAACCAATTTCCCTATATCAAATTGCCAAATATTACTAAGGGAGGCACATGAATTCCTCTATGAATACACTAACCTAAACAAAATGATACCATTATGATCCTCTCCCACCCTAGCGTCCCTCATCTAGCATCCTCTGTCATGGAGCCCACTATTCACATAATCCCTAGGGTTCCTCAGGACCAATTCCTTCAGTCTTTTTGCCCCATTGTTTGAATGCGGGAGCAATTGCATCAAGTCTTCAAAAACACCCCTATCTGTGTAATCTGTTTACCTAGACAACCCCCTCTTTGGTGGCATTTTAACTAGGGATTTCAAAACAATGTGCAAATACTAGGGAAGACCCTAAATATTACTAGCTAGCAACATAATTTCTTCACAACTTCCTCAAAGCCTCAAACAATTCTTGAATTCTGAAATTATGACCTACTAGGCACCTACAAAACTCTACTTGATATCACTCTAGAAAATAATCTAGTTCGCCAAGACGCTTATGAAAGAGCTAAAGAAAGCACTGATCAAATTGGGGTATATAATGTCTTGCCAACCATTTCAAATTCATCCACACATAGCTTATTAAGTTTGTCATTACTGAAAATTGGCGGCCTCAACATTCACAGGACGTGAGCAACATCACAGAGCAAAAATTCAAATTTGAACCATTGATCTTCTTTTCTTTTTGGTGCATCAGACGGTCAACAAAAATAGTCGCGTAACCCTCTTGTTATTTTCCCCAAACTAGTTCCCAACCAATGAGAACAACTCAATTTAATCATGTGGGAAAAAGAAACAACTTAACTCAATTTTGATCAGAGTGGACAGGTGTTAACCTATCGCTAAAGTGCGGGCATAAGATATGAACACCTTTCCTCAGTAGTATAATGACCACCGTAGATCTTTTCCCAACTTATCACACATTTACCAATTCCCAAAATAATGACCCCACCTTTCTTTTCGAACCTTTCATTGAATCAACAAATGCCATGTCAGACAAACTAGCAGGCAGAACCCTAACTTTTTCCTCTATGTCAAACATATTGACAGCTTGACAGGTCACCTCCTGCTTTCAACCAATCAAAAAAAAACCTGTCAGCATGACCTAGCGACTAAGGACCCACCATTCAGTCCACATCTTTCGATCAAGATCAAATGGTTGTTGCTATACCGCAAGCCTTAAAAATCATGCATCTTATCCCAGTGGTATACCGAAAACCATAGGATCTTGTCAAGCTTTAACTATCCGAGAAGGCCGACCCCACTTTAACTTCACTTAATTCTTCATCGAGTTAGAGACTGCCATGTTTACAAGAAACATGCAGGCGGGACCATCTCCCTTTCTTTCTTAGTACTAAACACCTTGTCGACTGCCACATCATGACTTATTTCAACCAATAGAAAATGAACATATCAGCGTGACCTGGAAATTTAAGGCCCACTTCATATCTCTTCCTTCATAGAGAATCAGATAGTCGTCGCTATACCACAAAGCTTAAACACTTCACAACTTTCTTCAATGGTATAACAACAACCATAAGATCAATCTGAGATTTATCCTTTGGAAAAGTTTGACCCCACAGCTACTACGTTAGTTAAGACAAGTGTCAACCTGAGAGAAACACCACAGAGACTGACAAGCCAGAACCTTCCTCTGTCAGAACAGATGTCGATCAGATGCTTGTTGCTAAACCGCGATGCTTAAAAAGAAATCAACTTGACCCAATGGTATAACAATAGTCATTGATGCATTCCTTTGTTTAATTGATAGGAGGCTTTGAAGACGGGCCCACTTGGATAGATGTTAACCCATCACTAATTCGCATGTCAGAAATTCTGACAACCGAGAACTCAAGATTCAATGACAACCACAAGTTTCAAAAGGTTAGTCACTTGGAAATATTAACGGGAAACTTAGGCTTTGAAGAAATATTAAAAAGGGACCCCATTCGACAACCTAGCAACATAACATATAAATTGGTCATTTTAAAAAAGGGGTCAATATTGCACATGTCTAGTTTGGGGAGTTAGTGAGCCAAAAAGGTAACACTTGAACATAACAGATTTCAGGTCAAGCTAGGGTTTAGTCCTAAAACCTCACAATTAGGTCTAAGAACCAAAATTTGAAACCTTCTAAAGTATGAGGATAAAAATCTAAAATAGTGCTAACACAACCTACCAAATTCCTCTCCATTCCACTAAAAAGGAAAACCCTACCTAACCTCAAAGATGATTGGATACACTATCCAAGGGTTGTTTCTCCAACAAGAGGGAAATTCAAAATTGCAAAGAGAGGAAGACATGGTACACTTCCCAATTTCATCACATTTGAAAAAGGCATCTTTTGAAGAGGCAAAAATGGTCTAAAAACATCCTATTGGTCAAAATTTGACCCCCAACCCAAAGTACACCTATGGGGTAATCTAATTTTAACCCTAACTAACCATTTGAGTTAATTTTTGCCTCTTAAAAGTCCACTAATAGTTGACTCATAAAAAATTAAAATAAGATTCCCTCCCAAGGCTCAAAAACCAAGATACTTGACCTTGGGATTCTACAAGGTGACTCAAAAGTGGAAGACAACTAATAAATAATGCACTTGGCCATGCCAACTCACAACACATGTGTCAATTGACACCACAAAAGTAACAACACATCACTACACACATGGCATGCCAAGTAGACATTAATTTAAAATAAAAATAAACACAATTTAAATAATACAATAAAACATTATTTTACAACATTATAAATCACAATGAGGTTATTTCCCCCTTTGGAGATAACCTTGGATTTACAAGATTTTCACATGCATCCATCTTTACTTTCCCCTTATTTAATCCATGATCAATTTCTTGCACACTAGATAAAATATCAGTAGCTCATGAAAAATCAAATGACATATACATATAAAATACATTAGACTTAGTCACACTCAAAACATCATATAATCCAAATGCATCCACACTTAATCACAAGATAATCACATAATTTTCAATAATAAATTTCCTAAATTCAAAGCAAGTTAATCCAAGAACACAATGATATATGAATTAATCTAAAATATTAACCAAGATCATTTCACATAGACTTTTCTTGCATAAGCATAAAATTAAAGCATAATATTCTAAATTAAATAATTCATCAATTACTGTAACATCAAGACCTAAAAATCAAATCATAGAAATATGTCCTAAACCATTTACAAGAAACATTTCAACTGATTCACTTTTCTTGCATTACTATAACATCAAATCATACCACGCAACATCTCTTACTCAACATTAGGACCTAATGATCACTTCTCTATTAATACATGTCTCAACATATCATAGATTCAAATGGTCATTTACATAAGCATTCATATCCAATAAAAAACATTTCAATATTCAAAAGGGGTACATTCTGCCTACTCAATTCTCAACACCACACACCTATCCTACTGCATTTCTTCTAGAATATTACATACATTCAGAAAACAATATTTAACAACATTAGAATATATATAAATTTCATTTTTCTTTTATTATTTTAGTTGCCTTGTTCTAATTCAGTTTCCACAAAACATGCACTCAATAGTATTATCATAAAGATTAGTTAAATTCAATTAATCCTATATCCAACATAGAGTGTCTTAGAATTATTGACATGAGTACATAAGTAACAAGAAAATGAGTACATCACAAATGGAGGTCAAACCTCTATCCATCAAGACACAAATCCATATGTAACAACATAACTTTCTAATTACTGAGTCTATAATGCAGAAAGATAATACATAGATAGAGTCTCTTAAAACACCTGACATGACTCCAAAGATAATCTCCTGATGAACATAAGGAAAATATGGGAAAGGTGCATCTCACAATGCCATAAAATCATAATGTGGATACCAATCACTGCATTCACATGACTGAACAATCCCTAACTCTAAGGGTCACCAGAATGTGATTCAAGACCACACCCTACATCTCCAAGTTAACGTAGAAAATAAAAAACATGCTCCAAAACAATCCTCTTGGCAGACTCTGTTGGTACTCGCAAATTTGGCCGAAATTTGGAGTGACCATATAAGAATTTTCTCTAAGGCAAGGTGAGTACCCTTGAAAACTTTTCGAAGTTGCCTTCTTGAAGTGCAAAGACAAGTGTGACTTGATGATTTTCATGACATACCAATTCGTGAACATGTTAAAAGCCTATCATGGAGTAAATGGAATGGGTCACAACTTTCAGTTATTAGTTTTGATAAGTTTTGGAAGATAGTTGTTTAAAGCTATTCACCTTAAATCTGAATTCTGCATATTGTCTGGTTGTAGCAAATGGCCTACTTTGCATGCTTGCATCTCTAACCTGATAATGTTTCATGATATAAGGATTGGTCTAAGGTGTTGTAGGAATGAGAGAGAATCTCCATTTCCATTTGAAGATTCCTATGAGTTCATTTGATAGGTTTTCCCAAGCCATTCTGTTTGAAATTAATTAAGTTTTCCAAAATGTGAAAGTGTAGAATTTTGAATGCCTTACTTTGAAGCCTTGCAACTTGCACTAGATTGAGTGGAGTGGATAATTGAATGTTCCCCCATATTCTAATCATGAAAAAGTGCTACTATGGAAATTATCAGGTCATGATGAATCTATTTGAGCAATTTATCAATCTGATTCCGTTTGCAGTTTCTAAAATTTTAATGAGGATCAGTTGCATAGTTTAGTAAGAGGCCCTGTTCGTGACGTTGTATCTTGAATAGCATGATTTTTCATAGCATTCCAAATTTTTTTTCATACTATAGGCTTGAGAGAGAGCATCCACACCAATTTTCAGCCTCTCATGTGCCAATTTGCCCTATTTGCCAAGGTCATTTCATTTACAGATTATTGAGTTTTACTAAGTGTGCACAGTTCAGTTTTCTAAATGGCATACTTTGGGGTCTTGCCATTTGCACCCTGTTTGAGATCAAGCATAATTAAAGGATGAGCCATATTGTAGACTTGGAAGAGTACTTGTTTGAAGATTTTGGGGTATCTGCCAATCTATTTGACCACTTTTTGAAGCCAATTCTAAACCCAATTTATGCATATTTTGTTGTTTTGAATCCTGAATATTATTAATGTGCTGACTTTGGCATTTGATTGTAGCCGGCCAATTGATCTTTGGAGCGAGCTAGTTATGGATTCATTTTCCTTGTATTAAGGTGAATTAGTGCCCAGGTTGCAAGTTCGTGAAAGTTTCATTGGGTGAATGTTTGAAGCTGCTTTTAGGGGCCAGTTAGTGATATTTGACAGTTTTGCAAGGGTGTAAAAATGTGATGTGATTAAATTTTTTGTACATTATGACTTGTTTTCACTGTGTACTCGCATCCGAGGTGAACTAAAGGTTAGATGATGGTGTTAAAGGCATTGTTTCTCAGAGCCAAGTTCCCAGTCGTCCTTCTTTTTTGAACATGAATTTGATGGTGTCATGTCTTGTCCATTTATGGATGAAACAAAAAATAGACAAAGGTGTCAATGAGCCATAGCTCATGCAAGATTATGAAAAATTTCCAAAGGAGAAGTGTTGCATGAGGTTTGATTAAACAAAGAAGAGATGCCAAAAAAGTCCTATGCATCAATTGTCAGGGTTATGGCACCTATTCAAACACCAGTTGTTGGAAGGACAGTTCCTACAGATGTTGAGGGGCAAGCTCCTATACCTCCACAAGTGCCACCTACTTCAAAATCCTTTGCTCCCACTTCTAATGCTTGAAAGAATACCAAATCTACTAAAATGGAAGGTCATGGATGTTCAATCTATATTAAAATCTTGCCTCTAAATGCTACAACTAATCAGCTTGAGGAAGAATTTAAGAAGTTTGGTTGTATTAAGCTTGGTGGTGTTCAAGTTAGAAATAATAAGCAACAAGCATTCTATTATAGGTTTGTGGAATTTGAGTCATCAAGCTTTGTCCAGAGTGCCATAGAGGCATCACCAATTACCATCGATGGCCGCTAGGCTGAGGTTGAGGAGAAGAGGCCTACTGGTTCAAGAGCCACTTGTGGTCATTTTCAAGCTGGAAGGGGTGGCTTTCAAAATGTGTAATTAGAAGAGGTCATGGTGGATGCAATACCATGGATAATGGTCTCCTAAGATTTGATCATGTCGAATACCTTGTAAACATGTGTTGATGAGGCTCTCTAGAATTACTAGAGAAGGAAAGTATCTCCAATCTGATGTCCCTAGGTAGCTGCTATATGGAGCCATGGTTTATGTGTGACAGACAATTGTTGCAGATGCTTCTAATTATCTTTCACGAGTTGTATGTATTGCTGTGAGATATAGTGCTGTCAGTATGTAAAATAGTAAGGGAGGACCTATGCATTTTGTAGGGGATGCTCATGCAATGTAAAAGGAAAGGCAGCAAATAAAAAGGCCAGTGTGTGAGTGAAACAATACCAATGTGAATTCCAAGGCACCTACTAGAGACTCACGCAAGTATGAATGGGGACAGCTTACATTGTTTGTGGGCTCTCCCAAAATGCTTTGGGAAATTTGTGTAAGCATGAATAGGAGGTACACCTTTGAGAAAACAGATATGTGTGTGGTCTTAAAGAGGAAGACTCGCGCATTATAAAATAGAGGAAACGCCAACATAAATTTTAAAAGGGGGCATTGATAGCCAAGATGAGGGGGTGTATAAAGCACATTGGAAGCTACAGCTTGGCGTGAAACAAAGGAAGACCTACACATAAAAGGGGAGACTTAATGTTGAAATGGCATTTGAAGGATTGCGTGGGGCAAGCTTGAATTTCAAAGTGGTTGCCAGTTTGGAAAGGACAGCGAAATGAAATGGAGACTCATGTTTGTGTTTGAACAAAATGGCAGTGCATTAATGTTTTTGGAGGCTCATGTATGAACCGGAAGGGCTGTGAGAGACAAAGGAGAACTAGCGCATGATTTCAAAGACCAGTGATGAATGGACAGCCAGTGCCAAGGTCACGTTTATGACAGTTTGCGTAGGTTTTAATAGAGGATATCTGCGTAGGTCAAGAGAATGCCATTATTCCAGTAGATTGAAATGCCAGCAAAAATGCAAATAGGAAATGCCAGCACAAGCAATCAAATAGCACCAGCATGTAAATTGAAGGTTGCCTATTGCACATATACAAATGATATGAAGCACATAAAAAAAATCAAGGGGCAAGGATGGTGGTGTGAGGAATGCACATGGAGGTGTGTTTCTGGTAAGGAAGCCAACGTTATGAAATTGAAGCCTGGTGTATGAAGTAATGTCTATAGCCAATGCATGAAGGAGCTATATGTTTCACAATTTACAACCGCATACAAATTTAGGAAGCCAAAATAAAATATTTGCCAGTGTAAGTGTTGGTGCGTACAGGTATGGGGCATTGTTATGAGGAGCTTCAAAATCCCACATTTGTTGTGCTTCAAAGTTTTGAATAGTGTAAAAGAAAATGCACTCAAGTCTTTAGTAAAGTGAGAAGAAGGAAGGCTTATGATTGGGTGTTCATGTGGGCCCTAGGCATGAACTGTGAAGCATAGGTTTTGAATGGTAATATAAAACTTTCAGAGGGATTTATCCCACATTGGTGGAAAAATGGAGAAAAAGGTATTCAAATAGCCCAATACACGTTATTTATAATGACTAAGTGTGGACGCCCAGTTGGAGGGCCGGTTTGATCATGTGCATGAAAATTAAGGTGATTGACTTGGAGTCCAGTTGGCGGTTACATGGCAAGCGGGCCTGCGGAAAGGTAAGGTATTTTTGACTAAATGTGTGACTATGTAGGAATGGTGGCCTCGAGATTTGTGTGGTAATCTAATGGTGGTCGCATGATCTCAAGGGCCATTTCTGGCCCATGCGATCATGCGACAAGGCGACACATGGTGCTACAATGAGGTGGCAGTCTGGTTCAGTTACAATTGCCCAGGTGGATATACGAGCCAACCAGCGAGTCCCAAGTGGCAAATGTGAAACATGGTGTCCAGGTGGTGATGAGGTGGTCAACTAGGTGAATCAGATTTTGACATGTGGCACATGTGGGACTTGCAGTTTTTAAATCTATATGCAGAAGAGTTAAGACAAATATGAAAGTTCAAACTATATGCATAAATTTTGAAATTTATGTGATAGTTACTGATGGGAGTTGAAATTTGAAAATGCTCCTGGGAGTTCAATTTGTGCCCAAATATACAAGTGTAGTATACCATTGGAAATGGGGGGAAACGATGATTTTATTGGTGCTATCAGAAATCAGTTTTGAACAAGTGGGAAGGAGCAGTAAGAGGTTTTTTCTCCGAGTTTAGTTTTGGCGGGAGGAGGAAGTTGTTTACAGAATTATTTTGCTAGAAGAGACAGGTGTCATGGGTGAGATATTTTTAGGGTCTCTTTCTTTCCCCCCATATATTCCAATCTTCTGATAATTGTAAAGGGTTCTGAAATGTTGGTCTCCATAGAGGGTTTGAAGTTGTGCTTAACTCCTGGAGGTTCAGTCATTTTCTTGGTCCCAAGTGCTCTGTGGGCTGGGTAGGGGATGTAATTTTATTCTTCTGTTCAGTCTCATAACATCGACTGATGACCTTGCTCTCAGTCTAGGGTACTGTAGATTGTATTAGGCATGTTTTTTGTAAAGAGCAATATTGCTGGTTTGGTTGAATATTCAAAAAGTTGCACTGGAAAGCATTTTGTTTACATGATACTAATATAGCATTTGAATAAGTTCCTAAGTTTACATCTCTCCTTGTGTATTTCTCTTTGAGTTATGAATTGATAAAATTCGCTGCATGGATAATATCTATGTGTATGCTTATATTTTTTAGCTCTGGTCTAGGATCAAATTAAAAAGCTCTAGATATGACATAAATTCTTTAAGGTTTTGCATAAGGATATACCAGTAAGTAGTGTGAATCTAGGACTCCTTTGATAAAATCCACCACAGGGTGATTAGCATTTTCAAAGGATAAAGATCATTCAAGGTTCAGTATATTTGTTTATGTATAACAATCTCGTAGTGGAGGTGTTACCCAATGGATAAGACACTGGTCAGCAGTGAGTCCCTTTTATAGAGATCAGTGTTTGATAGGGTTCTATTTTACTCCCCTATCTGATACAAATTTATCGAACATTTGTGAAGTATTGTGACCTACCTGTTCTATCTCATCTTATGGTAAGCGAGAATCAATGAATGAGTGGTTCTCATTTAGTATTTTATTACCATCCATCTATTACATTTAAATCCAGTTAGTGATTATTGAGATAAGTCTTGTGTTACTAGATTAGGAGCACCCTCCTTGGTTTTGCAGAGCCAGAAGTGCAGAGGGCAGTCTTGTCCCTATAGTTGGTCAAATCATCCTTAGAACTAAATATTTGGATCTAACACATCCTCAAAATCTGTAGATGTATTGGTTGCTTGTCAAAGCATAAAGTCCATTTTGGGAACCAACAAAATGGAGACTCTACTGGGGAACTGTTAAACAAAGTTTAAATAACACGGGTACAAGTTGAGCTAGACTCCTGGCCGACTTATTTATCTATCTAGTGGTTACCATTGAAATATATAGTTTGATCTAAAAAGTTTTAAATATTATCTCACTAAGTTGTGAGTGGCGACTCTGAGATCCTCTGTTTGATCAGTGCAAGTTTAGAATAGAATATATGATGTATCCAGATTTGATAAATAGTGTGTGAAAAATAGATCCTGGTGAAGTTTTAGTTGGCTGGAAAAGGATTGTGAATAAGTGAATTATTTTCCTCTTCAAGGAGGTGGTGACTCTACATGAAAAGAACTTGATGGAGCCACAAGGTGAGCTCTAGGATCTGCCAAATTTTTAGTTGATAAATAAAAAATAGGAGTAAAGGGAAAACACCAGGTATTTCTCATTTGTATTTTGTGTATTTACATTATCCTTATTCAGTGAAGAAGTCACCATAGAAAGGATTTTATATTCTGGATCTGCATATTTCTTTGGATTTATTAGAAAATCTTCGTCATGTTTTGGAGGAGTATGTATGATTTGAAGAATCCATATGGCTGCATGAGTTGTTCATGATAAGAATTTGAATATTTCATTAAGAAAAGATGCAGCCCATAATGGATTCATGCAGGAACTCTTCTGAACAAATGTATATGCCATTATGTTTTCATGACGTGCATGGCTTGCCAAGAGTTAGTAAGGGTGGGTGTGAAATAAAAAATGAAAATCTAGATTAGGACATTCATGTCTCTATTGATCACATCACTCATAAAGATGATAATGAGGATCTACTCATTAAAATTGAAATCCTTGAAAGAGAAATTGCTGAGAATGATGTTGTGCTTTGGCAGTTGCAAGAAGAACAGAGGTTACAAGCAATGGTTGTTCTTCATTTCAATGATGAAGAAGCCACCGATGATGATGCTATTTCTATTTGTGATAATTATGCTGATTATGATGCTGACAGTGAAGTCAGTGAACATAAAGATACTGAAGATAAATCTACAATTGATAATGTTTCCATTAAGTTTGTAGATCCTTCCTATTATCAACATAAGATGACAACCTTGTTGTCTCAATATAAAAAATATTTGTGCAAAGAACAAGGAGATGATTATGAGGTAGATGAAAGTTGTTGTAGTGACTTCCCAGAAGAAAATGATACAAGCCAAGAGATCTTGTTTCCTATTTCCAGCAAAGAAGATGATTGTGACATCCAGCAAAAGCTAGAAGAAAGTGAACTTGAAGTTCAATGTTCAATAAGCAATGATGAAATTTCAAAACTCCTAACTACTGATTTTAAGAGGTATGCATCAAATGTAAACCTTACTTTGCAATGCCTAGTTGATATATGTTTTGATAATGAAGACATGCAAGTGGATGCAAAGTATGCTGATTTTCTTTTTCTTACTTCCGAGGCAAACAATGTGCAAGATGGAAATGCATATGACTGGAAAAAATTTGATTATGTTGAGTATGATGAATATGATGACTCATATTCTGGTGTGGATTCAATTTTTTATGAGCTTGGTAACAAGGATTCTTGTATAGATCAAAATGCTGAGGAAAGTGATAAATCTGAAGATATCTTTTCAGCCCTGCAAGTTTTAAAGGAACCATTGTCTGATGATACATGTTCACATGTGCAAAGTATTGATAGGAGTTGTCATCAGGATGATGGGATGTTTCCTTCTAGTTTGCAAACCGATGTTGTAATTGACCATATTTCTTCTCTGCAAACTAATGAGTAAGATAGGCCTGATGTTTCCAGCTATTTGAGTGAATTGAGATACCTTCCTTCTTGGCCGGTTAACAATGAAAAAGAGGGCAGCGATTTGTTGCTGCATAATGCTCAACATTTTCAATACTCTATTGATTCTGAGGCACCTAATAATGGTGAGAATGTTGATTATTGTTCATTTGAAATATTCAAAATGTATGGCAATATGTTTGATTAGACAGATAAGAGCAACAATCTCAGCTTACCTTTGATCCACGGAAATGAGAATCAAGTATTTGATAGGGGTAAGTGCTGATTTCAGTTTGATGGCTTTGGGACATTTGTACATAATGTTCTCATTGTATAGTTTCTTTGCTTTCAGTTGTGTGGAGTGTTTCTTTCAATAAAGGTACCCTAGTTTTGAGAAGACAGTGAGAAGTCTGATGTATGTTTTTGGGTGGTCTGCTTCACCAATGATTCTGAATTCTCTATGTGCCCGCAAGGGGCACGTGTCCCCAGACAGAGCCACTATTGGTACTTGAAAATTTGGCCCCAATTTGGAGTGACCATATCAAAATTTTCTCTAAGGCAAGGTGAGTACCCCTGAAAACTTTTCGAAGTTGCCTACTTGAAGTGCAAAGAAAAGTGTGACTTGATGATTTTCATAAAATACCAATTCGTGAACATGTTAAAAACCTATCATGGAGTAAATGGAATGGGTCACAACTTTCAGTTATCAGTTTTGATAAGTTTTGGAAGATAGTTGTTTAAAGCTGTTCACCTTAAATCGGAATTCTTAATTTGTCTGGTTGTAGCAAATGGCCTACTTTGCATGCTTGCATCTCTAACCTGATAATGTTTCATGATATAAGGATTGGTCTGAGGTGTTGTAGGAATGAGAGAGAATCTCCATTTCCATTTGTAGATTCTTGTGAGTTCATTTGATAGGTTTTCCCAAGCCATTCTGTTTGAAATTAATTATGTTTTCCAGAATGTGAAAGTGTAGAATTTTGAATGCCTTACTTTGAAGCCTCGCAACTTGCACCAGATTGAGTGGAGTGGATAATTGAATGTTCCCCCATATTCTAATCATGAAAAAGTTCTACTATGGACATTCTCAGGTCATGATGAATCTATTTGAGCAATTTATCAATCTGATTCCGTTTGCAGTTTCTAAAATTTTAATGAGGATCAGTTGCAAAGTTTAGTCAGAGGCCCTGTTCGTGATGTTGTATCTTGAATAGCATGATTTTTCATAGCATTCCAATTGTTGTGTCATACTATAGGCATGAGAGAGAGCATCCACGCCAATTTTCAGCCTCTCATGTGCCCGTTTGACCTATTTGCCAAGGTCATTTCATTTACAGATTATTGAGTTTTACTAAGTGTGCACAGTTCAATTTTCTAAATGGCATACTTTGGGGTCTTGCTATTTGCACCTAGTTTGAGATCAAGCATAATTAAAGGATGATCCATATTGTAGACTTGGAAGAGTACTTGTCTAAAGATTTTGGGGTCTCTGCCAATCCATTTGACCACTTTCTGAAGCCAATTCTAAACCCAATTTATGCATGTTTTGTTGTTTTGAATCCTGAATATTATTAATGTGCTAACTTTGGCGTTTGATTGTAACCGGCCAATTGATCTTTGGAGTGACCTAGTTATGGATTCATTTTCCTTGTATTAAGGTGAATCAGTGCCCAGGTTGCCAGTTCGTGAAAGTTTAATTGGGTGAATTTTTGAAGCCACTTTCAAGGGCCAGTTAGTGATATTTGACAGTTTTGCAAGGGTGTAAAAATGTGATGTAATTAAATTTTTTGTACATTATGACTTTTTTTCACTGTGTACTCACATCCGAGGTGAACTAGAGGTTAGATGATGGTGTTAAAGGCGTTGTTTCTCAGAGCCAAGTTCCCAGTCATCGTTGTTTTTTGAACACGAATTTGATGGTGTCATGTCTTGTCCATTTATGGATGAAACAAAAAATAGACAAAGGTGTTAATGAGCCATAGCTCATACAAGATTATGAAACATTTCCAAAGGAGAAGTGTTGCATGAGGTTTGATTAAACAAAGAAGAGATGCCAAAAAATTCCTATACATCAATTGTTAGGGTTATGGCACCTGTTCAAACACCAGTTGTTGGAAGGACAGTTCCTACAGATATTGAGCGGCAAGCTCCTATACCTCCACAAGTGCCACCTACTTCAAAATCCTTTGCTCCCACTTCTAATGCTTCAGAGAATACCAACTCTACTAAAATGGAAGCTCATAGATGTTCAATCTATATTAAAATCTTGCCTCTAAATGCTACAACTAATCAGCTTGAGGAAGAATTTAAGAAGTTTGGTTGTATTAAGCCTGGTGGTGTTCAAGTTAGAAATAATAAGCAACAAGCATTCTATTATAGGTTTGTGGAATTTGAGTCATCAAGTTCTGTCCAGAGTGCCATAGAGGCATCACCAATTACCATTGATGGTCGCCAGGCTCAGGTTGAGGAGAAGAGGCCTACTAGTTCAAGAGCCACTCATGGTCATTTTCAAGCCAGAAGGGGTGGCTTTCGAAATGTGTAATTAGAAGAGGTCATGGTGGATGCAATACCGTGGACAATGGTCTCCTAAGTTTTGATCATGTCGAATACCTTGTAAACATGTGTTGATGAGGGTCTCTAGAATTACTAGAGAAGGAAAGTATCTCCAATCTGATGTCCCTAGGCAGCTGCTATATGGAGCCATGGTTTATGTACGACAAACAATTGTTGCAGATGCTTCTAATTATCTTTCACGAGTTGTATGTATTGCTATGAGATATAGTGCTATCAGTACGTAAAATAGTAAGGGAGGACCTACACATTTTATAGGGGATGCTCACGCAATGTAAAAGGAAAGGCAGCAAATAAAAAGGCCATTGCGTGAGTGAAATAAAACCAATGTGAATTCCAAGGCACCTGCTAGAGACTCATGGAAGTATGAATGGGGACAACTTACAGTGTTTGTGGGCTCTCCTAGAATGTTTTAGGAAATTTGCATAAGCATGAATAGGAGGCACACCTTTCAGAAAACATATATGCATGAGGTCTTAAAGAGGAAGACTCACGCATTATAAAATAGAGGAAACGCTAACATAAATTTTAAAACGAGGCATTGACAGCCAAGCTGAAGGGGTGCGTAAAGCACATTGGAAGCTGCATCTTGGCATGAAACAAAGGAAGACCTGTACATAAAAGGGGAGAGTTAATGTTGAAATGACATTTGAAGGATTGCATGGGGTAGGCTTGAATTTCAAAGTGGTTGCTAGTTTGAAAAGAATAGCGGAATGAAATGGAGACTCACATTTGTGTTTGAACAAAATGGCAGTGCATTAATGTTTTTGGAGGCTCATGTATGAACTAGAAGGACCGTGAGAGACCAAGGAGGACTAGCGCATGATTTCAAAGACCAGTGATGAATGGATAGCTAGTGCCAAGGTCACATTTATGATAGTTTGTGTAGGTTTTAATAGAGGAGATCTACGTAGGTCAAGAGAATGCCATTATTCTAGTAGATTGAAGTGCCAGTGAAAATGCAAATAGGAAATGCCAGCACAAGCAATCAAATAGGAATAGCATTCAAATTGAAGGCTGCCTGTTGTGCATATACAAATTGATATGAGGCACATAAAACAAAACAAGGGGCAAGGATGGTGGCATGAGGAATGCACATGGAGGTGTGTTTTTGGTAAGGAAGCCAACATTATGAAATTGAATGCTAGTGTATGAAGTAATGTCTATAGCCAATGCATGAGGGAGCTACACATTTCACAATTTATAATCACATACAAATTTAGGAAGCAAGAATAAAATATTTGCCAGCATAAGTGCTGGTGCGTATAGGTATGGGGCATTGTTATGAGGAGTTTCAAAATCCCACATTTGTTGTGCTTCGAAGTTTTGAATAGTGTAAAAGAAAATACACTCAAGTCTTTAGTAAAGTGAGAAGAAGGAAGGCTTATGACTGGGTGTTTGTGTGGGCCCTAGGCATGCACTGTGCAGCGTAGGTTTTGAATGGTAATATAAAAATTTTAGAGGGATTTATCCGACATTGGTGGAAAAATGGAGAAATAGTTATTCAAATAGCCCAATACACGTTATCTATAATGACTAAGTGTGGACACCTAGTTGGAGGGCCGGTTTGGTCATGTGCATAGAAATTAAGGTGATTGACTTGGAGTCCAGTTGGCGGTTACATGGCAAGCGGGCCCACGGAAAGGTAAGGTATTTTTGACTAAATGTGTGACTGTGCAGGAATGGCAGCCTCGAGATTTGTACGGTAATCTAACAGTGGTCGCATGATCTCAAGGGCCATTTATGGCCCATGTGATTATGCAACAAGGTGACACATGGCGCTACAATGAGGTGGTGGTCTGGTTTAGTTGCAGTTGCCTAGGTGGATATGCGAGCCAACCAGTGAGTGCCAAGTGGCAAATGTGAAATGTGGTGTCCAGGTGGTGATGAGGTGGTCAACCAGGCGAATCAGATTTTTACATGTGGCACATGTAGGACCCGCAATTTTTAAATCTATATGCAGAAGAGTTAAAAAAAATATGAAAGTTCAAACTATACGCATAAATTTATTTATGTGATAGTTACTGATGGGAGTTGAAATTTGAAAATGCTCCTGGGAGTTCAATTTTTGCCCAAATATGCAAGTGTAGTATACCGTTGGAAATGGCAGGAAACGACGGTTTTATTGGCACTATCAAAAATCAGTTTTGAACAAGTGGGAAGGAGCAGTAAGAGGTTTTGTCTCTGAGTTTAGTTTTGGCGGGAGGAGGAAGTTGTTTACAGAATTATTTTGCTAGAAGAGACAGGTGTCATGGGTGAGATATTTTTAGGGTCTCTTTCTTTCCCCCCATATATTCCAATCTTCTGATAATTGTAAAGGGTTCTGAAATGCTGGTCTTCACAGAGGGTTTGAAGCTGTGCTTAACTCCTAGAGTTTCAGTCATTTTCTTGGTTCCAAGTGCTCTATGGGCTGGGTAGGGGATGTAATTTTATTCTTCTATTTAGTCTCATAACACCGATTGATGACCTTGCTCTCAGTTTAGGGTACTGTAGACTGTATTAGGCATGTTTTTTGTAAAGAGGAGTATTGTTGGTCTAGTTGAATATTCAGAAAGTTGCATTAGAAAGCATTTTGTTTACATGATACTGATATAGCATTTGAATAAGTTCCTAAGTTTACATCTCTCCTTGTGTATTTCTCTTTGAGTTATGAATTGATAAAATTTGTTGCATGGATAATCTCTGTGTGTATGTTTATATTTTTCAGCTCTGATCTAGGATCAGATTAAAAAGCTCTAGATATGACATAAATTCTTTAAGGTTCTGCATAAGGATATACTAGTAAGTAGTGAGAATCTAGGACTCCTTTGATAAAATCCACCACAGGGTGATTAGCATTTTCAAAGGATAAAGATCATTCAAGGTTCAGTATATTTGTTTATGTATAACAATCTTGCAGTGGAGGTGTTACCCAATGGATAAGACACTGGTTAGCAGTGAGTCCGTTTTATAGAGATCAATGTTTGATAGGGTTCTATTTTACTCCCCCATCTGATACAAATTTATCGAACATCGGTGAAGTATTGTGACCTACTTGTTTTGTCTCATCTTATGGTAATCGAGAATCAATGAATGAGTGGTTCTCATTTAGTATTTTCTTACCATCCATCTGTTACATTTAAATCCAGTTAGTGATTATTGAGATAATTCTTGTGTTACTAGATGAGGAGCACCCTCCTTGGTTTTGCAGAGCCAAAAGTGCAGAGGGCAGTCTTGTCCCTATAGTTGGTCCAATCATCCTTAGAACTAAATATTTGGATCTAACCCATCCTCAAAATCTGTAGATGTATTGGTTGCTTGTCAAAGCATAAAGTCCATTTTGGGAACCAAAAGACTCCACCTCACATGGGACCAACATGACCTTACCATTCAAGTGTGACAGTCGAAACCACACCATTAGGATGTTTGTGCAAGTAGGCAAATGAGGGAGGCACTACACAAAAAATTTGAGGACTATTGCAGTCATTTAGAAAAGATATTCTTGAAATCTCTATATTATGGGATAGCCTTGAACCCAAATAAGTTCCATTTTGGAGTCACACATGGAAAACTATTAGGGTACATAGTGTACAAAGAGGGAGTATGTATTGATGTAGAAAGACTTGCTTCTATAGACAAAATCCCTATTCCAAAAACTGTGAAGGCAATTTAGTTATTTTTTGGGAAAATCAACTTTTTGAGAAGATTCATTTCAAATTTTGTAGAAATAGTCAAACTAATTTCTAAAATGTTGAAAGGAGAAAAGTAGGATTGGATATCTGAGGCACTTGATTCTTTTGTTGATATCATGAGAGAAATCAAGGAGGCTCCTATATTAAAGTCACCTATTTTTTCTAATCCCTTTCAGATCTTTTCTTTTACCTCTTTTCATAAAATTTTTATCTTCATGTGTTTCAAGTCAGATGAATTCAATACCTTTTGTGAAGATTATGGTATCACAGTCTCTTATGCTTTATCTTACCATCCTTAAGGAAATGGACAGAAAAATCAAGTAATAAGAATATCTTGAAGATCATAAGGAGAATACTTGATAACAACAAAAAGGCTTGGGTTTCTAAGCTAAATTTGGTATTATGGGAAGAATGGATCACTACTAAGAAATCTATTGGTAAATCCTTATTTGATTTAGTGTATGGGAAACAAGAAAAACTACCATTAGAAAATTTATTGCCAGTCCATAAATTTATGATTGATGAGGAAATTCTTGATCCCATGGAAGAGATATTTTTGCAACTAGTAGAACTAGATGAAGTAATAAGAGAAGCACAAAAACATTATTTCTAGGTTCAACAACAAATGACATTTGTGCATGATAAGAAGTCCAATAACAAAAAGTTCAAAGAGGGAGACTGTGATCTCATGTGGAATGGTAGATATCAGGAAAAAGGAAAACATGGAAAGTTTGAAGTTCTTTGGGGTGGACCATATGTGATTATAGACAAGGAGGTGAGGAATCATATTATTTAAAAATAAGATATATTCCATGCACAATTGAGTAGGATTCTCCTTCACTATCCCATTGTATATTTCCCATCCCACCATTGTATATCTTCCATCTCATCTTTGGTCTTCTCCCAGAGAGTTTTCTAAATTCTTATAGATATTCACTAAATATCTCATCCCCAAAAATAGCCACTGTTGAAGCCTTAAAATTCTAGAATAAAATAACACTAAGAATCCTTCCATAGCCACCTTTCATAACCACATTACATAGGTCATCACTAAGTTTTATATATGATCAAGTAGGGAGAGTCCTTTATAAAGGTTGAAACTAGTGAATTTTTCTTATAAAAGGTTGAAGTTATTGAAGCTTTCTTTTTTTTCACTAAATACTTTCAATTTAGGGATGCAAATATTTTGAACTGCCCCCTTATCATTTGTCTCATTTTCTAGTAGATGTATCTACTAAGATATAAAGA
Source organism: Chamaecyparis obtusa (assembly GCA_027943335.1). Classification (NCBI taxonomy): domain Eukaryota; kingdom Viridiplantae; phylum Streptophyta; class Pinopsida; order Cupressales; family Cupressaceae; genus Chamaecyparis; species Chamaecyparis obtusa. The sequence goes on from BSBK01004552.1 coordinate 757,683, forward strand.
ACCCACTAAGTAGATTCATATCAATTGCCTATAAATCACAATAAGTTTCATTTTTCACCATTTCACAAAAGTTAAATAGTCTTTAACTAACAAGGACTGTGAAACAACAAATGCATTACTACTTCACATATTATGTATTCTACTTAAAATTCAATACTTGCAAAATATCAATAATAAGTGAGTAACCCACTATCTCACAAGGTATTAAGCGCTATAGAGATAAGAAGGATGTGAAACAGTGAATGATAGTTGGAACTATCCCATTTTCCATGTGGAAGACATTTGTTACTCTGATGGGTCTAATAAGCATCAAAGATATTCCTTGTCAGTTTATAGGATCAATCTCTCTAAAAATAATAAGTCTTGCGAACCCATGACCACACCACATAAACAACTATAAGGTGGATTCTACCAAATTTGCTACTTTGTAGAAAAATGAATAAGAAAAGGATGAAAGGGTTTCTAAATGGTGATATAACCCATGGGTAATCCATGTACCGCAAAACCAAGCACATGAAGAAAGATAAATAGTTAAAAAATAGAGATAAGATTCCAAATTGCTGGAATATGATAAAAGGTAAAAAGTGTTGCTGCAAATTGGTAAAAAATGGTATAGAAAGGTGGCGATGGCATTTTGAACTCAAATTTTGAGGAGAAAGAAGAGCCATAATTTTGCATGAATAAATTAAATGAGACAAGATGGAGGAATTTATCTAAGAAATAACATCTAAATTTTTTTCATTCAAAGTTGAGGGAGTGACAAGAGGAGCTCTACAATGGCAATAGTGTGAACTCTATGAGAAAAGGCTAGAAGTAAGTACTCAATTCTAGGCTAAAATTTAGTCTCTTAAAAATTCCTGATAAAAAGAAACTAGTTGAGAGTTAAGGAAAGAAAGTTAAGGAATAAGAGCTTAATAAAAGTCCATACAAAAATCCATACTAGATGCATTACCAGGTTCTAAGGATACAAGTGATAAAAATATTTTTACTAATAGATTAGGTGCTTGTAGAGATGCTAAGATTCCCATGAATGGAAGAGATATCTTATGGTTCTTCTATACTAACAAAGATTAGAAGGATCCTTTATGTAACCCATGGAATTTAGTCTTGGCAAAGGTTATTGTCCCAAATGTTTTGTAGACACAAAGATGAGTCAAGCATTGGCAGATCACTACTCCTCTAAAACTAGAATAATTAGGGTAAAAAATGGGACACCCATAATGGTTGTGACTAGGTTTATCATTATGAACTATATTAAATACTAAACAAACATGCCATCAATAAAATTAATTGGGAAAATTTCAAAACAAAGTATAGGAGACTGGTAAAAATATTTAAAATAGATGAGGTGGCATATTACAAAAAGAGAGGAGTAAATAACTGAACCATGTTGATTATAGAAAGTGAACCATTGTGGGTTAGAGATTTCATGTGGTTTCCCAATATACATACTATTGATGGTACAATTTTTTGGGAGAGGACTCAAAGGAAAAGATGCCAGAAGAGGGACTTTAAATATTACTCCTTGTTATGTTATTTGATACTCTTTCAAAATAGGGAAATGCTCAGGCATGTCCTGAAATTAACTACGATAAATGAAAAATGAAGTAGAATACCAATACAAAAGTGGTGTGTCTTATGGGATATAAAATTTAAGGATAACAATTTCAAAGTTTTTAGAGATTCTTTTGTTGCTCCAATTATTAGAGGCCTAGGTCATCCTATTGAATGAATTCCATTGTCAATAAGAGAAATATTGAGGCCACTTGCTTATAAAATAGAGAAAGGAAATACATAATTTTTTTGATTAGTATTGTAAAGGCCTAGATAGTATCACTAGAGTATATGGATTCCCGAAGGATCCTTAAAAATTTCCATTTTTGTTCTTGAAAGACTTGTATTTTTATAATTCATGTGGCAAATGCTCTAGCTTGAAAGATAAGTAATAGGACCAAGAAAGAAGGGGACATTTTTTCCTATGTTTCCAAATTTTTAGGATACTCAATTGGATCAAAGATTTTGGAAGAACTACAAAAGTTCTTAAAAGAAAATTACCATTTTCCATCAGATGAAGAACAATTGTGTGACCTTAAGGACCAAATTAATTCTATAGTTAAATGTTTTTCACATAAATGGTTTGCTAAGGAATATTTAATCAAAGACCACCTCACACTAGAGGAAGCTACACAAAGAGGGAAAAAGTGGAATATCATATATAAAATTGAAGAGGATAGGAAGAAGAAAGAACTTCCTAGGCTCTTTGAAGAACAATATAATTTAGCAATAAGGATAGAGTTGATGCTAGCCAATTTTGAGAAACTACATGAAAAATATACAGAAGATAATCTAGTGGAAATTCAAGCTCAACTAGAGAATCCAAAGGAAAGTGTTATCCATGATACTCATGATTTAGAATCCACACTGATTCCTCCTCCAAAAATGAGACATAAGAGAGATACACCTGTTTATTTAGTGCCATATGATGAATTAGAAGGGTGAGGTAATACTGATGAAGTGGTTAGTTCTCTCAATGCACTGAAGGGTAATGAAGAAGTGGATAAAACTTTATCTCCCCCAAACATATATCAAGAGGAAATTCACGGTTATGATGCCCAACTCCCTGAGAATACACAACCCATAAATTGTGTTGATGAGAGAGAAATTATATCTCAAAGGTTTATGAAAGAGTATAATTTCATTATGTAGACACCGAAAAATCCTTCAGAAAATAAATTATTTTTGTTTTCTGAAAATCCTTGATGACATCATCATTTATTAATTAATTAATTATTTAATTAATTAATTTATTTTTATGGCATTAAATCCCTCTCTCTTAATTAAAAATTTTTAATTAAGGAATCTAGCCTAAAAATGTCATTTGGACATTATCCCTAATTTATTAATTATTTAATTAATAAATTGACCAAAAACCTTCAAAAATAAATTAATTTATTTTTAATTTATTTTTTATCCCAAACTTGGCCAATTTCCTCTAGACCACTAACCTCTTCCAAAATCTTCTAATCCCTTCTTAATTTCGATTAAAAGGCTAATCCCATCTTTTCTAACCCTAATCCCAAGGTTAAATATTTAATTAAGGTTAAATATTTAATTTTCATATTTATTGAAAATATTTTAATAAATATTCCTAAGACTTAAGCTTTTGGAATAAATAACTTTTATTCCATGAACCTAAGGAGAAATCTAGACTCTTCTAGAATCTTCTCAAATCCACCCTCTTCACCCATCCTAATCCTTTTCTTTGTCCTAATCTAATCCTAATCCTACCCTTAAACCTTTGTGCAATCCTAACCAAGCTTAAGACTTTCCTAAACCAAGGCAAAGTCTTTCCTTCCAAATATCTCAACCACAAAGCATTTATTGCTTCCCCAAAGTCTTCAAAGCCTCTTAAAGCCCATTCATTGCTCTTACAAGCATTTATTTGGAGAGTTATGAGCTTGGAGCCCCCTTTGTTGACTCCTTTTTGCCCTTCCCTTCATCCACTCACCTTGTGACATGTGTCACCTCCTGATTGGCTGAGAACTAGCACAATCCATGTGCTTCCCTTTGAGTGAATCTTGGCCTCTCTTAAGGATTTCAATCCTGGCCATTCATTCCTCCTACCCCAAGCCTTAGAAATCCTATAAATACCCTCACTTCCTAAGGCAAATCATCCTTCAACTCTCAAACTCAATAGCAAAGTTATAATGTCATTTTCATTCTAGCATAAGCATAAACTCTTCATTTTAGATCATTTTCAAGCTTAAATCACATCTAAATTAGCTTAAATGGATTAACATAGATTCATTTCTTGTTTTAAATCTTAGTTCAATCATTTAGCTTTGCATATTTGTGTGTTCTTGAGGCCTTTGAGGCAAAATAGGTTCCTCATACCTATTTTGTGTCATTTTGGGTCTTCTTGATCCTCAAATCATCCATCTTGCATGCTCCAAGTGCTTGAGTTTGCACACCCACATCCCTCTATATCTAAGCATATCAAACGGTGCATGGGCGCATCCGTTTTAAGCTTAAACTGAGGTGGCTTTGATTTTAGTTTGTTTACCTTTGAATTTGATTTGATTATATGCTATGACTTTTGTTTGTCTTTGGCCTTCAAAACAGGTTTAGGTGCACTCACAAATCCTAGTCTACATTCTGGCACGCCCGGTGGGACACAAACCAAAATCATTTTGATGAAATTATGCTTTATATGCTTGTTTTTTGTAGGAAATAAAGAAATGTCGCCTTCATGAAAAGAAATGACGCCTACAGCAATTAAATGTCACCTTCAAACAAAGAAATGTCACCTTCAACAAAAGAAATGTCGCCTACAAGGAATTCAGTCACGCCTTCATGGAATTAAATCACGCCTTTGAAGAAAGAAATGACACCTATGAACTCTGTTTTCACGCCTGCATAACTGAGAATTTCCTGTTGTCGGCAACTTCTGTTACGTTCCAGAATTCTCTTCTGTCACCTTCTTGTAATTAAATCACGCTTGTAACAAAAGAAATCACGCCTCTGGTTTTTTATCTGTCGCCTTTTGAGGTACAGAATGTCGCCTGTAGGAATTAAATGTCGCCTCTGCACTTTCCAGCATTGCCTATAAGCTGGACAGTGTCGCTTTTGGTTTTTGTCTTGAGTTGCTTAGGACTGGTTTTTTTCATTTCTTTTATTACAGCAAAGGTCAAACTCAATCTTGAATGACATTAAGGAAATGAACTTAGGTCCTAAGTGTCATTGTCAATTTGAAAATCAAACTCAATCTTGAATGCACTAAAAGGAACAAACAACTCTATTCCCTCATCTGTTTCAGTTTCCAAAGCAAGCAAACAAATTCAATCTTGAGTGATCTAAGGGACAAAACAAAGCTTTTTCAAAGTTCTTAAATCAACTCGCTAATCAAATCTTGAATGCACAAAAGGAAAGAACTTGCAAACGTTCAATTCATTTACATTTTGAGGAAAAGAACAAATCAAAAGCTAATCACGAGTGTCTTCATTTCAAAGTTCAAACATCACTTAATCAAATTTGGGAAAATGAACAAAATCTGCTTGATGTGCATGTAGGAGTTTTTCAATTCTTGCATAATCTTTGTTAGAGTAAGCAACGTCGAACATTTGAACTTGGACAAGTTCACTTGTTCTACTTTTAGCGAGGCCTGTCCAAGGAGAAGCGCTTCCTCCTCGGAGAACGACCTCAAACCAGTATCCCCCCCGACCGGTATACAAATAAGTGAATACCAAAAGAATCACTTACATCTCCTAATCACCGGGCGTTCGTGCCAAACACGTGTCTGGGGATGGTAAACATTCCTCTCCCCCAGCATAATTGGCAAGGCTCTTAAGTGAGTCACGGATGATCAGCATAACCGGGTATGGAGACTCCACGGAACTATTAAAAACCTGATAAACTAGAGGCTACCCTATCTACATCCGAAAGTATCAAAATCCTTGTGCAAGGACCGATTCCAAGGGGTTTACCGGGTCGCCTCAAGATTACTCACCATTTGTATTCCCTTCTGGGGGATACCAAGCTGTGGGCAAGCGATTTTGATACTCACCTTCCTTAGGTAGATCTGTTTGAAGTGCTTGATAGTCAAAGACTCCGTGAAAACACTTGTTGAAACATCCACTTTCAAAGCTTTGTCAGAGTCAGTTGCCTTTGTTTGTATCCCGCAGGGTTGCTTTGTCCCTTGCGGAGATTACTTTGACTTTAACCTTTGCCATTGGAAACCTTTGCCTCAAAATCAGAAACCTCTTTTCCAAAGTGATGCCCAGCAAGAACAAACATCCTAAAGCAAAGTTGCCCAAATCCCAAGCCTATCAAGAGCAAAAAGTTATCAAGAAGAACACCAAGACCTATCAATCCATTATCCAAGCAACCCAAGCAGAGGAGAAGTCCCAAACCAGACTTGAGAACATTGCCCATAACGCCCGCATCAAACAGTTCGCCTTCCGTTTCCGAGTTAACCATCACTTTGTCAACCTTGAGCCAGAAGATTAGCCAATCCTTGTTCATGTCTTGTTCCATCTTCAGATCCTGAAATCTTGTCTCAACAGCCTTGCATCTTAGTCTCATCCTAGTTTCATCCTTTGCATCAGCATCAAAACCTTAGTTGCATTTCAAAACATCATAAAGTTGCATATGCATTCATCTTCCTACCAGCATTCTAGAATCAATCCTTGTCATCTGCATTGTCCCTTTAGATAAAGCATTGTTCCTTCACCCTTCAATACCTTTTCCTCCAGCATCCCCCCATCAGCTTTCCATATCTTTCCATCAAATCCACCATCTTTTGCTCCAAATCCAGAGATCCACCAACACTTAGTGTTCTACCCTTTTGAGTTGTTCCTATCCTATATCCAAGATCAGAGACCATCATCCTCTTTTTTGGCACAACGTGTTGTCATAAAGAAATCAAACCTTGTCCTTGCATAGCCATCATCTCGAGCAAGAGATTGGAATGTATTGATAAGAAACTTGTTGACCGAAGATCATCAGTCTATCTTAGGTTGACCCCATCATATCTCTGATCCTCCATTTGGGAAAAATAGCAGCTCATTTGTTGACCACTCAGTAATCTTTCACCAGCTTTCCACCAGCAACCTGTCCTTCCTCCACCGTCTTGATCCATATCAGTTCCATCCAGCTTCCATCATCACCATCTTGATCCATCCTTGCATTGCATCCTAGGAAGTCATCATCTTTAGAAGTTCATCAACTTTGCATCCATCAACGTCTTTTAGCCAAACATCTTGCATCCATTTAGCACTTGGATCTCCATGCCTGTTGAGACCAGATCTCGGAAAAGAAGAAGCATGAATCCTTATCCACCAACAACCTCATCTGATCCCAAACTTTTCACCAACGCCATGATGACCTATAATCCCCACATCCAAGCCAATAACCCATGTGAAGATCCAAACATCCCTTCATCCCCCTTGGCAAACCAAGCATTCACAAATCCTCCAGATAGCCCACCAGCGACCAATGCCCTTATACCGCAACATCAACAAAGCATGTTTGTTCACTACCTACCAGAAAGTACCTCCATCCCACCATCTCTCTATCCACGCATCCCCATCAAAACTATCCAAGTTCCAGCACAAGCGTATTCTCCGTTTGTCCAATCATTTCCCGATCCTATCATGCAAACATCCCAAGAGCTTTCCACCATTCCCCTTTTCTTGCAAGGAAGCCTCACCAGTCCCGCAACACAAGCTGCAGCACCATCCGCTCCATCTCATACCCCTTTTGCTTCATCGTCTGCTATGGCTGCCCAAGCCCAAATCCAACACTTAAACCAAAGTCAGCTTCCACCTCTCACGCAAGCTTTCACACCAAAAGCTTCGCCACCATCCACAAGTCAAGCAACACCTTTCACCATCAAAGGAGCACCGTCACCCTTCACCCCCCAAGCACCCGTACCTCCTTCTTTGGGGTTAGCGCAATCACTCCCCATTCCAACCTCATCTTTCTCTTGGGTGTTTCCTTCATTTTCCTCCTCACAAGCATCCGCTCAACCACAACCTCAACAAACTCCTTTCTCTCAACCATCATTCGTGCCCCAAGCTCCCGTTGCTCCTACCATTCCATCATCCGCTGCAGTGCACCCTAACACAAGCTCTCAGTGGGGCCTTACACAAGAAGAAATGAAGGCATGGGGGATCCCATCTCAATCCCCTACATCTATGGTTACAAGTCAACAAACCGCCTTCGCCCAAGCAGCACAGCAACAACTACCCCAAACGCCGCCACCAGCTTCAAGCTATTCATCTCAAATCCCAAATACCTTCCAGTAAGTTCCACCACTTCAACAGCCAACTTTCCCCAGCTATCTTACCCCATCACCCTTTGCTTCTAGCTTTCCCACATCTGTTCCACCTCTAAGTAACGCAGGCATGCACCCAGCTTATATCAGCCAAATCTAAAGCCAACCTCAGTAACTACCACCATCATACCCGCAAGCAGCATCATTCCAACAGCCTCCCCCATAGCAACCACATGTCCCTTTTCAGCAAACACCCATCATTCCTCAACAACAGCAAGTCCCTTGCTATCAGCCTCAGCAACAAAACCCTATCATCCCCCAGCAACAACAAGTTCCCACCCATCAGTTACAACAACAAGTTCCGAATGTCCAATATCAGCAAGCAGTCCCACAACAACCGCCAGTTCAACAATAGCAAGCAGCCCAACAACATCAAGAAGTTCCATATCATTTACCACAATATCCCCCTATGCCACACCAGCAATATCCCCAACAACCATTGCCCCAAAATCAGTTCCAACCTATTTATCCACAGCAAGCACCATATCTAATTCCACAGCTTCCATCACAAGCAGAAGTCCCAGTTCCCTCACCACTCAATGCTGAGTGGGAAGCAATGAAAAATGCTCTAAAAGAGCTACAAAGTGAAACAGAGAATAAAACCTACAAGTTCGAAGAGGTGTGCTCATATCCCTTCGATCGGTCCATAGCAACTATCCCTTTCCCCAAGCATTTTGAGATGCCCAAGTTCGACAAGTATCGAGGGAAAGGAGATCCAGTAAACCATATCAAAGAATTCTACATGGCGTGCCAAGAAGTGGCTTACAGTGATAACTATCTCCTGCGCCTGTTTCCCAAAAGCTTGGGAGGAACTGCTGTTGAGTGGTTTTACAAAATACCACATGGGACAATAAACACCTTTGCTGAACTCTCTGAGAAGTTCATCACACACTATGCCCATAATGTGGAGAATGAGTTGTCCTTGCTAGACCTATGCAACTCAAAGCAGAAAGACGGAGAAAGCCTTGCAGAATACTTGCAAAGATGGCAGAATCTTACAACCAGGTTATCATATCAGCCGCCAGAGAAGCATCTAACAAAGATCTTCATTGATAACCTGCATCCAAAGCTATCCCATCACATGCAAATGAACTATCTCCAGACATACCAAGACATCAAGAGCAAAGGCATAGGCATCGAGAAAGCTCTCCTAGACGAAGGCACTATTCGTCACTTCAAGGATGATTCCAAGAACAAACCCAACAATGATAAATCCTGTTACTGGAATCGTAACAAGAATGTTGTTACAGATGGAGCCACTGACACTAAGAATGTACAATTCATTGTGGCTAGTCCTACACCAGCTCAAACATACCAACCGCCACAAGTGCCCATCTATCAGCAACCACCAGCTCCCGCATATCAAGCACCTATTTATCAGAAGCCTCCTCAAGCTCATCAACCACCTGTGCAACAGTATCAGCAGCAATACCAACAGCAACAGCCAGCACGTCAAGGCAATCCTGTTAACACAGTTAACGTTGCCCCAAGGCAGAACAAGCCCAATAATCAGAACAATCCAAAGAGGACTTTCACACCTTTGGGTGAGCCTCTAGATTAGATCTTTTATCGGCTAGCCAAAGCAAATATGATCACATATCCGCCCATCCCACAGAAGGATGACAACACACCAAAGTCTGATTGGTATAAAGAAAATGAATACTGTGATTATCATCGTGTGAAGGGGCACACAACATTGAAGTGCATGCGGCTTAAGAACTACATCCAGGATCTCATTGATCGCAAGGAGATCCAAGTCGATGCACCAGCTCAATCTTCACCCAACGTCGGTTTGCAAATATATCAAAATGTGTTCCCTCAACATGATACCGGGAAGAATCAAGCCAACGCCAATCAGCCCCAAAATCGTGGCAAAGGCAAGCAAGAAGATCACACAGCGGCCTACATCAACTATGACAAGTATGTCGGATGCATAACTCAAATTGAGCCCATCCAAGATGAGCCCACCGTCAATACCATCCACGTCAGAGGGCCGGATCGACAATGTGCTGCAACTACCCGCAGTGGTAGGATAACTATTGCCGGTGCTCCTCTGAGATCAGCTGCTCCTCCAAGGCCAACATCTACTATATCCACAGCACAGTCTAACACCAGGCCAGCATCAAATGCACGCGCAACACAGCATAATGCACTAAGAGCACAATACAATATCATAGAGCATCTTGGGAACATGCCAGCCCAAATATCTATCTTGGATTTGCTCCGCACATCACCCATTCATCAGGAGATCCTGGACAAAGCTCTAAAAGAAGGCCATGTCCCCACGGACATTAACACAACTCAGTTTGAAACTCTTGTGGGACACCTATCAGCAGCATGTTCCTTGTCCTTCAAAGAATCTGATATACCAGATGTTGCTCCTGACCATACTCTCCCTCTTCGCATTGCTGTCATGGTCAGAGATTTCGCCATCAAACGGGTCCTAGTGGATAATGGCTCAGCCCTCAACTTGTGCATGTTAAAATTCATCAAGAAGATCGGGTTCACGGAGGCTGACATACAACATGAGCAAATCACTATCAAAGCATATGATAACTTGGAGCGTACCTCTGAAGGTACTATGACTTTGCCTATCCAGCTAGGCCCAGCAACGCAAGATACTCTCTGCCACGTTGTTGATCTTGACCTACCATTCAATATCCTCCTCGGTCGTCCATGGATCCATTCCATTAAGGCCGTACCATCCACTTACCATCAGTGCATCAAGTTTCCACATCAAGGCACTGAGGTTACCATCCACGCTGACCCTAACCCCTTCGCATACTGCCTTGTGATGGAAGCATCTTTCCCTCACTCTACTTATTGCCCTGGAACCGATATTGGTACTTCTATTGCTAGCTCATCCCGATCCCATCGCGATCCAGAGACCATCCTCTCTTCCACCTTATCATCCATCAAGATCAACAACCAAGGTTGTGGCAAATACAGCCTCAGTGATGCATTTGCTGTAGGAGCTCTTCCACGTGATCCACATACTCAAGGGCGCCCAAGTTTTCAAAACAAGCCTGTTGAAGAACATTATAAGCTCAAGCAAATCAGAAACATGACTTTTGAGTCTCATGGCAACATCAACAGCAAAGAAATGGATCCAGATATTAACAAATGGTTGTACAAAGATCCCCCATCACGTGACACACAACTTCTTGAGTACTTCAAAGAGAAATATCCAATTCCCTACAAAAATGTCACAAAACACTATAACTATCAAGGTGGTGGTCTAGGACCACAAGAGGATGGAAATTTGTTTCCTGTCATACCATCCCAGAATCCAGAACAGCAAGGACTTGGCTTTAATACCTCTCGCCTGCTTGAACAAGAGCCCAATACCACAACTGCGGACACTAACATGACCAACGTGAACTTTTCGAATAGCCAGGATGACCTCATGGAAATCAAAGACATCCCTGAAGAGAAAGACATCCGATCCTACGATGATATCTTTGCCGATGACACCCTCCTGGGGACTTCTGTCCTCCAACAACTCTCCATTAACCTCATAGATCTTCCCCTCACAAACCCCGACCTCATAGATTGGGACCAACCAAGCATCGCACACATCGACGAGTTCCAAAGCGCACAAGCACTCCTAGAATTCATGGGGGCATCAGATCCAGCAGTCAACCAGGATCCAACATCAACCTCTATCTATCAGCTTCACCCAGAAGGATATTTTGGGGAAGAGGCAAGCTTTAGTCGCAAAAATGAAATAGAAAAAGAACATCATGAGTCTTTATGTGAAAACCCCCTTGGGGCACATTCTGATTCCAAAATAGTAAAAACAAAGGGCGTATCTTCTAGTGAAAACTTGGCAATTCAGGCGCTAGAAGATGAAGCCTTGCCTCCTCCCCCTATCCAATATTATAGACCAGAGCAGTTGCCAATCATCATAGAGGAGACCAAGCCAATCAACTTGGGAACAGAAGAATGTCCAAAGATCACCTACATTGTAGTCAACCTAACAGAAGGAGAAGAAATGGCTCTCAGTGCCTTGCTCAAGGAATCCATCATCAACTTTGCATGGTCATACGCCCACATGCCTGGGCTTGATCCAAACCTTGTTGTACATCACCTATCAGTAGATCCAAACGTCAAGCCAGTGAAGCAGAAGCTAAGGAAAATGCATCCAAAGGTAGCATTGCTCGTCAAAGCAGAGCTTGAGAAGCTCCTCCAAGCTAAGATCATCAGAGCAATAGATTATTCAGAGTGGATCTCTAACATGGTGCCAGTCACAAAGCCTTCTGGTGACATCAGAATCTGTACTGATTTCAGGGACTTGAACAAGGCATGCCCTAAGGATGATTTCCCATTGCCAAACATAGACATGCTTGTAGACCTCACAGCGGGTCACGAAATGCTATCACTCATGGATGGATTTTCAGGCTACAATCAAATTCATATAGCAGAAGCAGATCAACATAAAACAGCATTCACAACCCCATGGGGTACCTTCTGCTACAACATGATGCCATTTGGGCTAAAGAATGCAGGAGCAACATATCAGCGAGCAATGATAGCGATCTTCCATGACATGATCCACAAGATCCTTGAGGACTATGTGGACGATATCCTTGCAAAATCCAAAACAAGAGATGAGCACCTCGACATCCTAGAGCGTGTATTTGATCATCTGAATCATTATGGCTTAAAGCTTAATCCTAAGAAATGTGTCTTTGGTGTTACATCTGGCAAGCTTCTAGGCTTCATCATCTCTAGATGAGGCATAGAGATCGATCCTAAAAAGGTAAAAGCAATAACAGAGATGCCTCCACCAAGAAATCTCAAACAGCTCAGAAGCCTACAGGGCAAGCTTCAATCAGTTCGGCGGTTCATCTCGCAACTAGCAGACAAGTGCCAACCCTTCTCACATCTCTTATGTAAAGACACCAACTTCAAGTGGGATCTCATATGTCAAAGAAGCTTTGATAAGCTCAAGGAGTATCTAGCTAATGCTCCAATCCTAGTACCACCGGTTCCAGGATGCCCACTCATCCTTTACATCTCAACAACAGCTACAGCACTAGGGGCACTCCTAGCACAGCATGATGATGAAAATAGAGAACGAGCTATCTACTACATCAGTTGTACTCTTGTGGGCTATGAGCTTAACTATTCACCCATGGAGAAAGCATGCTTAGCAGTGGTCTTTGCCACTCAAAAACTTAGACATTACATGCTTAGCCACACAATCAAGCTCATATCAAAGGTGGACCCTCTTAAGTATCTATTATCAAAGACAACCCTCACAGGCCGTATGGCAAAATGGGTCATGTTACTCAGTGAATTTGACATTCAGTATATAGATCGCAAAGCAATCAAAGGGCAAGTCATTTCCGATCAACTAGCAGAAGCACCACTGGTGGATGCCTATCCACTAATCATGGAATTCCCCGATGAACATTTATGCATGATTGAAGAGCAGCCCATGTGGAAACTATACTTTGATGGTTCCAACACATCCCATAGCTCTGGGGCAGGAATCCTATTCGTCACACCTCAAGGTGACTATATTCCAAAATCATTCAAGTTGGGATTCCCCTGTACCAACAATATTGCAGAATATGAGGCACTCATCTTAGGTCTCAAAACAGCTATCCAATGGAACATCATAGAACTACAAGTCTTTGGAGATTCACAGCTTATTATCAAGCAAGTCCTTGATGAGTATCAGACAAAGCATGACAAATTGCTACCCTACAAGCAACTGGTGGATAAACTGAAAGAGCATTTCCTACATCTACAATTCAATCAGATCCCAAGGCTTCAGAACAAAGCAGCAGATGCAATGGCAACCATCGGATCCTTATTGGAAATACCACGAGATGCATCACAGTATGAATTTCTAGTCAAGCAGCTACATTCACCAGCTTATGAGAACGCCGATGCAGACATGGTGTGTGTCTTGGTTGGTCCCCAATCCCCATGGTACCATGAAATCCATGCATATCTGAAAAATGGTATCATATCTCCCCATCTCACCAATAACCAACGCCAAAACCTTATTCACAGAGCTTCCCGCTACACTCTTGTAGCCAACACCCTATATCGTCGCGGGTATCACAATGTCCTATCTAGATGTTTAGACTCAAACGAGGCCATCCTGGCCTTACAAGAAGTTCACGCTGGAATTTGCGGTGCCCACACGAGTGGCATGGTTCTAGCAAAGAAGCTGCTTAGAGTTGGATATTATTGGCCAACAATGGAACATGATGCATGTGAATTTGTCAAGAAATGTCTCCCATGTCAACAACATGCCAATTTGATACATGCACCAGCACAGGATCTACAGCCTATTGCACCACCATGGCCTTTTTCATGTTGGGGCCTCGACCTCGTTGGCTTGATCACCCCCCTCTCTTCGAATGGACACAAGTATATCATAACAGCCACAGAGTACTTTACCAAATGGGTTGAAGTGATTCCGCTCACCCTAACTACTGGCATCCAAATATCCAAGTTCATCCTCTACCATATCATTTGCCGCTTCGGCATACCATCTACCATTTTCACAGACCATGGCACACCTTTTGAAAACCAGCATGTGGATGATCTATGTGCCAGACTCCACATCCATCACCGTTTCTCCAGTCCATATTTCCCTCAAGGAAATGGCCAAGCTGAGGCAACTAACAAAACTATCTTGAAAATCCTCAAGAAGGTTGTCAATGATTCTGGTAGTGACTGGCACCTCCAAATCAATCCTGCCCTTTGGGCCTACCGCACTTCTTATCGCACTCCCACAGGCACCACCCCATACTCCCTTGTATATGGTGCTGAAGCCGTTCTGCCGATCGAGGTTGAGCTTCCATCCTTACGCGTCTCCATGAAGAACTATACAACTGATGAAGACTATCGTGTGGCCCGGCTCACACAGCTAGATCTGCTAGATGAAAAGAGACAGCAAGCTTACGATCACCTGGTTGCATACCAGAATCGACTTAAAAGGAGTTATAACAAAAAGATCCATCCTAGACAATTCCAGGTCGGTGATATGGTCCTTAAAGAAAATCAGAAGGTCCTAGCAAATAGAGAAAAGAAAGGCAAGTTTGAGCCTACTTGGTTGGGCCCCTATGTTGTCACCGCATCCTTTGGCTCGGGAGCCTATCAGCTATCAACACCAGAAGGTGAGCCCTTGAATGATCCTATCAACATCATCCATCTGAAGAGGTTCTATGCCTGAACCTGATCTTGCATATATGAGAAAATCCAAAACATTCAAAAAAGCAAAAAAGAAAAAAAGAAAAAAAAGAAAAGAGAAAGAGAAAATAATCGTCCAACGGTGAAAACTTGGCAATTCAAGCGCCTTGGACAAGTATGTTGGTGAAAACCTGGCAAACAGGCACCAACATAGTGAACTGAGCTATTTATCTATTCAGTTGTCCTTTCAGCTACCGTCCTCATCCTCCATCTCTTAACAGATCTCCTAGCAGTTCCATCTCCCCTATCCTCCAAGCATTCGGCTTCCATCTTCCTCCAACCCATCTGCAATCCATATCCTATTCCAAAGCTTTGTACCATATCTTGTACCATATCCTTATCCCTTTCCTGTACAGCACTTTCTTCCTTGTATTTATCCTTCTTGTCTCTGGCCTAGTGAGAGTCCCATTGAGTGTGATCTTCCTATCCCTAATCCTGAGCTTCTGTACATATCCCTTGTGCATATCATTCCTCCTTGTTGTACATAACCTTTGTCCATCCTGCAGCAGCATTTGATCAAATATCTTGTCCCATCCCCAGCCTCAGAAAATTTGTAGTCCCACTCAGGCCTTGTGCTTCAGCAACATCAATTGACGACTTATCCTTGCTCATCCTGATTATTCCTTGAACTTCAGCTTTTGCCAGCGAACAACCACACTTATTCTCTCACCAAACCATGGGTCCTTGAGGATATATCATTCCTCCTGTCTGACCTAATCTTCCATCCTGGTCCTTGAGGATATATCGTTCCTCCTGTCCGACCAATCTTCCTACCATCAATCAAACCTAATCTCTCTCCTTGGCAAAGGATGTCTTTTTGGAGTTATCATTTTGATCTTGGATTTTTTGTCCTTTGGGTCTTGTTAATCTTTTTTTGGCTTCTCATTATCCCATCAGGGTCACCACGATTCATTATATCACGGTGTGCTGCGTGTGCGGATAATCTGGGGCAAGGTCTTTTGATCTTTCGCTTCTGCCTGTGAGTCAGTTGTGTGTTTGTGGTTCCTTCAGCATCGGTTCCACCATGTCGCCTCTGCGCTTCATGTGTGATGTTGGGGCAACCCTGTGTGTTTGTTTAGCGTCAGTCCTCGTCAGTCCTCTACAACACTGGTGACAAGGCCTCGTGATCCCAGTATCCTTGGCAGGTCTCTAGCATTGCTATATTAAATCTAGGTTGTGCACTCCCGTTTGCACTTGGAGCTATCTGGTCCCTTGCATTTATCATATAGATTAGTCTTGCATCTTGCATTTCCATCTCATCTTGCATATCATCCATATTTGTTCTTAGAAGTGAGGTTATTTATCTTCCCTTTCTTCCTAGGCCCTTCCTTCCTCGTCCCGCCGGGCACACTCTGTCCCAGGGCGTAATCCCTCTTTCTCCTTGTCCCACTGGGTGCATTTTTCATGATTTTGTCCCACCGGGGCATGTATCTCTCTTTCTCCTAGTCCACCCAGGTGTCATACCCTCTTCTTCTGATTCTAGCCTCGGCATCTTGTTTTCTTGTCTTTGACGCCATGCCACTTGCGACATCGCATCAAAGAGGGGCAAAATGTAGACACCGAAAAATCCTTCAGAAAATAAATTATTTTTGTTTTCTGAAAATCCTTGATGACATCATCATTTATTAATTAATTAATTATTTAATTAATTTATTTATTTTTATGGCATTAAATCCCTCTCTCTTAATTAAAAATCTTTAATTAAGGAATCTAGCCTAAAAATGTCATTTGGACATTATCCCTAATTTATTAATTATTTAATTAATAAATTGACCAAAAACCTTCAAAAATAAATTAATTTATTTTTAATTT
The DNA here is from genome assembly GCA_027943335.1 of Chamaecyparis obtusa. Taxonomy (NCBI): domain Eukaryota; kingdom Viridiplantae; phylum Streptophyta; class Pinopsida; order Cupressales; family Cupressaceae; genus Chamaecyparis; species Chamaecyparis obtusa. The sequence goes on from BSBK01004552.1 coordinate 774,544, forward strand.
ATTTTTTATCCCAAACTTGGCCAATTTCCTCTAGACCACTAACCTCTTCCAAAATCTTCTAATCCCTTCTTAATTTCGATTAAAAGGCTAATCCCATCTTTTCTAACCCTAATCCCAAGGTTAAATATTTAATTAAGGTTAAATATTTAATTTCCATATTTATTGAAAATATTTTAATAAATATTCCTAAGACTTAAGCTTTTGGAATAAATAACTTTTATTCCATGAACCTAAGGAGAAATCTAGACTCTTCTAGAATCTTCTCAAATCCACCCTCTTCACCCATCCTAATCCTTTTCTTTGTCCTAATCTAATCCTAATCCTACCCTTAAACCTTTGTGCAATCCTAACCAAGCTTAAGACTTTCCTAAACCAAGGCAAAGTCTTTCCTTCCAAATATCTCAACCACAAAGCATTTATTGCTTCCCCAAAGTCTTCAAAGCCTCTTAAAGCCCATTCATTGCTCTTACAAGCATTTATTTGGAGAGTTATGAGCTTGGAGCCCCCTTTGTTGACTCCTTTTTTCCCTTCCCTTCATCCACTCACCTTGTGACATGTGTCACCTCCTGATTGGCTGAGAACTAGCACAATCCATGTGCTTCCCTTTGAGTGAATCTTGGCCTCTCTTAAGGATTTCAATCCTGGCCATTCATTCCTCCTACCCCAAGCCTTAGAAATCCTATAAATACCCTCACTTCCTAAGGCAAATCATCCTTCAACTCTCAAACTCAATAGCAAAGTTATAATGTCATTTTCATTCTAGCATAAGCATAAACTCTTCATTTTAGATCATTTTCAAGCTTAAATCACATCTAAATTAGCTTAAATGGATTAACATAGATTCATTTCTTGTTTTAAATCTTAGTTCAATCATTTAGCTTTGCATATTTGTGTGTTCTTGAGGCCTTTGAGGCAAAATAGGTTCCTCATACCTATTTTGTGTCATTTTGGGTCTTCTTGATCCTCAAATCATCCATCTTGCATGCTCCAAGTGCTTGAGTTTGCACACCCACATCCCTCTATATCTAAGCATATCAAACGGTGCATGGGCGCATCCGTTTTAAGCTTAAACTGAGGTGGCTTTGATTTTAGTTTGTTTACCTTTGAATTTGATTTGATTATATGCTATGACTTTTGTTTGTCTTTGGCCTTCAAAACAGGTTTAGGTGCACTCACAAATCCTAGTCTACACATTAATTATCAATAATTTAAGGATTTTTGGGCTTAAAATAAAAATAAAGGAATTTGAGGAAAGAAAAAAAGTTAATCTCATGGGCGTGGATGAATCAAGCATGACAAAGTCATATATTAGAATTATAAAGAGTTGAGGTTTGATGAAATCAATGTTGATGAACTACAACTGATTGAATATCTGAATGAACTGAAGAAACAGTGATTAGGGATCACCGAGTACTGAAATGATATGTAAGATGATTAAATCAGTCAATATGTTGTCATTGACGTCAACTAGTCTTGACAGTACTTATCACATTAGTTACAAACATCTAAACATCTATTAGAGGAAGAAAAGATGAATAACTGAGATATCTACATGAGAAAAAGATGGATATGACAGATAAGGATAAGGTAAACATTGGGTAACTTATTGATGAGTCTATGGCTTTATATTGTTGAGTTGAGCATGTTACATTAACCTATTATGAAGAAGAGATCTGAAATTGAACAAGTTAATGTGGTCGGTAATTGAAGATTTTTGTATACACTGAGCCAGTGTAGTGTATACCAACTGATAGTATCAACTGAGCTAGTTTAACTAGTTATCACCGATGCATTTCTATATTGACCGAGTATGGATGAAAACATTAAATGCAAAGAAAAGTTGACTGAAATTTGATGAGATGGAATTGTTATGATTTTGAGATTAAGGATGAAGTTTGTTATGAGATCCATGGCTGACAAAATTTGGAAAAGATCTAAAGGATGAGATTGAAACATGTTAATGACACATCTACCGAGGAAGGTTTAAGAGGCAAAATGGATGAAGGAGATTAAGTGAAAAAATCTAATGGCTGATATGAGAACGGTTTACTTGTCTATTTAAGAGATATGAGTTTCATTGTTGAAACATGCCAGAATAAGGAGACTACATAGATATCATGTGAAGACTATTCATGCATGCTTGATTAGACTTGTTATTGAAAGAACCAAACTATAGAGTTAACCGAGTGTTAGAGAATCATTTATCGAGTGAAAGTAAGTTGAAGAATATTGATAAAGTGAATTTTATTATTGATTAGAGGATTTGTATGGGCTTAGCATAGATCTGAATATCTACAATTGAGTTGTATTTGAATCAGATCATACTATATCAGTTTAACCATTGATTCAGTAAATCTCTTAACCAAGTGGACTTAACATTCTTATATTCAGCCCTATGTCATTAAGAGAATGTACATTGTTATCTTGTTGGCCCCATAGTGAATGCTGGTCAAAATTTATTTGTTAGTGATAAATCCTCTAACTAGGTCACACTTAACAGTGTGCTTGTAACCTTTTACAAGGTTGGCTCTTCACTGAGCTCACTTCAGAAGAGAATTATTTTGGGTTACTGGTCCCAGGTGGTTTTTCCCTTACCAGGGTTTCCATGTTAAATCATTGTGTTATGTGTTATTTGTGATAATTTTTTTTTCTATCATACTTTACATACTGCATAAGTGATTTGGTTGGTAATCACAGTTAGCTATTTACTAGTAATCGGTAAAGTGAACAGACAGATTGATATTTTATGTTACCGAGCTGTATAATTTGTTGGAATTATTTGATAAGGTACATATTTGTATTTGGGACTATAGGATAACTGATCTAACTAATTCACCCCGCCCTCTCAATTATTCTAACAAATGTTACTCCTATAGAAGCCAAAGTGATGGTTTTAAAAAGAGACATGTTATTTTTTTCCTAGATTAACATTAAAAAAAATATTCTTATGTGACCAAATAAGAAGAAAGATGATACCATACTTAATGTAGAGTTTAATTCTGAAGGAGTGAGTGGAATATGATATGATCCAAAGATTGAGTTTCTTGCATCATGGGTTAATTATAAGCGCTCTCACAAACCAAAGTTGATAGATATGGTGAAAGGAAAGGATGGTATTTCTATATTAAAAAGTATGTAGAACACTTTTCCATTATAAAATTCCAAATCACTCATACATTAGGCTATGTTTACTTGTGATGAAGTAAAATGTTTGAAACAAAATGCAAGTGAATTAGAGAAGAGGGAAGCTAAGCTAAAGTTAGTGATAAATAAAATGTATTTGGAAAATGCTTCTTTAAAGGAAAAATTGAAAAGGTTTGAAGAAAATCAGAACCAAGCTCTTTTCCTACATAGAGATACCCCACCAAAACCTATTGACAGAGCTCAAACTTTTGAAGAGTGGGATGAGGAGAAGAGAAACTATGAGAATGAGATCAAAAGGTTAAGGGAAGTTAGCGAAAAGATCTCACAAGAGGTTCCTAAAAAGGTCTTCAATACCTTTGAGAAAATACTGCTTCACATAATAGAGATGGTCATTAGAAAATGTGAATATGTTTACAAGGGGTATAGTAATTTCTTAGAGATGTAGGGAACATCTCATCAGGATAATCCCAATCTTGAGAAGTTAGTGAAACAATGGCAGCCCCTATTATAGTTTACCACTTTATAAAAAGTCACTCAAAGAGATCTGGATGCCCCTGAGAAGATTGGGGAAGCTGAGAAGATGATAGATTCAATTATTAAATAATTAAGATACGTAAATGATGAAGAGAAAAGGATCATAGGAAAAATTTCCACTTTCCATACTATCAAACATTGGACAATCCCAGAGATAGTTGATAAGGATGGAAAAATGATGGGATTTGAGGATCGAAGACATGGGTACAAATAAATGGTGCCAAAGATTATTGCCCATATTATAGAATAAAAGGATATAAGTGTTCAACAACTCAATATGTTCCAAGAAAGAATCATTACACTAGATAATATCATTTCAACATTTGTGATAGAGGTAAGGGAGTCAGTAGGAAAATGATGGAAGGATCATATAGTCAACATGACTACGATTCTATGTTTCAATTGACCTTGACATATCGAAGTCATCCAATGGGAGGAAGAATATCTGGGGACACAGAAAAATAAGCTAGAAGTCGCAGAGGAGATCCCAAAAGATTAGAACCTAGTTACATCATGAGATCCTCCCATGTGCAATGATTATCATATTGTTATTTGAATCAATCATGTTGTGTTTTATTTTAAAATAAGTTGTTTATTTAGTTTATGTGCTTTAGTTATGAAAATTCACTATAGGCAATGACCTGAAGTTTGTCACTTCTCCTCTTTTATTATAAAGGAGAAACCAAAGTAGAAAAAAATTAGAAAATATTTTTAATACATTAGAAGCAACAAGATATTTTATCTTTTTTTTTTTCAATTTATAAGCTATACAATCATTTTTTCTTCTTTTCAATTGTGTTGTGGAAGATTATTTTTATAGATTAGTTCTGTGTGATTTTTATTTCATGTAAATGAATGCTATCTTAGATCCTATTATGAAAACATTATTTATTGTCATTGCAATTTGAACATCAAGATTCATTTGAGAATTTGTTGTCCATATATTTCTTGTCTAATTGGTATTTTCTAGTAGAAGTTAAATTTAATTGGACTGATTATGGTGACATATATTAATTAAATATTATTGAGGGCTAGATTAGTCGACAGATTCATGCAAGTGGTGAGTTTAAAAATTGTCCCATAGGGTTATACATGAAGGTCTAGAATGAAGGTGACATAATTAGATTATACTAGGAGAAGTAGAAGATATATAGAAGGAAAAATCAGTTAGAGATAAAGATATCTATTTAGAAGAATCAGAAGTAGAAAGAAGAAAAAGCATGAATGTTAGAAATAAATCAAGTAACTGTTGGATGTTTTTGATGCATTTAATATATTTAATCACTACAAAACATCATTGTCTTGTTGGGTACTAATGTTGTTGTCATTCATGTTTTGTCACTGATGTCAACATATGGTTCTATGAAGAGAAAAAAATGGTCATTACAGTTTATGGATATTGTACGGTTGATTCAGAATGAGTGAACATAGGTTTGTGTATAGGGAGGTGTTGTATCTTATATCTAAGATCACATGCTATAATATTTCATATTGGTTTCAGAGTAACAAAAGATTTGGTGAAGAATGGTTTCTAAACTATGACAATGGAATTTGACAGAGTTAGTCTCTGTGTTTTGAGTGTATCTGACAAGCGATGTGGATTCAATGTATGCGAGCTTAAGGGATGAAAAATAATGTATTGATGAGTGTTCTTTGATCTTAGCAAGTCTTGGGAAGTGTAATGATGCCATTTGTGGCATGTATTCTGGAGGAGACCTATTTGGGGCTGACTTTAGAGTTGTAGCGTGTATTATGGATAGCGAGCATGGATTATAGATGTTGGACCTTAATTGTTGAAATGTAATTGTTGTATACTTGTTATAGATACCGTATGTATCTTAGCAAGTGGTTATGTAATTATTTGTACATTAGGAAATCCTAATTGGCCAATTTGATCATTTATTGTAATAGGGTATATATGTAAGATCTTTTTGAAAAGATAACAAGATAGAGAAAGAATTAAAAAAAAGAGGATCGTGAAAGCTGCGAGCTTGTATCTGCTGAATGTCGAGCATAGGATAGCTTATACTTCATTGGAACTGATCAAGTAAAGAAAGTTGCTATCAAATAGTTCACAAGGATTGTGTATTTCCTTTATATACAATTGTGTTGCGAACAATGAGTTCTGGAGGTGGAAATAACCTTATTTGGGTAGTGAGCCGAGGCAGTGAGCCTTCATTTCTTTGACTCCTAATAGGGTATGTCCTTTAATAAGGATTGTATACTATAATGTTTTAATAAGCTCCTAGTAGGGCTAGATATTTTAACAAGGATACTATACTCTCAGTACATCATTTGTGGGTGTTGATTCCCACTAGGTTTTTTACCTTTAATAGGGTTTCCTTGACAAAAAAATATTGTGTTATTGTGTTGGCATTTACCGTGTTATCATTTGATTTCATGTAGCTACTATTTAAAGATAAAATTTAATAATTTGTCTCACAACTGATTCACCCCCCCCTCTCAATTATGTTGGTGGAATGTTACTCCTAACAATTGGTATCAGAGCTACTAGTCCTTAAAGAGAAATCTTAACAACTTGAGGTGATCTTGGAGATGGCATTCTATAGGAAGGGTAGTCCAAAATTTGATCTTGAAAACTTTGATAATTGGAAGAATGAGATGAAAACACACTTTCTATGTTTGGGTATCGACTACTATATGATCATGAAGAATGAGGATGAATTAGATAAAGCTACTGACGAAGAAAAGAAGATGTTTTCATATAACATGGTCACAAGGGAAGCACTGATCAATGCACTTTCTGAAGGAGAATTTACTGAGGTAAAAGATCTGGATTCAATAAAAAAAATTTAGAAAATATTGGAAGCATTATATGAAGGAGACAATTTTACTAAGAAAGCAAAGCTACAGAACTGGAAAATAAGGATGGAGAATTTGAAAATGAAAAATGATGAAAATATTAGGGCTTATGTATAGATAGTTATTGAGGTTTTGATTGGAATCAAAAATTTTGGAGCCACTTATGAAGAGGAAGAAGTCATTGCAAAGATTCTTACATTATTGAGACCTATTTACAAAACCAAAGTTCAGGCTATAGAAGATATTATACCTTTGACTAAAAACTTTAGCAAAGAAATGTTGATTTCAAAGCTAACTAGCTTTGAGGCTGCAGAGATGGGAGATTCTTTACCTAAAGTTGAAATAACATTTAAGGCATCTGCACACAAAAAGACATTATCTGGAATTGTGAGCACCACCAGTGGTAATATGAAAGAAGAGTTTGGTGAGTATGCTTATGAATGGGAACAGATAGAGGAAGAAGAAAGAAAGCTAGATGAAATTGTTTTCCTGATTGCTAGAAGAGAAAAGAGAGGTAAGGGTAAGTTTGAAGGAAAGTTACCTTTGAAATGTTTTTCATGTAACAAGATAGGTCACTTTGCATCTAGATGTCCTACAAGAGTTCCTAAGCATAAATCTAAGTTTTACAAACCTATGTATTCAAAAGAAAAAGAATGTTATTATGCTAGTGGAGGTGTTTTTGATGATGATTTTGATGATGAGGAGATTGGATTTATTGCTATCAAAGATGAAAAACCATTACATGAGGAAATGTATTTAGTGTCACATGTTGATAAGAAATCTGAATGAGTTATAGACAATGGTTTCTCACATCATATGACTGGAGATAAAAATAAGTTTGTTAAACTAGACAAGTATGATGGTGGTGTTGTAAGATTTGGAGACAATGTTCCTAAGCTTATCATTGGAGTAGGATCTATTTCTTTAGATGGAAAGACTAATATAGACAATGTACTACTTGTTGATGGATTTAAGCATAACTTGTTGAGTGTTGGACAACTGATGGAAAAGAGTTATCAATTGAAATTAATTGATGCAAAATGTTTTATCAAAAGTAAGATAGGAAATTTGATTGCAACTGGTACTAAATCTAGAAGTAATGTATTTGAGTTAAATACATTTGAAGCTTCTTGCTTTGTTACAAAGATAGATGATAGTTGGTTATGGCACAAAAGGTTTTGTCAATTTAATTTTGATAATATTGTGAAGGAAAGCGTGGCTAATGCAGTAAGAGACCTACCTAAAATTGTAAAACCATCTAACACTATGTGTAGAGAGTGTGTTATGGGAAAGCAGACTAGAAGCAACTATTAAAAAAAATCATATTCAGCAAAAGGAAAGTTGGATCTTGTATATAAAGACTTATGTGGACCTAAAAGGACAAGATCATACTATGGTGAAAGGTAATTTATACTTTTTGTTGATGAATTTTATAGAATGACGTAGATTACTTACTTGAGAGAGAAATCAGAAGCATATGAAAAATTCAAGATATTCAAGGCAAATGTAGAGAATGAATCAGGCTTAAAGATAAAATGTTTAAGATCAAATAGAGGTGGATATTTTACTTTAGATCTATTCAATTCATATTGCAAAGAGCATAGAATACAAAGATAGACATTTGCTCCTAGGAATCTACAACAAAATGGGATAGAAAAGCAAAGAAATAGAACAATATTGGATGCTGCTAGGACAATGTTGCTAGAAGGAAATGTATCTCATGTACATTGGAGAGAAGCTATTGGGAAAGCCATATACACATTGAAAAAAATTCAAATCAGAGAAGGTACAAATAAGACTCATTATGAATTGTGGTTTAATCATGCTCCTACTGTAAAATACTTCAGAATATTTGGAAGTAAATGCTATATCAAAAGAGATGATGAAATAGGGAAATTTGATGCTAGAAGTGACGAAGGAATTTTTCTTGGTTATTCTACTAAAAGAAAGGATTAAAAATGTTTTAACCTAAGATTGAGAAAGATGATTGAAAGTAATAATGTGAAGATAGATGAAAAGTTTCAAATACAAGAGAGAATGCATGATTGTTATCAGAATACATAAATCAAGGAAGATGCTACTACAAAAGAAGAAGAACATGTTGAGATTGATTGTGAGGATGAGATTTGTGATGATGACAAAAATGAAGATACTGAGACTCCTAAGACTCTTAGGTATGTAAAGAAAAACCATCCTTAAAATCAAATTATTGGTAATGCAAGTCAAGGAATGATGACTAGATCAAAGATAAGGGAAGAAATTTGTTTGATTTCTCAAGTTGAACCAAAGACTACCAATGAAGCTTGTAGAGATTAATCTTGGATCAAAGCTATGCAAGAAGAGTTAGATCGGATAAAGAAAAATAATACTTGAGAATTGGTTCCTAGACCTAAAGACAAAAATGTAATAGGAACTAAGTGAGTTTTTTTAAAAAAAATGAATGAAGAAGGAATTGTTGTAAGAAACAAAGCAAGACTAGTTTGCAAATGCTATTCAAAACAAGAAGGCATAGATTTTGAAGACATTTTCTCCTGTTGCTAGGTTGGATGTTGTAAGACTATTTCTAGCTTATGTTGCACATAAAGACTTCAAGGTATATCAAATGGATGTAAAATCTGCATTTTTGAATGGGGATCTTTAAGAGGAGGTATACACAGAACAACCTGATATATTTCCTCTAATAGGAGATGAAGACATGGTTTTCAAGTTGAAGAAGGCATTGTATGGACTGAAGCAAGCACCAAGGGCTTGATATGTAAGGCTAGACAAGTACCTACTTCATCTTGGATTTAGAAAAGGTAATGCTGACTGTAATTTGTACTTAAGAACTAATCAAGATAGAATTGTGATAATATAAGTTTTTGTTGATGATATTATTTTTGGAGGCAATGATGAGATGTGTAAGAAGTTCTCTAAAGAAATGGAGAATAAATTTGATATTTCCATGATTGGTGAGATGAAATTCTTTCTTGGACTACAAATAAATCAGAGCAAGAATGACATTTTTATTTCTCAAAATAAGTATCTTAAAGAAATTTTGAAAAAGTTTGGAATGGAAGACTGTAAACCTATTGGTACACCCATGGTGATTGGCTATAAACTAAAAAATACTAACAAGACCAAGAGTGTTGTTCAGACCAAGTATAGATCAATGATTGGAGGATTACAATATCTGACTCATTCTAGATTAGATATTGCTAATGTTGTTGGAATTGTGGCTAGATATCAGGTAGATCCTAAAGAGACACACCTAGATGCTGTGAAAAGGATATTTAGATACTTGAAAGGAAGACTAGAGTATGTCTTATGGTATGGTAAATATGATGACTTTGAACTACATGCTTATATTGATGCTGATTGGGTAGGAAACATTGATGACATAAAGAGTACTAGTGGAGGTGAATTTTTCCTTGGGAAAAGGTTGGTTTCATGGTTAAGTAAAAAGTAGGATTGTATAGCTCAATCTATTGCTCAATTTGAATATGTTGTTGTTGCTATTAATTGCACTTAGATTGTTTGGATGAAACAAATGCTGAAAGATATTGGAATAAATTTTGTTGAACCTATGGTTATCCATTGTGATAATAGTAGGATAGTGAATATGTCAAAGAATCCTATGATGCATTCTAAAACTAAGCATATTTCTATTAAGTATCACTTTTTGAGAGACAAGGTAGAAAAGAAAGAAATAAGGTTGGAATACATTAGCACAAAGGAACATATAGCATAGATCTTTACAAAGCCATTGCAAAAAGAAGCCTTTGAGTATCTTAGAGGTATACTTGGGCTGAAAGCCCCTCCTAGTGAGAATTAAATGATGTAGGGATGCATTAGTCCATAGGTCTTCAAAGCTCTATCATTTTTTGGGCTTGATGTGTGGATCTACTCCTCAGGGGGAGTGATCATTGGAAACTTACAAAATACATTTGGGTGATTCAACACGTGGTGGACAACGACTAAAATAGAAGACAATTGATGAATTATGGCACCCTTTTCCATTGTTGTCAAAGGGGGAAAATACTATGAGAAAATCCTTACTGTATGGGGAAGAGTTTACTATTTGGGAAGAGATTATGTTGAGGATATTGAGAGAGTATTTTTGGGTTGATAGATTTTCCCATATTTCCATCAATGCCAAAGATGGATATTGTTGGATGTTGTTGATGCATTTAATATGTTTAATCACTACACAAAATCATTGTCTTGTTGGGTACTAATGCTATTGTTATTGGTGTTTTGTCACTGATGTCAACATATGGTTCTATGAAGAGAACATATTCGTCATTATAGTGTACAGATACTGTACAGTTGATTCAAAATGAGAGAACATAGGTTTGTGTATAGGGAGGTGTTGTGATCTTATATCTAAGATCACATGCTATAATATTTCATATTGGTTGAGTAACAAGAGATTTGGTGAAGACTAGTTTCTAGATTATGACAGTGGAATTTGACAGAGTTAGTCTCTGTGTTTTGAGTGTATCTTACAAGAAATGTGGATTCAGTGTATGTGAGCTTAAGGGATGAAAAATAACATATTGAGGAATGCTCTTTGAGCTTAGCAAGTTGTGGGAAGCATAATAGTGTCAGTTTTGGTGTGTGTTCTGGAGGAGACTTGTTTGGGGCCGACTTCAGAGTTGTAGCGTGTATTATGGATAGCAAGCATGGATTACAGATGTTGGACCTTAATTATTGAAATGTAATTGTTTTATACTTGTTATAGATACCATGTGTAACTTAGCAAGGGGTTATGTAATTATTTGTGCATTAGGAAAGCCTATTTGGCCGACCTGATCATTTATTGTAATAAGGTATATATGTAAGATCTTTTTGAAAAGATAACAAAATAGAGAAAGAATTAAAAAAAGAGGATTGTGGAAGCTGCAAGCTTGTATTTTCTGAATGTAGAGAAGAGGATAGCTTATAATTCATTGGAACTGATCAAGAAAAGATAGTTTCTATCAGAAAATTCACAAGGATTGTGTATTTCCTTTATATACACTTGTGTTGCGAACAATGAGTTCTAGAGGTGGACATAACCTTCTTTGGGTAGTGAGCCTAGGTAGTGAGCCTTCATTTCTTTGACTCCTAATAGGGTCTATCCTTCAACATGGACTGTATACTATAATGTTTTAATAAGCTCCTAACAGGGCTAGATCTTTTAACAAGGATACTATACTCTCAATACATCATTTGTGGGTGCTAATTCCCACTAGGGTTTTTACCTTTAAAAAGGTTCCCTTGACAACAAAATATTGTGTTATTATGTTGGGATTTACTATGTTATCATTTGATTTGGTGTAGCTACTATTTAAAGATAAAATTTAATAATCTTTCTCACAACTAATTCACCCGCCCCCTCTTAGTTGTGTTGGTGGACTCTTATTCCTAACAATAACTAGTGAGAAAAATAATCAATTTCAAGAATAAACACCATTCTGAGATAGAAAACTAGAATTAAGATACAAATAGGAGAATATAGTTTTCTATAAAAAGCATCAACTTGAAGAATCAGTTGGTGAATAGGTGTACCCAACTATATCTTGCAGAACCTAAAGTGTAGGGGAGATTTAACCATAATTTGGTTACTCATGTTTGTTGGCCAAGTCAATTGGAAGGTTTGAACATATAGCCTTACATACTCTTGGAACTTTCCAATTTTTTGATTTTGGAACCAACAAGGTGTAAGGCTAGAAAGTAGGAGGTGTAGGCTAAATTAGTGGGTGGAGGCATGAATCAAGGAAATGGAGGAAAATTAGGAGAGAATATTTGAATTTTGAAATTCATTAATTCACACATTTGGAAAAATCACAATTAATTAATTTTGAAATAGATTAATTGGGGGATAAATACAAAGGGGGACAAATAAATTAAATTTATTTATAATGACATAGGACTTAGGAATATGGAATAAATTATTGGTTATTTTCCCCTAGAAGGATTAATTAGCTGACATGATGAAATAATTGGACATGTGATGAATTTTAAATTGATAGGTTACAATGAAAATTAGGCATGGATATCAGTGATCAATTAAATAGGTTTCAATACTTAATCAACAAAGATTAACATGATTCTGACAAATAATGAATATCAAATGTACAACATAAAAGAAATATTAGAACAATGTCACAAAGTAATTTTTGAATAAGGTAAAAACATGTTTTGAATGGAACCCAAAACCATTTACATCATAGTAAAATGATAAAGCATGAAAGTTTTCCAAAATGAGATGCCTGCTGGAAAGAATAGAGCAGGACCCAAAACAACACTAGAAACAACAACAAAACCAAAGAAAAATAGATCTAGCAACACTACCAGCAACACCCAGCAACCAACCAGACAAAACTAATTGCTTATCATTTTGTCTGCCTTCATCTTCAGCTCCTCCATCTTCTGGATTGCTTTTTTCAGGTCCTTCAGGTCCTTTGGCTTCTTAGGGATCTTCCTCTGAGTATGCCCTCTGGTTCTAGTACCTGGACCTTCATTCCCAACGTCATCTTCATTAGTAATGGTTGTATTTTCTAGTTGGTTTTTGTCCAGGTAGTTGTGAAGCATGTTTAGGTTGATGAAAACCACATTGAGTCCTTCATTACTATGGCTCAGGACTTCGTTAATCATTTTCCCATTTTTGCTAACTTTGACCTTAATTTATTTAACCTTGTTGTCAATGATTTTTTTGATTTTAGCAATTATCTCCTCCTTCCAATTTTTATTATTTACCTTATCCAGAATCTTGTTCTCCAGCTTCTCCAGCTTCGTGTTTAGGGTTTTCATAGTTTTCTCTAGAGTATGAAGGTGAAGCTTAATCTCTTGCATCTCCTACTTGATCCAGTCCTAAGGAATACTCTGACCTTCATCATTGTTAATCTTTTCTAGATTCATAGTATCCAATAGGGGAGTGATGGTATCCTCCTTATGAATTTTTTCCTCCTCAATGGCTTTCTAATCAATACTAGCATCAGTTTCTTTTTGTTCCTCCTCTTTTTCATCAATGATAGGGGAGTTCTATCTAGTTTCTATTTCCTCTTCATCCTGCCCCTCCAGGAGGCCCAAAGCATCCTCCTTTTGGTTTTCTCCATCCTCTTTACTAGCCAAGTCCAAGCCTTCCTCATTATCCAAGTGGGTGTCAGTTTTTTCTTCTTCAGCAGGGAAATTCGGAGCATCATTCTTATCAACCTCGGTAGGGGAGACCTAGGCCTCTTCTTCCTCCTCTTCAGCTCCTTCCTCTTCATTTTCATCATCATGATAGTCCCCATCTTTCCCTTCTTCATCTTCCTCTTTCTCATCCTCCATTATGACAATCATGTCCTCTTTCTTGTTGGTGTTATCATTATTCCTGTCCTCTTTTTCCTCACTTCCAAAATCCACCTCCACATTTTCTTCCTCAACATTTCCTTTTTCCAGAGAAATAGGGATTTTTTCCTTAGTTTCTCCTTTGCTATTGTTAGAGATTTTTTCTTTATTTTTCTTCCTCTTTTTTCCTTCTTCTTCACTACATTCAGAGATTTTTTCTTTGTTTTTCTTCCTCTTTTTTCTAGATTCAGCCTTTCTATCCCCCTCAATAGTCTTTGAATTTTTGCCTTTGACCCTTTTAGGAATTGGGTCTGGGATAATATCTCTGGCATAGTCAAAAATAAGGAGGGCCAACCCCTCATGCAACACAGGGTTATTCGGCTTCTTCCTATGCTCAGTAATGCTACTACTCAGGGAGCTCAAAAGAAAATATGGGAAGGAAATCCTCTTATTATGCCTGAAGTGGTTAGCCAGGATGAAATGCAGGTTGTAGATTTTGGAATAGCACCCATAAAGTGTGAAATACTCAATCATAACCTTCAACATTTTAGCCTAGAAATCCTTAATTTTGGTGATATCTACATAATCCCCCTTCCCTGTAGTTATGAGGGCCTTTTCATCAGTAGTTTTAGGAAAAAGATTAAAAGCTTCAATACTCAGCCTATGGTTGCCTCTATGGAAATGAGTTCCCTTGAGGGGTAAGCCTGTAATCTCAGCCATAAGGGTAAGAGTAAGGGGGAAATATTTACCCCATAACTTAACTTTACCTCTAACCCAACCATCAATGAACAAGGAAGTCACTTGTTTGTCATAGCCATGGAGCTTTTTGATGTACTAAGAGACCCCTCCTTTTCTCAGCTTCTTCTTGACTTTCCTTTCTTGCCTCCATTTGTCATAGTCAGCTAGCTCCTCTCTTCTCAGACCACCTCCCATTTTGTGCTTTTTGCTACTATCCTGGCTTGGCTCCTTACCACTAGTCTTCTTCTCACTACAATGCTTTCTTTTATTTTCATGATTAATTGAAGTAACCTAGGCTTCGTATATCATTAATACTAGAATAATTATCCCACACTTTTCATTACATGCAGCCTTCCTAAAAAATTGTTTCATCCTTGTCATCATAATTTTAAGTGACATTCCCTTCATTGTGATTAATTTTATCATAAGTTATTAGACTCATGATCTCAGAGTTTAGATTTCCTTCCCCTCTCCACAATTTTATGACATCACTTTGGGTACCTTCATTAGCCAGCCTCTCCACTGACTTATTACCTTCACGGTAAATATGGGTGACATGGAAATCTTTAAAGGTGATGAGCAACATTTTGATTTTGTTTATTATATGGGTTATAGTCTAGGAGCACTCTGAATTCCCTTTAATACAGTTAACAATGTTGAGGGAGTCACCCTCAAGCCAAAGTTTTGAGAAAACCATATATTTGGCCAATTTAACCACATAAAGCACCACCTTGGCCTCCGCCAGGTGGCTAGTTTGAGTCCGCAGTGGAACCGCTATAGCACCAAGGCAATTTCCAGCCCAATCTCTTATGAGGCCTCCCCCTCTAGCTCTTCCAGGGTTTCCTCTAGCAGATCCATCAAAGTTCCCTTTTGACCAACCCCAAGGAGGAGCGGACCACATAATAGTATCTCTAGGATTCGGGTCATTTCTGCTCTTCAAATTCTCCCAAGAAATGGAGATGTCCTTTTTAGAGCTAGGATTCCAAGAGTTGCAATCCTTTCTACCACTACTTTTATAGTTCTTCATTATACTTTTGGTAATAGAGTTAGCTACCAGAAGGGGGGTAGCTTTTTTATCTCTGAAATTTTTTTTGTTCCTCTCCTTCCATATCTACCATGTAAAATGAGAAAACAAGTCTCTAGAGATTCTTAGCATTTTTATCATAAAAAGGGCTCTGCCATTGTTGGAAAAAGTCCTAGATATTTTGAGGTTTGACCCACTTCAAATTTAGAGACAGAATAATGGACTCCCAAACTTCTCTAGCAAAGGGGAAGTGGATCATCAAGTGGTTACACAACTCAACTTCCTCATAGCAGATGATACATCTATTAGGCATTTGGAAGCCTCTTTTCATAAGGCTATCCATAGTGAGGATTTTATTTTGTACAAGTAGCCAAAAAAACATGTTAATTTTAGGGATAAGATATTTATTCCATACCTGAGAATAGAAAGGCTGATCTCCAAAGGGGATGAGAAGAGCTGAAGTAGAGGCAACTGATAATTTGCCAGAGATAGTAGGCCCCAAGAACAGTTCATCAAACTCATTTTCTCTAATAAACTAGTTTTTAAGCTGTTTATTCACCTCTATTAGTCTGATGTCCCTCAAACCCAAGTCAATCCATTCTTCATTAATCTAGTAGTCACTCACAAGTTCCCCAATGGACTCTTTACATTCTTGGATCACAGTATTCCACTCCTCATTCTCTATGAGGGGTTTTCTCGAGATCCATTTATCATCCCAAAAAATGATTTTCCTGCCATTTCCCAGCTTCCATCTAGCCCCTTTACTGATAAGGTTCCTACCCTTACTTATACTATTCCAAATAAACGATCCCTGGATATCATTAAAAGAATGAAGGGTACCTTCTAAAGAAGTGAGATGGTATTTTCTTTTGACTATTGCATTCCATTCTTTTTCATCTTCAAATATCCTCCAACATTGTTTAGCTAAAAGAGCCGTATTGGTATTAGAAATATTTATGATGCCCAGGCCCCCCAGCTTCTTTGGCTTACAAACCTTCTCCTAGGCCACCAAGTTAAGTCTCTTCTTCTCTTCCATGCCAGTCCAAAGAATTTTTTTTTGAATTTTTTCAATAAGGTCAATATACTTCAGAGGAATTTTGAAAAGACTTAGAGCATAAACTAGGAGATTTTGAAGAGTAGCCTTCAACAATTGAACCTTTATAGCTTTGCTAAGAATCATCCCTTTCCAACTCACTAGCTTATTGTGGAATCTATCAAGAATTTTATTCTAGAAGTTAGCCTCCGGTTTTGAACACAACAACAAACCTAAATAGGGGGCAGGAAGCCTTCCTATCTTACAACCAAGAATGGAAGAGATTTTATTCATTCTAGCTTTAGGAGTGTTAAAGAACTACATAAATATTTTCTCCCAGTTTATGAGTTGGCCAGTGGTGTTAGAATAAAAATTTAGATCTTTTTTGATGTTCCTTACCTCTTTGACAGTAGATTCCCCCATAAGAATCGTGTTGTCAACAAATTTTTCATGAGAAAATTTTATCTCAGCTTGATTAACTTGGTTTTTAAAGTATCTCCCAAGACTTTCAACCATAATAGCAAAGAGGATTGGAGAGATGGGGTCTCCTTGTGTCAACCCCTAGAAGGTCTAAAGAAGGGAGAAGAACCACCATTCACAATCACAGAAGAAGACACCATAGTAACCAATTGCATGATCAGTTTAATCACTCTATTATCAAAACCAAAAGCCTGAAGAATTTTGGAAAGAAGCTCCCAGTCCACTCTATCATAGGCTTTGGATAAATCAAGGTTCATCAAGAAGCCCTGTTTCCCAGATTTCTCCAAGGAGTGAATATTCTCATGAACCACTATGATGGAATCCAAGATTTGTCTCCCTGGGACAAAGCCATTATGTTGATGCGAGATGAGATGAGGGAGGATCTTTAAAATTCTAGAGGTAAGGATCTTTGACATAATCTTGTATAGAGAATTACAAATGCTGATGGGTCTGAAGCAATCCGCAACACTAGCTCCCAGTCTTTTCAGAATAAGAGCTATAAAAGTAGAGTTAAGTTCTTTGAGAATAGATTTAGATCCATAAAATTCTTTCAAAATCTTGCACACATCTTTCCCAATGATATTCCAAAAGGTTTGGAAAAAGAACATTTGGAACCCATGTGGACTAGGAGATTTTTCTCCTTCAAAAGAAAGAATAGCCCTTTTAATTTCATCATCCTTAGGGATTGACTTAAGAAATTCATTATCCTTTGTGTCCAGAAGAGAAGGAATGGAGCTCAATAGGGAGAGTTGGTTCTCTTGGTTTAGCTCTTGCTCTTTGGAAAGCAAAGAAGTGAAATAACCCATCATTTCTCTTCTTATATCCTCCTCTTTAGTAATTGTACCTCTAGAATTGACAAGAGAGTTGATTTTGTTCATTGCTTTGTGCTTCATGGCTGTTAGGTGGAAAAATCTACTATTCTTGTTTCCCAATTTCAGCCAAAGGGATCTAGATCTCTGTCTCCAGTAAGTTTCTTCTTTTGAGATGATATTGTGATAGTCAACAAGAACAAGATTTTCTTCTCTTCTGCTCTCTTCAGTCAACCCATAATTTTTAATTTTATCTTGGACATCTTTTAAGTTAATTTGAATCTTGTTTTTAGTTTGGAATATTTCACCAGACATCCTTGCTCCATTGTTTTACTCTAGCTTTGACATTCACCATTTTTTTTTCCACTTGGTACATAGCTTTTCCTTCCACTTTAATGTTCTACCAATCCCTGATTCTATTTTCAAAGTTTGGATGAGCTAGCCACATTTTTTCAAGTCTAAAGGGGGGGTGTCCTTTCCCACTGAAGGGATTATCAAGAAAGGAAATGAGATAGTTATCCGAACCAATACAGTTAAGAGAGGAGAGAGAACAAGAAAACTTAGCAAACCATTCATGAGAGAGCAGAACCCTATCAAGCTTAACCTAGATTAAGTCAGCTCCCACTCTCTTGTTAGACCAAGTATAATCAATACCTTCAAGATCAACATCTAGCAAACCTTCATTACTTATAAATTCCATAAGGTCCACCCTGATTTCCACTTGAGTGTTGTTTCCTCCTTTTTTTTCCACTTCTTTCAAAGGATTATTAAAGTCTCCCATCATCATCTAGTTATCATCTGGAAAAACATTCCTAAGCTCATGAATTTTATTCCAGCATTTGAGTCTACTTGATTTAGTATTAGGGGCGTACACATTTATCAGAGACCAGATGAAGTTATCCTTAATGCTATATACTTTGACAACCAAGAAGTGTTTATCCTCTCTTAGAAGGGTGCAGTGGAAACACTTAGAGTTCCAGTAAATAGCCAAACCTCCAGAGGCCCCTTCTGAATCACTGCCAACCTTCTCACCATTCTTCAATAGATTGATTTTAGTTATCTTGTCTTTAACCATTTTAGTTTCTTGAATAAGAAAAATGTTAGGATTAGAATCTCTAACTAAGTTCCTAACAATATCTTGTTTATGAGGACTATTAAGACCTCAAATGTTCCAAGATAGAATCTTCATTTAAAGTTTGGAGGGTAGACCTGATCGATGGTGAGCTATCTTCCATCAGCTATGTTCTATTTTGCTTCTAGCTCCCTCTGCTCCTTTTTAGATGCTCTTCCCCTCTCTCTTTTGGGGGTTCCAATATCCACCTTTTGTTGGTGTCCTCTAGTCTAGACTCCACCAAGTTTGATATGTCTTCCCTTCTTGCTAGATTTAGATGCCGAACATCCTATTGAATCCCTTGAACTATTTTTCCCACTAAGGGGGTCTGGTTTTTATTGATTTCCATTTGGGGGCCAAATCCTTTCCCTGCTAGAGATTTTTTTTTCTTGACTTGTATCTAGGGGATCTTATTATGCTCTACTTCTACTATTTTAGAGTCCTCATTCTATCCTTCGAACTGCTCCTACCTTGAATCAAATTCAGCAGGGATAACATTCAAGGCTTCACTACTATTCTGTTCTAGCTCTTTCATGTCTTTTCCTAATCCCTAGAGGCCAAGCTGGGAGTCTCTCCCTTTTGGTGAATCCAGACTATCTTCCACCCTAGAGATCAGCCAGGGATCTGATTCTTTTGAAAGATTAGTAGTCCCCTCAAGAGAAATGATCTCTTGATCCTACATGTTGATATTCACAAAAGGATGAGTTGTTTCCTTCTGTACTTCTATTTCTTCCTTCTCCATTTGAGGTGATTCATGCTTCTCCTCTGAGTTAGGGCAGGGGATCTATTGAGCAGGGGGTTTTAGAGATTCCCCTTTCTTCCTCCACTCCCACTTCTTTGAAGTCTTTGACTCCTGATCTTTCTTCTCTACTGCAATCTTCAAAGGAAAGTGCTTGGCCCAGTGACCAGCCTTTTTATAGGTAATGAAAATAAAAGGGGTTGCCTCATATTCTATTTCTTGTCTCCACTTACCATGTTTTAACTTAAGGGTGATTACTTGAGGTAGTTCAGTATCTTGTTGGATGTTAACACAAATCCTAGCAAACACTTGTTTTGAACGGGCCACTATCATCAGATCTATCGTAAGAAGTTCACCAAAAGAGCCAGCGATGGCCACCAGAATGTCCTCATGCCAGTATTCCAGGGGAAAACTAGGCAGTCTAACCCAAAATGGAGTAGAGATAAAGGAACTTTCATTATTAATCCAGGTTCATTAACCATTTCTGCAATGATAAAGAGGATTTACCCATCATCCATGGGCCAACAAACAACACTTTAGATAGATCTTCTCCATTGGAGAGCACAAAGGAAAAGAAACCTTTGGGCATAGTTGCTACATCCACCTATCCTTTGAGTTTCCACTTCTAGAGGGTGAAGGCTCTCACTAGACCAATATTCGGTCTAGGACCCGTAAACTTTCCAAGTAGAGTACAAGCCATAATAGAAACAATATGATCTATGATTTGATCTAGAATGTTAATACCTAATTCCCCTTTTAACAGATCTGTAACAATATCAACCTTAGGGAAAGAACATTTTCTAGTTGGTTTGACCCCAAAAAGGCCCGACCATTTCCTCTTACCTCAGTTCGAGTTCCCGCCATGTGAGGAATCTTCTTGTTGTTTTATTGACCCCTTGCCTTGCTTAGTGGAATCAACCTTTTCCACCTTTGGTCCCAAGATAGGACTGCTATCCTTGCTGGGCTGGGCCAGGTTGACAAAGGCCTTTCAACGTTGGCATCTAAAACATTCTCAAAAACCACATCATTTCCAAGTTCAGGCCCAGAATCTGCCGCAAAACTAGGTGCATCCAAATTCCCGTCTTGCTTCAGATTCAAAAGTTTTTTTATTGCTCTTTCCCCTCCTCCTTCCCACTCCCACTCCATTGTTAACAAATGATGTTAAATTTGTATATTCTCACAAATTCTTCAGATCAACCAAGTAACGATACTTGTGTGAATTCACAAAGTAGTTAAAAGGTAGGTCAAACTCATTATGAAGTGGCACAAGCATGTTAGAGGATGTTGCAGACCCATTAAAGAGTGGTGCAACACGTTAGAAGATGTTGCTTGATGTTAAAAAGTGGCACCGTAGGTGCTTGACCATTTTTTATTGTTACAAAGATATTCTAGCTTTGTGTTTGAAATGATTAAGAAGAGCAAAGTGGTGACCAACGACCCTAGTGAAAGTGTCTATCCAAAGTATTTAGACATTACCTTTAGCATAGCTCACCAAATAAACTTAATAGAGAAGTGTAGACACCTAAAATTATCTCATGCTTGCGAGTAATCATTAAATACTATTTTTTCTCTATTAATGAAATAGTTCTTTTATTATTTAATTAATTAACCTTTTTTATTCTAATTAATATTCTTCATCATAATTCCTCATTAATTCAATATGTGCATCATTTAATCACTACTCCCTAATATTAATTAAATAATTAATATTATTTAATTTATTTACCTTTAATTAAGTGGTCTTTATCTTTTAATGAAACTTAATTTCTATCATCCCACAATTTAAATAGTTATTCCAAACTATTTAAATTGGCTAATTAATTCATCTAATTCAATGAATTTCTAAAATTAGTTTAATTTAATTTCTTTCCAAATTCAATTTTAATTAGATTTAATTAAAAAATAAAAAATCAAGATTCTAAGTTGACTTAATGTTCATTTTAAAATTAAAAAAATGCAAAAAACAATCTTTAAATCTGGAATAAATCCTAAAAACACTTTTAAACTCAAAAATCTATTTTATCTTACTTTTGCAATTTTGGAAATTAAACTCTCAAAATCTCAAAAATATTTTATTTCCGATCTTCTCATCTTTTTCCCAAATCAACTCACTGCTTTTTTGAGTTCAAAATGGAAACAAATCCTCTTATCTCATCTGGCAATAAGGAGATTTCTCAAAATCAATTAGTCTCTAATTTTCTCAACCATTGATCCTAATTTTCTCAAATCAATCTCAACCATTCATTTGGATTCAAAAATCTAAATAAAACCACCTTCATACCCATTTGAAGGATCCCCAAGTTATGCAGGTTATCCAAAATTTTGAGTATTTTTCAGTATTATCAATCAAATTCTCGAATCTAGGAGTCTAACTCTAGACGCTGCAAAAATTAATTTTGAGTGCCATATATCTACGTCCCAAAGAGTGTAAAGAAATGATATAAGGAAATAAGAAAGGTATAAAAACTTTGTTTGATTTGTTTATCTTATTTTAACTTCTTTATCTATGCATACATTTTATCATTTATATGGTAACATGTTAATTAGTATTCTAGTTTCATTGATAATTTGGTCCTACTAATATTTCTCTCTGAGCTTGTGCAGATTTCCTCTATGACATTTGGTGAACCTGATGTGAAAGAACAACCTATTAGTTCTTGAAGAGACCTAAATTTTCATTTCTAGTCTTGACCATACGACTAAGACTTTCTTTTTTTTCATATTTTATTGCTAATTTCACAATTGCTAATCAATTTTTGCATTTGCAAGTTTAGTTTCACAATTGCTAACTAATTTTTGCATCTATAGGTTTAGTTTCACAATTTCTAACTAATTTCACATTTGTTGGCTCACTTTTGCAATTGCTAACTAATTTTCGCATCACATGATTCTTTGATATATTAATAGCACTTGTATTATCATAGAAAATAACAACTGGCTCAATGATCTCTTCTGTAAGGCCTCACCCCATACCATCATATCATAGAAGACTATTTCCACCTTATGATTATCTTGATGATACATTATTTTGTTATGTTGGACTATTTGGACAAGGATTTTATATTTTTGATACTATGTGATGACTTATGATTATGTGGACGATGATTTAGGACATATTTCCATGCTTTGATTATTAGGTCTTGATGTTATGGTATTTAATGAATTATTTAATTTAGAATATTATGCTTTAATTTCATGTTGATGCAAGAAATGTTTATGTGAGATGATCATGGTTAATGAATTAGGTTATTTGATATATTTATGTGTTCTTGAAATAACTTGATTTAAAATTAAGAAATATATTTTTGAGATTATGTGAATTTCTTGTGATGTACTATGGATGAAGTTAGATTATATAATTTATTTGTGTGTGATTATTTATGATGTAATTTATAGGTATATGCCATTTGATCTTTCATGAGCTACTGATATAATTATCTAGTGTGCAGGAAATTGACCATGGATTAAATAAGGAGAAATTAAAGATGGATGCATGTGAAAATCTTGTAAAGACAAGGTTAACTCCAAAGGGAGAAATAACCTCATTGTTATGTATTAATGTTGTAAAGTAATGTTTGAATGTATTATTTAAATTGTATTTATTTTATTTTATATTTATGTCTACTTGACATGCCATGTGTGTATTGATGTGTTGTGACTTTATGCGGTGTCAATTGACACATGTGTATGTGAGTTGGCATGACCAAGTAAATTGTTTATAGGTTGTCTTCCACCTTGAAATCACTTTGTAGTATCCCAAGGTTAGGTATGTTGGTTGTTGAGCATTGGGAGGGAATCTTATTTGAATTTTTTGTGGGTCACCTCTTAGTGGACTTTTGAGAGGTTAAATGTAGCCCTATGAGGTGCACTTTGGGTTGGGGGTCAAATTTTGACCAATAGGATATTTTTGTCGCATTTTTGCCTATTCTAAAAATACCTTTTTAGAATGTTATGACATTGGGAAGTGAGCCATGTCTTCCTCTCTTGTAAATTTTAAATTTCCCTCTTGTTGGAGAGAGAACTCATGGATAGTGTATCCAATCACCTTTGAGATTAGGTAGGGTTTTCATTTTAGTGGGATGGAGAGGAATTTGGTTGGTTGATTGCCCACTCTCTAACTTTGGAGACTTCTAGTGGACTTAACAGGTTTTTGGTGGACTTAGCAAGGGAAGGCTTTTAGGAAGGGAGATCTTCTCAACTTTTATTGCCATAGCTTGGATAACGGTTGGTGCCCTTTCATGGAAGACTTATTTTCCTTACTTGTATGTGTATGCATATTTTTGTGTGGTGTTGTAAATAGTTTTGTAAAGCTTCAAGTTAGTCTTTCATGGCTTTTTGCATAAGTGTAGTTTTCTGGTTTTGTCTTTGTGTTTTTTGTTTTGTTGGGGTGTGCAAGGCTAAAATCACCCTTGGGAGGGAAGAGAGTCTTGAGGGTGAAGAGCTTTAGTTGGGAATGCCCATTTAGTGTAGAGTCCTTCCTCATGGAGGAAGTGTTGGCATTAAGCAGAATTGCCACTAGTGACAACACTTATTTGCATTCTGGGTGCAAACAGAGCAGACAGTGCAAACCGAGCAGACAGTGCAAACTGAGCAGACAGTGCAAACCGAGCAAACAGTGCAAACTGAGTAGACAGTGCAAACCGAGCAGACAATGCAAACCAAGCAGACAGTGCAAACCGAGCAGACAGTGCAAACCGAGCAGACAGTGCAAACTGAGCAGACAGTGCAAACCAAGCAAACAGTGCAAACCGAGGAAGTTAGTACAAACCAAATAGGACAATGTAAACCGAGTAACATCATGTCTACCGAGTCACCAGTATTTACCGAGTTCAAAACCTACCGAGTGCTCAGTATGAACCGTGCCTTCACTTCTATCGAGTGCATGACGATGCCGAGTAATGCAGTGGACGCCGAGTATCAAAAAGTCACCGAGTCAGTTTGCAGGAACCGTGTAATCATACTTGGGCCGACTTAGTAGCACTTATGTTTATTTGTCAAGCCGACTGTGTAATTGTAATTGTAATTAATTGTTTAAGACTTGTATATAAATAATGTTGTAAAATGAAAAGAATGAATGAAAAAGAATATATGTGAAAAAGAAAGGTAGAGATAAGCGAATTACAGAAGGCTTCAGAAGTATAAGGATCAGAAAAGACAAATTCATCACAGAAGGTGATCAGTACATCAGTGAATCTCAATCAGCAATCCAGTTGCAAAGCATGAGATCTACTGTTTCATTCTAACAGGTGAATCAGTACTAAATCCTTTAACCGGGTAGACTTAACAGTCTTTGTAAAATCTCTTTACCAAGTGCATACTTCATTGTATGTTTTGTAAATCCTTTAACAGGGTGGATTTAGCAATCCTTATTGCTCCTAACAGGGCAGATCATCAGAAGTGATCAAATTGTAAGCCTTAACCGGCCAACTTTATTCTGCAGTATTAAAGCTTTGTGGGTTTCATCCCCACCCCAGTTTTACTTTCTTTTGGAAGGTTTCTGGGTAACCAAATCTATGTGTCATTATTGTAAATGCTTTTAAGTTTCATGCTTTCTGTATGCAAAGGTTAAAAGTAAATTACATGTTAAAATTGTAAGAAAATTTGGAGTTACTGATTCACCCCTCCCCTCTCAGTAACTCGGTTAATTCCTGAATATTTCCAACAATTGGTATCAGAGCATCATTGGTTCTCAAGATAAAGCTTAACTAGCTTGAGCAAAGATCCAGGACAATGGAGGTATTCAAACTGAACAAGGTGATTGAAAATGAAAAGCTAGATCTGGAAATGGCCATAGCTAAACTCAAAGAAGCAAAAGAACATCTTTCCCAATCCCTAAGAAGAAGGAAGGAACTTGCAAATCAGATGAATGATCAGAATTACATTGAAGAAAAGATTGAAGATCTTTTCCCCTCAAATAACTCAGATGAAGCAAACAATGCTGTCAAAGAACTCCTAGAAAAGAATGGGTCTCTGCAGGAAGAAGTGAGAAAATTGAAAAGAGAACAAGAACTACACTCTACAAGATTCTGTGAGATCTTGGAACAAAGAAATAAGTTGAAAGATGAATTAGATGGAAGAAACATTGAAGTACAAAATAAAACCCTTCAGCTAGAAAACCTAATTGATCAGATCTCTCATACAAATGAGGAAATTCTGAATCTAAGATCAGAAATAGAAAGCACAAGAGAAGAACTAAGAACTGAAAAGGAAATCAATCTAAGATTGGTGGATGACCTAAACACTGAAAAACAAATCAATGAAGGAATGTTGAAAAGTCAAGAAGACCTGAATCAACTGTATGAGCGAAATCTTCATAGGCAAAAAGGAAAAGTAGGACTTGGATACAAAGGAGAAGGTGAATCTTCTAAGCAAGGTACTCAAAGAAATAAAAAACCTACTTGTAATCATTGTGGTAAAATAGGACATACTTCAAATAAATGTTGGAATAATGAAAAAGCAGAATTCAATGGAAAATGCTACAACTGCAATCAACCTGGTCACAAAGAAAATGAATGCAGGGAAAAACCTAGATTCAGAGGTAATTGTCACAAGTGCAACAAACAAGGTCACAAGGCATCTGAGTGCAGATCCAAGACACTTAATCCAGCAGAAAAAATTATGAAAGCAATGTTTGGATGGGACTACAACACCTGGTGTAGATGTCATTACTGTGGAGAATATGGACACATTGGCATGAATTGCATAAAACATCATCTAAGGAAAAGAGATACTACCGTAAGATGTTTCAAATGCACTAAACTCGGTCACATAGCCAAAAACTGCATGAATGCTAGTGAAGTTGAAGATGGAAAGAAGAATGAAGCAACTAAGGTCAGGAAACAAGTGAGACAAAAATGGATTCCTAAAGCTACTGAGCAATCCACTCCAAGTAATGGAATGGATGGCTCTACCGACTCAAACTAAATTTCCAAGGAAGCACTGGAACTGTATTCTCATAGACCAATCTCAAGCAGTTCCAGAACCGAAAAAAAAAGATCTAAATCAGCATGCAAGATGCAGTGAGATCACAGCGAGGTCGGTATCAGTCTTCACCGAGCAAGGTCGGTACCCGTCTTTACCGAGCGAGGTCGGAGCATTATGAATTCCTGAGTTCACCAAGTTGCGAAGTCTTTACCGAGCAATTAATTCTTAGTGGGTGACAGTCTGTCAGAATTCATACCCTAATTTGAAATGAGCATTAATGACAGAGTTGTAAACAAAAAGGCAAGTAATCGAACTCATTCTTCACCGTGAATCTTTAGCACCTTGAGAGCAGAAAATTTCAAGAGCAACCCAGCGATTCAATACTTTTGTGAAAGGAATTTTCTGTGAGCTACCATGGCATCATCCAACACTTCAGCGAAGAAAGGATCTGATATGTTAGTCCAAGGAGAATGGAAAGCACCAGATTTCAAGATCGTGCCCGCAATTGCAGCAGCCCTAGATCCGAACGGAGCTCAATCTCAGATTCCTCCTAAGGTACTGCTTATTAACAATATCCGCAATCATTTTAATTGTTCAATTCATGATATGGGGAACCTAGAACTAGATATTGTGCGTGAGGAACTATGTGTGGATGGTATTCTGAAACCCGAGCACAAACATCTGGAAGATAAAGGTTTAGTTCACATTGCACATCTACCTCGAAACTTTTGAGATAAATGGGTTAGGTACATTCTCAGCCGAGTACATGATGGCAAGATTTGGCTTGAGCAACCTATTGAGATTACAAAGAAGATGATTCATCAAGTCACTGGTCTTCCCATGTTGAACAAAGCTAAAACTACCAAAACCCTAGGTCAGACGGAACTAGAGAAGAAAACCCTAGCTGAGTGGGACGGTAGAGGCATGAAAGTTAGCAGCATTACCGACGCTGAACTGAAGTTTGGTACACACATCATTGCCCATAAGATTTACAGTTCTAGTCGACAGAACAGTGTCTCCTGTGAAGCTATTGACCTAGCATACAAAGTGGTCAAGAACAACTTAACATTTGACCTAGCAGACTTATTGTTAAAACAGTTTAACAAAAACATGGAAAGCATTAAAACTTCCAAGAACAATCCATGTAAGTTTGGATCCTTGTTGGTCTGTTTATTCTTCTATGTTCTAAAATTCTTCCCTTCTAAAGGAAAAGTTGTATGGAGAAAAGATGTGCCAGTCCTCTATGAAATAAATGAATACATCTCAGAAATGGGTGAGAATTTTGAAAGCATCATGGATAACTATATATTTTGAGTCTTTCAAAGAGAAAATGAATGACAGATTCCGGATTCCACAGAAGTTGGTGGAAGATTACAAAGATGACATTTGTTTTATGGTGGATTGTGATAATGTATATATTCAAGAAGTTAAACCAAGGACTGTATATGTAAAACCTTTTCCTTATGAGGTAAATATTGATGAAACCAAGGATATCATTGAAGCTCTTCTTAATCAGCCTGTCAATCCCAAAGCTCCATATTTTGGAACATATGATGAAGCTAAGGTGAGAATTGAACTAAGCATAAAGCTTCCACAGGCGGTAAACAAAGGAAAGAAGAGGATAGCCAAAATGCAAATGATAACCAAGGCAAAGAAGAAAAAGATGAAAAAGAAGAAGAAAAGGATGAGAAAATAGAGGAACCAAAACCTGCAAAGAAGAAAGGAAAAGTTTTCATCACTAAGGCAACTATGCCTCCCACTGCTGTGTTTACAAGAAGAAATACAAGAGGCAAGGCAGACAAGGCAGAAAAGGCAGATAAAGACATAGTATTCAAAAGGCCTCCTCTAAACCTTCAAGAAAAGCTCAAACTCTTTAGAGATGGATCAGGATCTAGAGTAAGTAACATAAAATCCTTAAGATATGAAACCAGATCGGAAGCAGAACAGAAGGAAATAGAAGATGCTGTTATTGAGAAGATGGGACAGTGGAAATACTCTCCTGAAGAAATTGCCCCACAGTTTCCAGCAGTTCTATTGAATCCAATAAAAATGAGATGGAGCAATGCAAGGCAAACTGTGATAGACATATTTGATCAAAACCTAAGACAGTTGATGCCGAGCTTGAAAAATGATGAAGTAAAGAAGGCATTAAAAGAAAATGAAAATAAGATGACATTGAAGTTCAATACTTGTTTGATTTTGATCAACAATATTGAATCGGTTGTGAAGGCTGCAAATGCTACATGGAAGAACATTTACCACCTTCACCAACCGAGTATTGAAACAGTAATAATAAAAGATATTGAAGATGACAGTGATGAACAAGAAGAAGACACTGAGGTAGATGATACTGTGAGGATAGCAGCAGAAGTCATTGCATCCCTTCCTACCTCTCCAGTGAAAGTTTCTACATCCAGCCCGGAGACACCTTCAAGCATGGTTGTGACAACTTCCACATTTGTCCAATCATCCCTAGCAACATCAGAAGCAGCTATCATCTCTTCTACCGAGCTGCAGTCTCCTGCACCGTCAAGTTTTCCAACAGTAAGTTTTCCAATTTTTGAATCTTCAAGTGTAAATATTTTAAGTTCTCCAGTAGAAAGTATGCCAGTATCTATAGCCAGCCCTACTTTATCTACTGTCACTACTACCAAAGCATTAAGTACAGATAAGCCTAAGGCTCTACCGAGTATAAAATTTTTGGGTAAAAATATAGTAGAGGATATAGACCTAGATGAAGAGATAGAGATTCCTACATTAGATTTTACAAATCTATCAGCGGACCAGATGCAAAATATAGGTGAGATCCTCCAAAGGAAAGCAAAACAAAAGAAGCTTAAAGAGGAGAGAGACAAGGAGTATCAAATCATTAAGGATGCTAAGGACATTTTCTCTGATGCATTAGGCATTAAAGTAGACTCCTCCCAGCATGTTTTGTTACAGTTAGCAGAAGCAGTTGAGAAATACAATGAGGATTCATCCGGCACAGAAAAGTTAGTCGAAAGAGCCGAGAAGAGATTCAACAATAAAGTGCTTGAGCACATTGCTCA
Organism: Chamaecyparis obtusa; assembly: GCA_027943335.1. Lineage (NCBI taxonomy): Eukaryota > Viridiplantae > Streptophyta > Pinopsida > Cupressales > Cupressaceae > Chamaecyparis > Chamaecyparis obtusa. The sequence continues at coordinate 804,249 of BSBK01004552.1, forward strand.
GCACATAGCTATTAACCAAGTAGAATTGTCTTCAGTTTTGTCTAACATTGAATCTATCTATTCGAATGCTACCTCTCTTTTGGCCAGATTGTGCAATATTGCCGAGTTCACAAAGGATATTAAGGATAAAATGAATAAAATGGATGAGGATATGAAGATTAGCATACAGAAGCTACAACTTGAACCAAGTTCAAGCTCTGCTCATCACATGAAAATCTCACACCTATCACATATGCAGTCTGATCTACTGAAAGAAGACACAGGGATCCGGTCCACACTGCTAGACATCCAACACATGATCCTTCCCATCATGAATACAATGTTTAAGCACATTGAACATTCCAAAACATTGATTCATGACAATCAGTTCTCTATAGCAGATCACATGATTGAACTCTCTGCAGAAGTCCAAATTGCTATACAAACATGTAAAATTCTGCAAGAAAGTTGGGACAGAACCCTGGCACTAATAATGAAGGTACATTCTGATTTTCTATCAAATTTTGGATTGTCTTTGTAAATAACTTGTATATGCACCTTTGGCATTATCGTCAAAAAGGGGGAGATATGTATAGAAGAAGATTTGTATAGAAACAGTTAGCACATTGAAAGGGGGAGACAATGTATAAAGCCCTATAACAAAGACAAATTTTAAAAAATCAAAATAAGACTCAGCATGATTCATGTATATAAGTTTTGGCCAATAAGTGTTTTTGTCACTAATGCCAAAGGGGGAGATTGTTGGCATTAAGCAGAATTGCCACTAGTGACAACACTTATTTGCATTCTGGGTGCAAACCGAGCAGACAAAGCAAACCAAGCAGACAGTGCAAACCGAGCAAACAGTGCAAACCGAGCAGACAGTGCAAACTGAGCAGACAGTGCAAACCGAGCAGACAGTGCAAACTAAGTAGACAGTGCAAACTGAGCAAACAGTGCAAACCGAGCAGACAGTGCAAACCGAGCAGACAGTGCAAACCGAGCAGACAGTGCAAACCAAGCAAACAGTGCAAACTGAGGAAGTTAGTACAAACTGAACAGGACAATGTAAACCGAGTAACATCATGTCTACCGAGTCACCAGTATTTACCAAGTTCAAAACCTACCGAGTGATCAGTATGAACCGTGCCTTCACTTCTACCGAGTGCATGACGATGCCGAGTAATGCAGTGGATGCCGAGTATCAAAAATTCACCGAGTCAGTTTGCAGGAACCGTGTAATCATACTTGGGCCGACTTAGTAGCACTTATGTTTATTTTTCAAGCCGACTGTGTAATTGTAATTGTAATTAATTGTTTAAGACTTGTATATAAACAATGTTGTAAAATGAAAAGAATGAATGAAAAAGAATATATGTGAAAAAGAAAGGCAGAGATAAGCGAATTACAGAAGGCTTCAGAAGTATAAGGATCAGCAAAGACAAATTCATCACAGAAGGTGATCAGTACATCAGCGAATCTCAATCAGCAATCCAGTTGCAAAGCATGAGATCTACTGTTTCATTCTAACAGGTGAATCAATACTAAATCCTTTAACCGGGTAGACTTAACAGTCTTTGTAAAATCTCTTTACCGAGTGCATACTTCATTGTATGTTTTGTAAATCCTTTAACAGGGTGGATTTAGCAATCCTTATTGCTCCTAACAGGGCAGATCATCAGAAGTGATCAAATTGTAAGCCTTAACCGGCCAACTTTATTCTGCAGTATTAAAGCTTTGTGGGTTTCATCCCCACCCCAGTTTTACTTTCTTTTGGAAGGTTTCTGGGTAACCAAATCTATGTGTCATTATTGTAAATGCTTTTAAGTTTCATGCTTTCTGTATGCAAAGGTTAAAAGTAAATTACATGTTAAAATTGTAAGAAAATTTAGAGTTACTGATTCACCCCTCCCCTCTCAGTAACTCGGTTAATTCCTGAATATTTCCAACAGGAAGGGGATAAGGCATGGATGTATGGGCTCCATGTTGCTATCTTATCTTTGTATCTACTTATTTGGGGGCCATAAGGGTTATTTCTTGTGTATGGAAAATGGAAGGAATGGTGTTTTGTGATGGCCTTGTGAAGGAAATGGTATATGGTTTTGAGCCTTGTTGAAGGCATGGTAATATTTATTGGATGGCTTGTCCTACTTGGGTTCATTTCCACGTTCACCCCTCTTATGGGTCTAAGGAGACCCATTGTGTAAATCCATGGGAAGGAAATTTTATGTGGTAAATGTATTTGCTATTTTTTGTATGCGTTGTGATGTTTGAGCATGTTTGAATCACCATCCATATTTGTTTCTCCAAGCTCGGGGGTGGCCATGTAATGGCCTAGGTTGGGAGGTGAGCCTCCATGGTCAAAGTAGTTTTCTTTGCAGATTTTCATTTGAAGAAGTTGTTGGTTTTGTTGAAGAAAAAGGGATTTTGCTATCTCTACTTGCAGTTTTTTTTTTTGTAAAAAAAAGGGCTAAAAAGCCATGTGTAAATGAGTAGTGAAAAAGGCCATATAAATGTCTAATAGTATGTAAAATGTTTGTAAAAGTTTTTATTTGAATGTGAAATGTTCTCCATAATTTTCTATGTATTTCTAAAGAAAGAAAATGTAATTTAATTATGATTCCTTATGCCTTGAATGCAAAAAGATAGCTTGGTGGCTTGTTTTTCCATATGCAAGAAAAAGTTAGATTATCTTTATGTATGAAAATCTCTTCCTTATGTAGGCAAAAATTACTTCAAGTATTTAGTTGAAAAATAAAAGTTATTGTAGATTTACTTTCCTAATAGTCTATGTAGAATGATTTTATTTTCATATTATGATAGTTGAAAATAAAAAAAACATTATATATACACCTATGTATATATACTTGTGTATATATACATAGATGCATATAACCTATTGAAAATTATTGCTATGCTGATACTTTAGAAATAGATTTACTATTGCAACTACTTCATGTTTTGCCTCAAGAAAGTATATACATCAATATGTATATATGCATATATCTATGAGTGCATATACATATATATTTAAAAAATATATATGTATATATAAATTTATGTATATACAAATATATATACAATGTGTATATTCTAAGATAGATATATAAAAGACTTTTCATTCTTTTTAAAATATATATATATATATATATATATATATATCTATGTATGTATGTATGTATGTATGTATGTAATAGTATATAATATATGAATATACATACATACATACGTACATACATACATACATACATACATACATATATACATACATATATATATATATATATATAGATATATTTATATATATATATCTTAATATATATGTAAAATCATATATATTAATATAAATTAATTTACAAATTATACAATAAAAAAATGTAATAAATGAAACTTTATAAAATAAATTTAAAATTTTTTTCTATCGTATATGTGGGTGGGACTATGCCCACCAATATCCCCTAAGGGAAGCAGCGACATAGCCACCGCATCCCCATTGGGGAGTGGTGGACCTGCCACCGCCACCCCCTTGGGGGAATGATGTCCAGGCCCCCACCACCACCCAATGGATGCGGGTGGTTCAGTCCCCCGCATTCCCATATGAGGGGTGTAGAAGGGAAGTCCCCACCATCCGTCTATTTTGCCATGGGACGGTCTACTGTGGTAGCTGGTACCCAGCTTCCCTGTGGGTAATTTAAACACAAATTAAAAAAAATAAAAAAATATTTTATTTATAATGTTTTTAACAAACAATAAAAAAAAGCATTCTCAAACTTAAAAACAAATTTTTAACTTGCAGAATTGATATATTTAAAACAAAGAAAAGAATGATTGTGTCAACAAAACATAAAATAAATATCAGATTTAAAAGAAAATAATTGCTTTTCTTCCTTAGAAATTTAATGGCAAAACTATTATAGAATATTATAGATTTAACCAAGCATTTGTTATACCTTGTTGTTTTGTGTTGAAGACTCTTTTAGTGTAGTCTTGTAGATCTTTGTAGTATTCTAATTTCTTCATTGTAGAAATCCTCTAGCATATATACACAAGTATTTATGTATGTATATACAAACACGTGTGTGTATATACATACATGTATACTTGTGTGTATACAAATCTTGCATTTCTTCTTCATCGTTGCTCCAAGGCCAAATTTTATTTTTAGGTCTAGCCCTAATTTCAAAATTAAGGTTAGGGAACCATTTTTAAATTTTTAATTTAAAAATTATGATTTTCCTTTAATTCTGACTTGGTCTTTTAATTTTCTATTTATTTTTATTTAATGACTGTTGACTTTACACATTCACCTTTTGAATTCTGATTTAATAATATATTTTATTTTTCCTTGAGATTTTAAAAAGATTATGTGTTATTAATTATTGGGATTTTAAATGTTTGGTTATTAGATGACTAATTTTTTTTATTTTCAAATTTAATAATGTTGAAATATTAATTAAATGGTCCTTTTAATATTTTAATATTATTTCTTGAGATTTATTATTTTCAGATTTAAAATTTAATATTTATTTCTTTTGGATTTTTATTATTGTTTTAATATAAAGTTGGTGATAAATTTAATACTTAATATTTAAATTGATTTTGTTATTTTTAATAATAATAAATGTATTATTCTAGGGGAGATTAATTTAAATGTCCAAGTTGGGACTTAAGTAAATGATTTCTCCCTTAGCATTAATGTCAAATTTAACATTATTATTTTTATATGGTTATCAAATCCTTTTTAATGTATAAATTAAATTAATTAATAAACTTGGAACTTTTTGACTGAAGTAAAATTATAATATTTGAAAATTATTATTTTAATTGGTAATAATTTCTTAACCCTAATTTTCGCTTAGGGTTATTATCTTGTTCTTATTTTATCATTTTATTTATTTGAGGATATTTTGTGTTTCGACCCTAGTTGGTAACCTGTTTACGTTGGGAACCATTAGGGTTACGATTGCATTTGATTTAATCTTGAGTTTAAATTAACCTTTTTTGGGTGTGTTGACCCAACCTTTGACTTTTCTATATTTTCTAAGTTTAAATTTTCACCTTGGTTTATCTCTTTTATTAACTCTTGTTTTAAACTTGGTTAGGGTTTCTTAGAGACCTAGTTAGGGTTTCAAGTTAACTGATGTAGTTAACAATCAAGGGATGTTGACAAGTGAGCATGTGCCATGATACCTCTTGTGAGTTAACTTGTGTTGGGTTATGCATTTGTTCTTTTTTCAGTGAACCTTAGTGTGTTAGCTTTGTTACTTTTTGTGCTTTAAAAAAAATTGTTGTGTGTGTTTTGCCCTAATTTTTGGGCATGACATTTTGGTATCAAAGCACAGTTTACACTCTAAAAACCTAAACCCATTGCGTTGTCAACTCATCTTTTGTTTTTACCCTTATGTAGGATGCCTCTAGTCACATGTAGTGGTCATAGCCATGGGTGAGGTGCTAGGGTTGCCCGTGCAGTAGCAGAGGATGTTGAGAAGACAACAAAGGGAGTAGGTGGTGAGCATGAACCTCCCCCTGTGCCACCACCAAATCCCAATTAGGACATTTTGAATGCACTTCAGAATCTCATTGGTATCATCATGGATAGATTTCCTCCAAGAGGTCAGGGGACTGAGATTCGAGAGTGGAGTAGGAGCCCTCCTCCTAGACATGTTGAGGGTTAGGCAAATCTTGAGGGTGAGTCGACTCACATACCATAGCCACCACTTGAGGTAGTGCAAAGAGTGCCGTAGGATATAGGGGATTAGATTAGGGAGCTTCTTCACCTTCAACAACCACCTTTCATAGGATATACAAATGGGATTGAGGCTGAGGCATGGCTCTTAAGCCTTGAGCATTTATTTGGGTTGCATCCTTATGAGATAAACCTAAAGGCACACTTTGTATTGCACATGTTGAGAGTGAGTACTTCTATATGGTGGAGGCAGGAGGAGTATAAGAACCACTTGGTGATAATACCCTCTCATGGGAGACTTTTCTATATAGGTTTAGAGCCAGATACAGTTTAGAGCACTTCAGACAATGCCAAATTGATGAGTTTCATGACCTAAAATAGAGGGGTCTCATAGTGGCACAGTATGAGAGAAAGTTTCTTGAGCTCCTTCTGTACATTGAATATATGAAGGATGAGAAACTGTAGGTCAACCGCTTCATTAAGGGGTTGAACCACACTATTTCTGATAGAGTGCACATGGTACCTCCAAGAGATCTTTGGCACACTATAGAGAGGGCCATGATATCCAAGGAGATCCATAATAGATTTCATGATGCATGAGATAGGTCTCATAAATGTAATTCCGCACCTCATTCTTATGATTTTCAGAGATCCCATTGAAAGGGGAATCAAAGGCATTCATCTAGATTATTTAGAGCTCATCAGCTGCAATAGAATTAATGGTCACAATAGAGTTAAAGAAAGAGGCCTCCTTAGGGACAAAAGGGCTCTAATCCCAAGTAGTGGTAGTCATAGGGTCCTCGATTGGATCAAAGATCATAGACTCAGTATGCACCTCCATCTAGGATTCAACAATCTTCTTGAGGTGGTTTTAGTGGATCTAGCATGACATGAGGACAACAATAGTCTAGACCACAAGGGATTTAGATTTAGGCATGAGGCCCATGGTACACTTGTGGTGCTATGGGACACATTGATAGATATTTTTTGTCAGGTTGTCCAACTAGTAGCCAGAGGGTGACAACTTTAGAGCCTATAGTGGGAGACATGGGGAGATCTCACTGAGTTTTTGCAGTGGTTGATAAGCGCCAGGATGAGCACCAAGCCATGGTTATTGAGGACATAGGTAGGATTGGAGGTAGTAGAATTTCCATTCTCTTTGATTCAGGAGCTATTGATTCTTTCATTACTCCTTTAATAGTGGAGAGTTTTAGGCTAGTGGTATCTAGGAAAGATGTGATTTTGGAGGTTGAGTTAGCCTCAGGAGCTAGGGTTTCAATTAGTTCCTTGGTGAGAGGATGTTAGATGCATATAGGGGACATGAACACCATATTTGACCTTTGTATCATACCACTCAGATCCTATGATGTTGTTCATGGCATGGATTGGCTTTATGCCCACAATGCCAAGATGGATTATAGGTAGAAGAGAGTTGAGTGTGTAGATGATTTTGGTGTGACCTTAGTGATTTCAAGAGTTCAGAGGCCTATATCTCTTTGTGTGATTTCTACTATGCAACTTAAGTAGTGCATGTGATAGGGGTTCTAGTTGTTTTCCATCACTATCAGTGATATAGAGGAGGAGGTGGAGAAGGAGCCTTCCCTCGATGACCATCCTATTTTGTAGGATTTTGTAGATTTTTTTCATTCAGAACTACCTAGTATGCCACTAGCTAGAGCAGTGGATTTTCATATTGACCTTGTACCAGGAGAAAATCCTATATCTTGAACACCTTACAAGATAAATACCCATGAGCTTAATGAGCTCAAGATTCAGTTGGAGGAGCTCTTGGAGAAAGGGCATATTTCTCCTAGTGTGTCACCATGGGGTTCACCTATAATATTCATTAAGAAGAAGGACATATCTCTTAGGTTGTGCATGGATTACCGATAGTTGAATAAAGTGACCATCAAGAATCAATATCCACTTCCGAGGATTGATGATTTGTTTGATCAAATTCAGGGTGACTGTGTATCCTCTAAGATTGATTTGAAATTAGGGTACCATCAGTTGAGGATTATGGAGAGTGATATCCACAAGACTATATTCTGTACATGTTATAGCCACTATGAGTTCACCATGGTTCCTTTTGGACTCACAAATGCTCTAGCTATATTCATGAGTCTCATGAATGGAGTATTCTACTCATTCTTAGAAAGATTTGTGGTGGTGTTCCTGGATGATATTTTGATCTACTCATGAGATGAGTAGGAGCATGAGGAGCACCTGAGATAGGTTTTTTAGTGCTTGAGGGATAAATAGTTGTTTAGAATCTTGTCAAAGTGTACTTTCTTCAAGTTAGAGGTTCACTATCTTGGCCATGTGATATCAGGAGATGGGATGGTAGTTGACCCATCAAATATTAGAGCTATCATGGATTGGCCAACACCTACCATTGTGACCAAGGTCAAGAGTTTTATGGGTCTTGCAGGCTATTATAGGAAGTTTTTTGAGGGGTTTTATTGCAGGGGAGGATGGGGAGAGGGGCCAAAGGCACACCCTAACTAGATCCACCTTGCAAAGATCACACACAAAAGAAACACCACAACAAGTGAGAGAGAGAATGCAAAAAATTTCATATATTATCTTCAATTTGATTCATATATTCTTGGCTGTAAGGCCTTCTTAGTTTAGGCCAAATATTACAATTAAGTACAAAAGCCTCCAACATGCAAGGATTTGCCAACAATCTCTAATTTTCTATCTTCTATCCCAAAAACTTACTTCCTAAACTCTAACCAAACAACTACATTTATACAAGAGGCTACCGAAACAAGTTGGCCTTCAGATCCACCATCAACAGAAGGAACAACCAAATCTAGGTCCACACACTTCCCAATGATAGATACCAACATTAAATCTATGACCAAATATAAATGCAAGAGTCAGTCTCAATAGAAATACAAAAATAAACAACTCAATAAGAAAGAAAATCGAGCACTAGACAAGCATCACTAAGCACCAAGGAAATTCATAGAGTGCCAAAGAGATAACCGACCAACATCAGTAAACAAAGGAAACTGAGCAACACCGAACCAACTCGGTCAAAGAAGGAACTAAGAAACATAGGAAAATTTAAACATATTTTTGGTGACATAGGATTGCCAAGGACTTGAGATGCTCCTGCATTAGGTTTTCTAGAGTGGCACATCCTATCACATCCCTTTAGAGAAAGGGGAAGAGGTTTGAGTGGACAGAGAAATGTGAGAGAGCTTTTCAAGAGCTCAAGAGAGCACTCACCAGCACACCTATCCTCCTAGTGCCAGATCCTTCAGTAGAGTTTGTGGTTTGCATAGATGCATCTTTAGATAGGATTGGAGAAATCCTTATTAAAGGTGGTCAAACTATTGCTTACGAGTCTAGAAAACTCAAGAATCATGAGCTTAAATACCCTACCCATGACCTTGAGCTTGGAGCAGTGGTGCATGATTTGGTGAGATGATGGCATTTTCTTTTGGGGCATCAATTCAAGTTTCATTAAGACCATTAGAGTTTGCAATACATATTTACTCAGCCTAATCTTAATGCTCCAAAGATGTGGTGGATAGAATTCCTTTGTGAGTATGACTTTGATGTCCATTACATCAAGGGTAAGGAGGATGTGGTTGCAAATGCCTTGAGAAAGAGATGTCATGAGCTTTAAGCTATGAGTTCTAGCATAGATTTGAGAGGGCATATTTTGCAACACTTTCCTGAGGATGAATTTTATTCAGAGGTTTGACAGATGGTTGAGGCTCAGAGACCCCTTAAGGGGAAGTTTTTAGATTATACCCTTGAGTACAATGGTATTCTTCATCATAGGGGACACATTTATGTACCTTCTTCTGGTGGGTTTCATGATTTCATTGGTCTTGAGGCTCATAGAGCACCCTATGCAGCACACCCTAGAGTCAAGAAGTTACATGAAGATTTGAGACAACTCTTTCATTGGCCAGGTATGAGGTTTCACATTACTAAGATTGTGGATAGATTCTTGGAGTAGTAGAGAGTTAAGGTAGAGCACCACCATCCAAGTGGGCTTCTTCAGCCACATGAGGTACCTAAGTGGAAGTGGGACATTATATCCATGGACTTCATTGTTGGTCTTCCTATGTCATCTTGTCACCATGGTTCTCTTATGGTGATGGTGGATAGGTTGACTGAGGTGGACCAATTTTCACCTATTTGTACTACTTTCATAGTACCTATAGTGGCACAAGTATTCTTACAAGATATTTTCCAGACTCCATGGCATTCCTCATAAGATTATATCTGATAGAGATTCCCTCTTTACATCTTCCTTTTGGAGAGAGTTGCAGACAACTTTGGGCATCGGGCTCAATTTAGTACAACTTATCATCTTGAGATAGATGGTCAGAATGAGAGGGTCAACCAGGTGTTAGAGGATATGCTTTTCATGTATGTGATGGATCATCATACCAGATGGGAGGAGTATTTACATTTGGTGGAGTTTTCCTATAATAATGGGCATCATTCATCTTTGGGTATGCCACCATATGAGGATTTGTATGGTAGACCTTGCAAGACACCTTTGCATTTGGATAGGATTGAGGATAGAGTAGCTATTGGGCCACAATTGGTTAGAGAGATGGAGTAGCAAGTAGAATTGACCAAGAAGTGTCTTAGAGAGGCTCAGGATAGGCAAAAGAAGTATGAAAATGTGAAGAGGAATGATCATGTCTACATGGTTGGCAACATAGTATTCTCGAGAGTGCAACCGCATAAGGTCCCAATCCATTTTGGAAAGGGTTCTAAGCTCACACCTCACTTTGTTGGACCTTTTGAGATCTTAGGGAGGATAGGCCCAGTTGCATATCCTCTAGCTCTTCCACCTAGCCTGTCACATATCCACGATGAGTTTCATGTATCTTTATTGAGGAAATATATTTATGATGAGTCTATATTATTGATTGGGATGCATTACAAGTGGAGTTGGATAGATAGCTAATGCTAGAGCCCATTCATAGTTTGGCTCATAGGACACTGGCCCTTCAAGGTTGAGAGATGGACCAGGTTAGGGTCCAGTGGGTTTACTATGATGAGGTTACAACATTATGGGAGGACACAAAAAAGATGAGAGTAAAATATCTCCATCTTTTTGATAAACTCTAGGAGGAAGTTCATGCCTAGGGGGGAGGATGTGAGGCCTCACCCCATAGCATCATATCATAGAAGACTATTTCGACATTATGATTATCTTGATGATACATTATTTTGTTATGTTGGACTATTTGGATAGGGATTTTATATTTTTGATACTATGTGATGACCTATGATTATCTGGACAATGATTTAGGACATATTTCCATGCTTTGATTATTAGATCTTGATGCTATCATATTTGATGAATTATTTAACTTAGCATATTATGGTTTAATTTCATGTTGATGGAAGAAATGTTTATGTGAGATGATCATGGTTAATGAACTAGGTTATTCAATATATTTATGTGTTCTTGAAATAACTTGATTTAAAATTAAGAAATGTATTCTTGAGATTATGTGAATTTATTGTGATGTAGTGTGGATGCAGTTAGATTATATAATGTATTTGTGTGTGATTATTTATGATGTAATTTATAGGTATATGTCATTTGATCTTTCATGAGCTACTGATATTTTTATCTAGTGTGCATGAAATTGACCATGAATTGAATGAGGGGAAATTAAAAATAGATGCATGTGAAAATCTTGTAAATCCAAGGTTAACTCCAAAGGGAGAAATAACCTCGTTGTTATGTATTAATAATGTAAAGTAATGTTTGAATATATTATTTAAATTGTGTTTATTTTATTTTATATTTATGTCTACTTGACATGCCATGTGTGTAGTGATGTGTTGTGACTTTATGTGGTGTCAATTGACACATGTGTATGTGAGTTGGCATGGCTAAGTAAATTATTTATTGGTTGTCTTCCACCTTGGAGTCACCTTGTAGTATCCCAAGGTCAGGTATCTTGGTTATTGAGCCTTAGGAGGGAATCTTATTTCAAATTTTTGTGGGTAAACTCTTAGTGGAATTTTGAGAGGTTAAATTGTAGCCCTATGGGTTAGTTAAGGTTAAAATAAGATAACCCCATAGGTGCACTTTGGGTTGGGGGTCAAATTTGGATCAATAGGATGTTTTTGTCCCATTTTTGCCTCTTCTAAAAATGCCTTTTTAGATTGTGACGAAATTGGGAAGTGAGTCATGTCTTCCTCTCTTGCAAATTTTGAATTTCCCACTTTTTGGAGAGGGAACCCTTGGATAGTGCATCCAATCACCTTTGAGGTTGGGTAGGATGTTAGTTAGGTTTTTCCTTTTAGTGGGATGGAGATGAATTTGGTATGTTGATTTCCCACTCTCCAATTTTGGAGACTTCTAGTGGACTTACTAGGTTTTTGGTGGACTTAGCAAGGGAAGGCTTGTAGGAAGGGAGCTCTTCTCAACTTTTATTGCCATAGCTTAGAGAAAGGTTGGTGCCCTTTCATGGAAGAATTATTTTCATTACTCGTATATGTATGCATATTTTTGTGTGGTGTTGTAAATAGTTTTGTAAAACTTAAAGTTAGTCTTTCATGGCTTTTTTCATAAGTTTAGTTTGCTAGTTTTGTCTTTGTGTTCTTTGTTTTATTGGGGTGTGCAAGGATAAACTAACCCTTGGGAGAGAAGAGAGTCTTGAGGATGAAGAGCTTTGGTTGGGAATTCCCATTTAGTGTAGATTCCTTCCTCATGGAGGAAGGGGATAAGGCATAGATGTATGGAATCCATGTTGCCATCTTATCTTTGTATCTACTTATTTGGGGGCCATAAGGGTTGTTTCTTGTGTATGGAAAATGGAAGGAATGGTATTTTGTGATGGCCTTGTGAAGGAAATGGTATATGGTTTTGAGCCTTGTTGAAGGCATGGTAATATTTTATTATGGCTTCTCCTACTTGGGTTCATTTCCACCTTCACCCCTCTTATGGGTCTAAGGTGACCCATTATGTAAATCCATGGGAAGGGAATTTTATGTGGTAAATGTATTTTCTAGTTTTTGTATGCGTATGTGATGTTTGAGCATATTTGAATCCCCATCCATATTTGTTTCCCCAAGGTCAGGGTTGGTCATGTAATGGCCTAGGTTGGGAGGTGAGTCTTCATGGTCAAAGTGGTTTTCTTTGCAAATTTTTATTTGAAGAATTTGCTGGTTTAGTTGAAGAAAAATAGATTTTTTCATCTCTACTTGCAGATTTTTATGTTGTAAAGAAAAGGGCTAAAAAGCCATGTGTAAATGAGTAGTGAAAAAGGCCATGTAAATGCCTAATAGCATGTAAAATATTTGTAAAAGTTTGTATTTGAATGTGAAATGTTCTCCATAATTTTTTATGTATTTCTGTATTGTCTTAAAATGGAAGTACTTCCATGTTAAGAGCATTTAGCCCTCTGAGTAAGTGGTTTAGGGTCATGATTGGCATCTTTGCATTCTCCCTTGTCTTCCACTTCTTCTCTACACTTGATTTCTTCATTCTAGGTGAAATTAGGGTTAAGGTCTTAAGGACTTTCCTAATTTTTTCTCTTCCATGGCTCCATTTTCTAGGTAGGATTTACAAATGAGATCTCCTAGTCCTTCATCATATCATTTTGATTATTTTCTATCTACTCCAAACATTAGGTCCTGTGTAGAATTCAATTTCTAAATTTCTAGCATCTTTGGGATCTCTATTGCAGAACCTAACAAAGTTAGGGTCTGAGGTCAAGGTCGACCTCAACCCTGACTAGGTCAGGGTTGACCTTGACCTTGATCCCTTCTCGCCAGGATTTCAAACTCTCATTTTCCAGTAATTTAGCTTTCAGGAAAGTTATTTCTCTACCTCCGGGTCGGTTGTTTCGGGCTCCAAAATGGTAAATCCTTTAATTGTATTTAATCAAGGTATATTTTCTAAAGGTGAGGACCTAATTGGGATTTAATTCTCCAAGGTGGCCCATCTAGAGGAGTGTGCCCTAGATCACTATAAAAGGAGGCCATCCTCTCTCATTTTCACATCTCATCTCATCTCATCTCAAGCAATCAAGCTCTCAAGTTCTCAAGGTGATCAAGCAAGCATTCATTCAAGTATTCAAGTCTTCTTCTCCATCCAAGTTCTCCATTGAAGATCAAGGATTCATGCAATCAAGATCTATCATTCAAACCCATGGTGGTGTGATCTTCCTTCAAGATCCTTTGTTCATCTTCAAGATTCATATCATTGTTTCCTCAAGGTGGATTTCAAGCATACAATCATGGAGGTTTGATCATGCTATGTTCAAGATTTCATATCAATATATTTGATTACATTCCAAATACATTAGCATATCTATTGAATTGCATAGCTTCATTGTTAGATTCATTTCTACTACTTGCTAGCATTCTCCCATTTCAATTTCAATATTAAGGTTGATTCCAAACCAGGGTTTGACCAAAGCAAACCCCCCAAACAAATAACAAAACCATTTTTCTTGCAGGTACAGGTGCGAAATCTCATATGTAAGAGCGAATTTGGATACCCTTTTCGACAATCTTTCAGGATCTGTGAACATAATTGGAATTGAACTTCAAATAAATAATGTGGTCTTTGACCTTTTAAAAGGTCAAAGTCGACCTGTGTGAATTTGGAGAAAAGATTTTTTGGGTTTTGTCCACCTCGACATTTCCAGTCTAGAACAAGTGATGAAATCTTTAGAAAGTTCATATAGAAGCCAGAATTCAGCATTTTCCAGATCTGCCCTAATTCAAGGTTAGTATTGGCACTTCAATTATTTCAGATTTCAAGCTTAATCCAACTATAGGGAAGTATAGGGTTTCTCTCTCTCTCTCTCTCTCTCATATTCTTCATAGATTGATTCGATTGTGTATTAACCTCCTGGTTGATCAAATTGGATCTCTCCTTTGGGAATTTGGATTTGGGAGTGAATCTTACATTTTCCCCACACACATACACAAATAGTGGTGATTCCAAATCACAACTATTCAATTTCTAAAGAAAAAAAATGATTCCTTATGCCTTGAATGCAAAAAGATAGATTGTTGGGCTGTTTTCCAATATGCAAGAAAAAGTTAGATTATCTTTATGCATGAAAATCTCTTCCTTATATAGGCAAAATTTACTTCAAGTATTTAGTTGAAAAAGGAAAGTTATTATAGATTTACTTTCCTAATAGTCTGTAGAAATGATTTCATTTTCATATTATGATAGTTCAAAATAAAAAACATCGTATATACACCTATGTATATATATTTATATATATATATATGCATAGATGCATATAACCTATTGAAAAATATTGCTATGTTGATACTTTAGAAAGAGATTTACTATTGCAACTACTTCATATTCTACCTCAACGAAGTATATAAATCAATATGTATATATGTATATATCTATGAGTGCACACACACACACACACACACACACACACACATATATATATATATGTATATAAATTCATATATATACACATATATACAATATGTATGTTCTACGATGGATATACAATAGACTTTTCATTCTTCTTTTTTCAAAAATATATACATATATATATATATATATATATATTAATATATATTTAAATATATATATATATATATATATATATATATATATATATATATATATATATATATATATATATATATATATATATATATATATATATATATATATATATATATATATATATATATATATGTATGTATGTATAGATGTATGTATATTAATATATATTTTATATATATTAATATATATTATATATAATAATATATATTATATTGATATAAATTAATTTACAAACTATACAATAAAAAATGTAATAAATGAAACTTTATAAAATAAAATTTTAAATTTTAAAAATTTTGCTATTGCATATGTGGGCGAGATTGTGCCCACCGCTATCCTCTAAGGGAAGTGATGACACAACCATCACATCCCCATTGGGAAGTGGACCTGCCATTGCCACCCCCTTGGGGGAATAGTTTGTAGGCCCCCACCGCCACCCAATGGGATGTGGGTGGTTCACTCCCCTGCGTTCCTATATGGGGGGTGTGGAAGGGAAGTCCCCACCATCTGCCTAGTTTGTTGCGGGTCAGTCTTCTACGGCAGCCGATACCCGGCTTCCCTACGGGAAATTTTTAAACACACAAAAAAAATAAAAATTATTTTATTGATAATATTTTTAACAAACAATAAAAAAAATGCATTCTCAAACTTAAAAATAAATTTTTAATGTGCAACATTGATATATTTAAAATAGAGAAAAGAATGACTATGTAAAACAAAACATAAAATAAATCTAAGATTTAAAAGAAAAGAATGGCTTTTCTTCATCAGAAATTTAATGGCAAAACTATTATAGAATATTATAGATTTAACCAAACATTTGTTATACTTTGCTATTTTGTGTTGAAGACTCTTTTAGTGTAGCCTTGTAGATCTTTGTAGTATTTTGATTTCTTCATTGTAGAAACCCTCTAACATATATACACAAGTATATATGTATGTATATACACACTTTTATGTGTATATACACACATGTATACTTGTGTGTATACAAATATTGCATTTGTTCTTCATCCTTGCTCCAAGGCCAAACCTCCAACAACAAAATGGAGAAATTAGAGTTTTGGCTAAGTTTTATTTTTAGGTCCAACCCTAATTTCAAAATTAGGGTTAGGGTGGGCTTTTGGAACCATTTTCTAGTTTTGAATTTAATAATTATGATTTTCTTTTAATTTTGGCTTAGTCTTTTAATTTTCTATTTATTTTTATTTAATGACTGTTGACTTTACACAGTCACCTTTTGAATTATGATTTAATAATATTATTTTATTTTTCCTTGAAATTTTAAAAAGATTCTATGTTATTAATTATTGGGATTTTAAATGTTTGGTTATTGGATGACTGATTTTATTTTTATTTTCAAATTTAATAATTTTGAAATATTAATTAAATGGTCCTTTTAATATTTTAATATTATTTCTTGAGATTTATTATTTTTAGATTTAAAATTAATATTTATTTCTTTTGGATTTTTATTATTGTTTTAATAAAAAGTTGGTGATAAATTTAATACTTAATATTTAAATTGATTTTATTATTTTTAATAATAAATGGATTATTCTAGGGAAGATTAATTTAAATTTCCAAGGTGGGACTTAGGTAAATGATTTCTCCCTTAGCATTAATGTTAAATTTAATATTAATATTTTATATGGTTATCAAATCCTTTTTAATGTATAAATTAAATTAATTAATAAACTTGGAATTTTATGATTGAAGTAAAATTATAATATTTTAATTTAAAATATTTGAACATTATTATTTTATTAGGTAATAATTTCTTAACCCTAGTTTTTCGCTTAGGGTTATTATCTTGTTCTTATTTTATCATTTTATTTATTTGAGGATATTTTGTGTTTCGATCCTAGTTGGTAACCTAGTTCACATTGGGAACCATTAGGGTTACAATTACGTTTGATTTAATCTTTAGTTTAAATTAACACTTTTTGGGTGTGTTGACCCAACCTTTGACTTTTCAATATTTTCTAAGTTAAAATTTTCACCTTGGTTTACCTCTTTTATTAACTCTTGTTTTAAACCTGGTTAGGGTCTATTAGAGACCTAGTTAAGGTCTTGAGTTAATTGATGCAGTTAACAATCAAGGGATGTTGGCAAGCCATCATGTGCTAGGATACCTCTTGTGAGTTAACTTGCGTTGGGTTATGCATTCGTTCTTGTTTAGTGAACCTTAGTGTGTTAGCTTTGTTACCTTTTGTGCTTTAAAAAAAACATATTGTGTGTATTTTGCCCTAATTTTTTGGCATGACATCTTCCTTCATACCTTTCAATAATTGCTTGATCCACACTATGTTTGAACAATTAACTATTATTGCTACATATTCAAGTTTTGTTTTAGATTGAGAAATGCAGTTTTATTTCTTTCTTGTCCATGAAACTAATCTCTTTCCTAGAAAGAATGCACCACCACCTGTACTCTTTGTATCATCCACATTTCCTACCCAATCTGCATCAGTATAAAATTTCAGTTAAAACTTATAATTTTTCTTTTTATACAATCTATAATCCTATGTTCCTTTCAGATATCTTAGTATCTTTTTTACTTCTATCATGTGATTCTCCTTATGATTTATAAAAATTCTTGCAACAATCCCAATTGCTAGTGCAATATTTGGTCTGCTGTGAACAACATATTGTAGCTTCCTAATCATTGACCTATACAAGGTTTGGTTCACTTTCTGCTATTTCATCATTCTTTGATAGTTTGTGTCCAGTAGCCATAGGTGTACTTACTAGACTAGAGTCTTCCATGCCAAAGGTTTTTAGTATCTCCTTGATATATTTAGGTTGAGTAATGTAGATACCTTTCTTCATCTGATAAACTTGCAGACCAACAAAGAATTTGGTCTCTCCAAACATAGACATTTCAAATTCTATTTGCATCTCATTTGAAAATGTTTGGCACAGTACATCTTGACCTCCAAATATGATATCATCAACAAATATTTCAACTAACAATATCCCTTTAACTTTTTTAGTCTTTAAGTACAAATTATTGTTGTCATTTTTTCTAGAAAAACCAATTTTGACCGTAATTATGCAATCTTTCATACCATTCTCTAGGGGCCTGTTTCAATCCATACATTTCTTTATGTAGCTTACATACCATGTTCCTTTTTCTTGGATCAACAAATCTTTCTGGTTGTTCAATGTATACTTCTTCTTCTAGTATTCCATTTGGAAATGTAGATTTGACATCCATCTGATACACTTTGAATCCTTTGTAATATGCATATGTAAGTAGAGTTCTAACTCTTTCCAATATAGAACCTGGGGAAAATATCTCCCCATAGTCAATGCCTTCTTTTTGTGCATATCCTTTGCATACCAATCTAGTCTTGTTTCTTGTGACTTCTCGATGCTCATTCAACTTGTTTTTGAACACCCACTTGGTTCCAATAAGATTCTTGTCCTTTGGTCTAGGTACTAGTGTCCAGGTTTAGTTCTTTACTAATTTCTCAATTTCTTCATTCATTGCTTGAATCCAATCTTCACTATCCAAATCATCTTTCACTGATTTGGGCTCAAATTCACATAATAAGCATGTTTGGTTTTTCAACTTGTTTCTTTTCATGACTCCTGAATCTTTTTCTCCAATGATTTGATTTAGTTTATGATCTCTTCTCACATATTGTGCTAATGTAGGCTCTGGTCTCCTTTTTTATGGTTGTTGATCTTTAGGTTCATCTTGTAAATTCACTTCAAGTTTATTTTGTATCTATGCTTCCTCTTCTAATTATTTAACAATTACCTCTTGATACTCAACATCTTCTTACTGTAAGTCGACAGATTCTTACTATCACTCGACAACTTTGTTCTCTGGTTCAAGTAAATTGCTGGGCTATCCTTCATCCATATATACAAATAATCTATAATCTTCAGGTTCCTTCTTGCATTCAACTTCATTCTTTTTTGCATATTGATCAACTCTAACATTTTCACTTTCCACAACTTTGTTAGTGTTAGAATTCAAACACTTATAAGATTTTCTCTTAGTGGCATAACCTAGGAATATGCCTTCATCACTTTTAGCATCAAGTTTTCCATTCCTATTTTCCTTTAGTATATAACATTTTCTTCCAAAGACTTTGAATTATTTCACATTAGGTGCATAACCATACCATGTCTCAAAAGGCATAGAATTTGTACCTTTCTTGACTTGTACTTGGTTCAAGGTATAGACAGTTGTACTTACAACTTCTCTCCAGTACTTTTGTGCAACATTTTTCTCTATCATCAATGTTCTAGCACAATCCATGATTTATGTATTCCTTCTTTCAGCTATGCCATTTTGTGGAGGAGTCCTTGGTGCAAACATCTATCTTTTGATTCCTCTATCATTGTAGATTATGTTGAATTAATTATATATAAACTCTCCTCCTCTATCAAATCTCAAACATTTCAAGCTCTTACCCGTTTGTTTTTCAACTTTTGTCAAATACCAGTTAAAAAATTGAAAGACATCAAATTTTTCTTTAAGAAACATCATAGTCATCAACAAACAAAATAAAATATTTGTCACCATAGTAGCTTTTCACTCCAATAGGTCCACAAAGGTCGGTATGAACCAATTCTAAAATATCATCAGAAGTATAGGTTTTTCTCTTGAAACTAGACTTTGTCATTTTGCCCAATTGACATTGCTTACACATTACATCATTAGGTTTATTCAATCTTGGTAACCCTCCAACTCTTTTCATCTTACTAATGCTTAAAAAATTATCAAAGTTCACATGACACAAACTTTTATGCCATAACCATATATCATCAAATTGTGATAACAAACATGTCTCATCAGATAGGTCTAGATATAACAAGTTACCTCTTGTCTGTTATCCACTTCCAATTAGTTCACTAGTGGCATCAAAGATCTTATCTTTTTTGTTATAGGATTCAACTAGGTATCTAGAACTGTTCAACTATGCAACACTCAACAAGTTATAGTTAATTCCTTCAACCCAATAAGCATTATCACATCTGATCTTATTAGTCAATCTTATTGATCCTTTTCCTTTCACAAGACATGGTGCATCATTACCAAACTTGACATAGTTACCTTTGTAATGATTTAAGGTTTCAAACTTACTTTCATCAGTAGTCATATGATGTGAGAAACCACTATCAATTATCCATCTATCACCTTTACTCACATATGAAATAAGTGCAATTTTCTCATCTTCATCAGAATCATCTTTCATAGAAACATAAACAACTTCTACATCATGATCATTAGATTCATCAGATTCATTGTCATTTTCTTCTTCAACAATATAACAAGATTTCTTACCTTTATCCTTGTAGTATTTATACTTTTTGTAATCTCTTTCATCCCTTTTGTCTTTGTACTTGCTTTCCCTTCTTTCATCCTTGTCATTTCTGTCAGGACATCTTGTTGCAATATGGCCAACTTTATTACATGAAAAATAGATTATAGGAAGTTTACCTTTGAATTTTCCTTTTCCTCTAGGTATTCTTCTAGCCATTAGTGCCTCAAGATCATCAAGGTCATCATCAAAGGTGTCATTGTCACTTTTCACACATATTTCTTTTCCTTTCTTATACTTATGAAGAACCAATTGAGATTTGAATGCAGATTCAATATTATGAGTAGTGAAATTATAAAAAAATGACAATTCAAAAATAGTAAGTCTACCAAGCAGACCTTCCAAAGTTAAGTTATTACCAGGAGCACATCTCAGATCTTGTATTGTAGAAAATCTAATAACATAAATAGGAAGTAGGGTTCTCAATACCTTTCTAATAAAAATTTCATCATCAATATTTCCATTAGCTCCTCTAATGGAATTCAAAACATCTTTAACTCGACCACAATTTTGTACAATAGTCTCACCTTCTAACATTATCATTTCATCAAACTTACCTCTCAAGCTTTCAGATTTGGCTCTTAGTACATTTTTGTCTCCACCATAGATATTTGTTAGTGTGTCCCACATTTTATTTGGATTGGTACAATCCTTGATGTCTTCAAATTTAGGATAACTTAGGGCTGATGCAATCTCCAACATTGCTTGATTGTGTTCTTGCTTTTCCTTCATTTGCTAGACTGTCAAAGGTGTAGGTACTGGTATGTATTCATTTTACACATAATATTTGTCTGCATCTTTGATTCTAGCTAGGTGTAACTTTGTCAAACTTTTCCATGTAGAGAAGTTCTCCTTGTTCAGCTTTGGTACCTCCCCTTTGTACATCTTGATCTTTAGCTCCAAGTACCTTCAAAATTTTCCTTACAAGTACCACAAGCTCTGATACCAATTGTTAGAATGATTTTAGAATAACTAAGAGGGGGGGGGGGGGGGGTGAATCATCTATCCTCAAATCCAAATGTACCAATTGAACTTTAAAACACTTTAAACAACTTAGATCTACTCAACAATCCACTCAATCTCTATAGCATATAACCAGTAACATAAACTTGTAGTCCACTATCCAAAAGTAATCAACTTGCATAATATAAAAATATTAATAGTATAACACATAAAATAAAATTCACACAAGTATGACATGACCAGGATTTAACATGGAAACCCAATTTGGGAAAAACTAAAAGTGACATGCTACTAGTTTTTCACTCTTCTGAAGTGAGCTATGTGAGGAGCCAACCCTGTTAAAGGTTAAAATACATACTGTTAGGTGTGACCCTATTAAAGGATTTAATCACCCTATTAGGAGTGGCCTTGTCATAGGACTTAAGAACATACCATTAGAATTTCACATTGATTAAAGGATTTACAAATGACAGGTAGGTCAACCTTTGATTTAGGAGCATCTTGGGTCTTTGAGCAATCTTGCATCAACCAAAAACATTTCCTAATTTCTGTACCTGTTTGCTATTGTTTTCTTTATAATTGATGCATTTTTTGGTTTCATGGTGTTTGAAGCTTACATTATGCTAAGGACCTATTTGGGAACCTTCTCCTATGAGCACATAAAGTTTGGATGGACTGTTTCAATGTTACAGCTGTTTTCCTTGCCATTGGAACTACGGTTTCCTGCAGTTTTGGTGCTGATTGTTCATGTTGGAGACCTTGATCCATAAGGAATCAGAATTTTATATCTTAAGGAGTTTTATAGGACCTAAATTAATATCATTTCCCAAGAGCTGAAGCCCTAATTAATTATGAGTAAAAAGTTATACCCATTTTTCCCCGAGATCTATTTTCTACCAGTTTTCAGGTGAAACATGTGGTGTTTCTTCTTGCGATGTTCCGTATGATAAAATGGGACCTTGTTCCCTTAAAGGAATGTTCTTGGGTTATGTGAGGACCTAAATACAAAGGCACATAAATTTATATTAATTCTAGCATTAGTTTTGGTTTAAATCTTCTAGACTGGACCTATAATGTAATTAAATGCCTGACTGGCCAACCTGTGGCTTAGCTAGCTATATAAAGAGTCTAGATTGATGTAGTAGGGAATCAAGAAGAGATCATAAAGGAGAACTAAGAAGGATAATTAGCAAGATATATCATTGGAAAAATATAGGATGCAAGCTATGATTTTGATTTCATAATTCTCATTGTATAAGGCTGAAACTCGGAAGGCCTCATAGTCGGGCATGTTGAAAGAAATAATATAATTCTTTGTTGTTTCTACTAGTTGAATGTATCATATCCATTGTGATTTCATTACTTTCATGTGATATTATATTGCTTCCATTGTGTAACTCTGAGTAGGGCTTGTTTGTGGATTCAATTGGAGTCAATTCTGCTTGTATCTACCCTACCCCTGCGTCAAGTGGTATCAGAGTGAGTTCTTTCTTATGGATTGGATCATGGAGAATGTTATTGGATTGGTTGTAGGGTGGAAGATCTGAGATCTAACCTATAACTTGTAGAAGGTTATGATCTTGTTGGAACTTGATTGTCAAGATGGTTCATGGTAGAGGAAATGATAATGCTATCATGGATATGTTGAGGCAGATTGCAACTAGGCTTGAAGCTGTAGAGACAACCCAAAGAAGAGGAGCACATCTTGAAGATGTTAGTGATGAAGAAGAAGAAGCAGCACATAATTCTAAACCTAAAGTTGAACAAGATGAGGAAAGACTCTTGAGAGTTTTGTCTAAGGCTAACTCCAGACCTGCAGTTGAAGTTGCTTGCTATGATGGAAGACTTGAGACTGATGCAATTTTGGATTGGATCTTTGAGATGGATAAATAATTTGAGTATGAAGGTACTCCTAATAATAAGAAGGTTAAGATAGAAGTCAAAAAGTTGAAAGGTCATGTATCTCTTTGGTGCGATCATTTGCAAACTGAGAGATAGAAGAGAGGAAAAGAAAAGATCAAGACATGGATGAAGATGCTTGGAAAGATGAAGAAGAAGTTTCTTCTAGCTGACTACCAAGTGAGTTTGATGAGAAAAATGAAAAATCTAAGACAAAAGGACATGAGTGTCAAAGAATATACTGAGGAATTTTACAAATTGGATATCAGATCTGGACATGTGGATGATGAAGTTGAGAAGGTGGCTAGATATTTGAATGGCCTGAAGACATCTATTCAAGATGAGATTAGTTATGTGAAAATAGATAGTGTGGAAGAAGCATATCAATTTTCTTTGAAGGCTGAAGATAGATTGACAAAAAGACATGATCAAAGACAAAGAGGAAGAGGTGGAAGATTTCAGAGAAGTAGAGGTAGATCTTATGGAGAAAGTAGCACATCTGACAATGCAATGCAAGATAAAGGATGGAAAGATGAACCTGATATAAGAGGTAATTACTCTATCAGTAGCTATATTGGTTACTCTAGGAATAACAATAATGGAAAGAGAGAAGAGAGATCTTGGTTTAAAGGTACTTGTTACAAATTTGGTGAAGAAGGACATAGAGATTTTGAATGTACTAACTCTGGAAAGAAGATTGGAGGTAATGGTAGAAATAATTTGGCTTGTGAAGAAGTTGAGGAAATGTCTAATGAACTTGAACATGGTGAGAACCTCATGCTAAGAAGGATCTTGTGGAATGAAGAAGCTGATAAGGAACCTATTTTGAGGAAAAGTTTGTTCAGAACCAAATGTAAGATCGCTGATAAATGTTGCAAGGTAATCATTGATAGTAGAAGTTCTGATAATTTGGCATTCGAGGAGCTGGTTAACAAGTTGCAGTTGAAGAGATTGAAACATCTGAAGCCTTACCATATTGCTTGGATCCAAAAGGAGCATAAACTACTTGTAAGTGAACAATGCCTTGTTAAATTCAAAATTGGGAATTATCATGATGAAGTCTTGTGTGATATTATGCCTATGGATTGTTGTCATATTCTTTTGGGTAGACCTTGGCAGTATGATAGGAAAGCTTTGCATGATGGTAGATTGAATCAATATACTATTTGGATGGATGGAAGGAAACAAGTATGTTGCCTTTGATAGAAAAGTTTGATGAAAGTCATTGTACCATAGTCAGAGTATGTTTGGTTGATGGTAAAAAGTTTTCAAGAGAAATGAAAGAACAAAATTTTTGCTTTGCTTTAATTCCAAGAAAGACTAAGAAACAAGATGAGTTAGAACATGCACCTGAGGTTAAGCCTTTGTTGAGTGAATTTCATGACATCATTTCTGATAATGTACTTGATGGTTTACCACCTATGAGAAGTATAAGTTATTGTATGGATTTGATACCTGGAGCTAGTTTACCTAACAAAGCACCACATAGGTTGACATCTAATGAAAAGACTGAGTTGAATAGACAAGTGCAAGAATTTCTTGAAAGAGGTTTGATTAGGGAAAGTCTGAGTCCTTGTGTAGTACCTACTATATTAGCACCTAAAAAGAGTGGAGAATGGAGAATGTGCACTGATTCTAGAGCTATAAACAAGATAATAATAAAGTATGGATTTCCTTTGCCTAGGATGGATGACATAATGGATAGTTTGAGTGGAGAAAAGTATTTCACAAAGATTGATTTGAAAAGTGGATATCATCAGATTAGGATC
This sequence comes from Chamaecyparis obtusa, assembly GCA_027943335.1. Taxonomy (NCBI): domain Eukaryota; kingdom Viridiplantae; phylum Streptophyta; class Pinopsida; order Cupressales; family Cupressaceae; genus Chamaecyparis; species Chamaecyparis obtusa. The sequence goes on from BSBK01004552.1 coordinate 829,443, forward strand.
AAAGAAGGGGATGAATGGAAAACTACTTTTAAGACTAATGAAGGTTTGTATGAATGGTTGGTTATGCCTTTTAGTTTGACTAATGCACCTAGTACTTTCATGAGGCTGATGAATGAAGTTTTGAAAAGATTCTTGAGTAAGTTTGTGATTGTATATCTTGATGAGATTTTGATATTCAGTAAGAGTAAGGAAGAACATCTTGAACATATCAGACAAGTATTACAGAGATTGAAGGAAGAAAAGTTGTTGATTAATTTGAAGAAATGTTCATTTATGAAAGAGGAGATTGTGTACCTTGGTTTTGTAATATCAGCTAATGGATTGAAGATGGATCCTGAGAAAGTGAGAGCTATACTTGATTGGCCTACACTAGAGAATGTTGGAGAGGTAAGATCATTTCATGGATTGGCTAGTTTTTATAGGAAGTTTATCAGAAATTTCAGTTCTATTTGTAATGCTATGACTGAAACTATGAGAGGAGATAAAAAGGATTTCAAATGGACACATGGAGCACAAAAGAGTTTTGAAACATTGAAACAAAGAATTACAGAGTTGCCTACACTTGATTTGCCTAATTTTAGTAAATTTTTTCAAGTTGAATGTGATGCTAGTGGAAGTGCAATTGGATCTGTTTTGAGTCAAGAAGGAAAACCTATAGCTTTCTTTAGTGAAAAGTTGAATGATGCTAAGAGAAAATATTCAGTTTATGACCAAGAATTCTATGCTATTGTTCAAGCTTTGAAGAAGTGGAGACATTATTTGATGCCTAAAGATTTTGTGTTGTATATTGACCATAAAGCTTTGCAGTATTTGGGAAGTTAGAATAAGTTGAATCAAAGACATATGAAGTGGGTTGAGTTCTTGCAGAATTTTTCCTTTTCATTGAAGCATAAAAGTGGATAGTCAAATAAGGTTTCTGATGCCTTGAGCCGAAGAAGAAGTTTGCTGACAGAGATGAGAGTTGAAGTACTTGGTTTTGATGATTTGAAGTGTTTGTATGAGACTGACATTGAATTTGTAGAACCTTGGAAAGCTTGTAAGGAACACATAGTAAGTGATAAATGGGATGATTATTTCATTCAAGAAGACATGTTGTTTAAAGGAGTTCAATTGTGAATACCTAGAGGATCTATGAGAGAGAACATAATAAAGGAGAAACATAGTGGTGGACTTGCTGGACATTTTGGGATTGATAAGACTATGAATTTGATTTCAAAAAGATACTTTTGGCCACATATTTATAGAGATGTACAGAGAATGGTTAGAGGTTGTAGGATTTGCCAAACAACAAAAGGAACTAGTCAAAATTTGGGATTGTATACACCTTTTCCTGTACTTGATAGACCTTGGGAAGATGTGAGTATGGACTTTGTTCTTGGATTGCCTAGAACTCAGAGAGGTAATGATTCTATTTTGGTAGTGTTTGAAAAATTTTCTAAGATGGCTCATTTCAGACCTTGTAAGAAGACATTTGATGCATTGCATGTAGCTGAATTATTCTTCAAGGAAGTGGTAAGATTGCATGGTTTACCTAAGTCTATTGTTTCAGACAGAGATACTAAGTTTACTAGTTATTTTTGGAGAACAATTTGGAAAAAGATGAATACTGATTTGAAGTTTAGTTCTACATTTCACCCTCAGATAGATGGATAGACTGAAGTTGTGAACAAAAGTTTGGGAAACTTGTTGAGATGTTTAGTTGGAGATAAACCTATTAATTGGGATTTAATTTTGGCACAAGCAGAGTTTGCATATAATAACTCAGTGAATATAAGTACTAAGAGGACACCATTTGAGATTGTTACTGGATTTCATCCTAAGGGAACCATAGAGCTAAGAGATTTACCTATTGAGACAAGAATAAGTGCTAAAGTTGATCATTTTTTAGAATACATGAGAACTTTACATGATGAAGTCAAAAGGAATTTGGAGGACAGTAATATGAAATACAAACAAAGAGTAGATAAGAGAAGGACACATAAATCTTTTGAAGTTGGAGATGAGGTTATGATTCATTTTAAAAAGAATAGATTTCCATTTGGTACCTACAACAAGTTGAAAATGAAGAAGTTTGGACCTTGTAAGATTTTGAAGAAGTTTGACAATGGAAATGCTTATGAAGTAGAATTGCCAGAGGACATGGATATATCACCTATATTCAATATTGCTGATATATTTGAGTAATTTGAGTCAAAGGATGAGATAGAAGATGATCCAAATTATCCTAAGAAGAACAAAGACAACATTGAGAAGATTTTGAATAGCAGAGTTGGCAAGAGTACAAGAGGAAAATACTACATGGAATATCTAGTTCAATGGAAAGACAAGCCAGTTGAAGACAGTTCATGGATTACACAAGCTGAGTTGGATCTTTATGATTTAGGTTAGAATATGAGTATTGCCTGATGTGGACATCAGTTCTTTATTTACCCCAAGTGTCTGATGCAGGAGCATCTTGGGTCTTTGAGCAATCTTGCATCAACCAAAACCATTTCATGATTTTTGTACCTATTTGCTTTTGTTTTATTTATAATTGTTGTATTTGTTGGTTTCATGGTGTGAGAAGCTTAAATTATGCTGAGGACCTATTTGGGAACCTTCTCCTATGAGCACATAAAGTTTGGATGGACTGTTTCAAAGTTACAGCTATTTTCCTTGCCGTCGGAACTGCGTTTTCCTATAGTTTTGGTGCTAATTGTTCATGTTGGAGACCTTGATCCATAAGGAATAAGAATTTTATCTCTTAATGAGTTTTAGAGGATCTAAATTAATATAATTTCCCAAGAGTGAAAGCCATAATTCATTATGAGTAAAAATTTATGCCCATTTTTCCCCGGGATCTATTTTCTACCAGTTTTCGGGTGAAATGTGTGGTGTTTCTTCTTGCGATGTTTCATATGATCAAATGGAACCTTGTTACCTTAAAGTCATGTTATTGGTTCATGTGAGGACATAAATCCAAAGGCACATCAATTTATATTAAATCTAGCATTAGTTTTGGTTTAAATCTTCTAGACTGGACCTATAATGTAATTAAATGCCTGACTGGCCGACCTGTGGCTTAGTTGGCTATATAAAGAGTCTAGATTGATGTAGTAGGGCATCGAGAAGAGATCATAAAGGAGAAATAAGAAGGATAATTAGCAAGATATATCATTGGAGACAAAGATAGGATGCAAGCTATGATTCTGATTTCATAATTCTCATTGTATAAGGCCGCAACCCGGAAGGCCTCACAGCCGGGCATGTTGAAAGAAATAATATAATTCTCTGTTGTTGCTGCCAGTTGAATGTCTCATATCGATTGTGATCTTATTTATTTCATGTGATATTATATTTCTTCCATTGTGTAAATCTGAGCAGGGCTTGTTTGTGGATTCAATTGGAGTCAATTCTGCTTGCTTCTGCTTGTATCTACCCTACCCCTGCGTCCACCTTGATTGAAGGATTTCAACTGATATGATGGTTTGAAAGTAACAATAGGTTTTCTATGATACATAAAACTCACTTTGAAAATATAGATCCAATGTAGCTCATATGATGATCTACTGACTGGCCTTCATCATCATCTCCATCTCTGATGTTCTTGGAAACCATTCAAGCAATCACCACTTCACAACTCTTCACAACTCTTCATAGCTCTACTCAGCCTTCTTCCCAAGTTCACCAATCAACAAAATAAACCACTTGCATAAACCACAATTAGGTTATCCTTATAAATCCTTAATTATGTAGCTTGATCTTTTGCTGCTTAATCATTTCCACAGATCTTAGGTTTAGGTCAGATTCATTGAATCCTTCCAACATTTCATTCTCTCGCTAACCTTCTAGATACTTCTAAAAAATTATCCTTGAATTTGTGCATAAAAAATGGTTTACCATGCATTAAATACTCCAGGTCATTCATCTTTATCTTCAACACATTTTACATATTCCAAGAATTCAACTGTGTCAAATGGGAATCTCAATCCATTATCAAATTGTAAAATACTGACACTCGGTCATCACTGTGTTCTTCTGCTTGGTCTTCACTTGATAAATCGGTCATCACTAAAGTGTTCTTCTCAGAAATCACTATCTTTGCTTGGTTCTATTTTTGATACTTGGTTATTATTGATGCTTAGTTGACACTATATTTTCTCATCTTATACTAGCACTCGGTCAACACTAGCATCACTTGGTTTATACTTAAGTTCCTTAATCTTCTACTCTTTTTCTTGGTCAAGCCTATTCTTTCAGACTTTCTTTCCTCATCTCTTCTATGCTTCAAACCAATTGTCTTCTTCACTCAATTTTATAGATAAACAACACATTATCTTACCAATGTGCCGACTAATCAAGTACCTATTTTAGTTTCTCATAACTCAACCTTTTCACTAGGTCTTCTTGTTATATCCTCTTTTCAAATCCTCTTCATCAATCAAATGATATGGCACTTCTACTAGATAGCAATTGTCTCACCAATTAAGGTTTGACATCAATGACAATACAACAATTGTTTCAATTTTAGTTTCCAACAACATATACTTATGGGTGTGTGCTCGGAGTTGGGGGCCAATTTCACAGAAGTCTGCGGTGGAGGAAAACAAGTAATACAAATCGGGCACCCGATATTTACGAATCGGGTGCCTGTTTAGCTTCGGGAGCCCGAAGCAATTTTCAAATCAGGTGCCCATTTAAAAATTGGGTACCCATTTAGGATCGGGCACCCAAAGAAAAATGGGTGCCTGATTTGTTCAGAACGGGCGCCCGATTTGAACAAATTGGGTGCCCGTTTTGAAAATCTATATATTTTTTCTTTTAAATGAAATTCTTGTCATTTTCATCCACAGTGAAAATGAAATCACATTTGGTACAGCTTGGGTGCCCGGTTTAGCTTCCCCTGTTGACCCCACTTGCCATTTTTTTCATCTTCCAGGTACGTACTATTCTTTTTTATTATTTTTTTATGATTTTTGTTTTTTAAAATGTGTAGTTTCAGGTTATTTTTAATCTAAAAATGTATAGTTTAATGTTATTTTCAAAATTATTGCATAAATTTAATTATATTTTATCTTTCAAAGTTGTAATTCTTTTTTATTTCAATTTCCTTAGTAAATTACCATACTAAAGTAGAAAACTAGTAAAATTTAGGTATATACAAAATTACATTGCAAAACCCTACATAGAAAACCAAAACCCTAGATAATAAAACAAAAACATAAACCTAGATAACAAATTAATTTACGAAACCCTAAACTTAGAAAATCAAAATATAAATTTAGAAAACCAAAACATAAATTTAGTTCAACCAAAACATAAATTTAAAAACACAGACTCTCTCTCTCTCTTCCTCTCTCTCATCTTTCTCTCTCCTCTCTCTCCTCTCTCTCCCTCTCTCCTCTTTCTCTCTCCTCTCTACGTACTATTGTTTTTTATTATCTTAGAAAACAAAATTTTAGAAAATCATTTAATATAAATAAATAGAAAACCAAAACATAAATTTAGTTCATGCTATGTTTAATGTTATTTTCAAAATTATTGCATAAATTTAATTTTATATTTTATCTTTCAAAGTTGTAATTCTTTTTTATTTCAATTTACTTCAAGTAAATTACTATACTAAAGTAGAAAACTGGTAAAATTTAGGTATACAAAATTACATTGTAAAACCCTACATAGAAAACTAAAACCCTAGATAATAAAACAAAAACGTAAACCTAGATAAAAAGTTAATTTACGAAACCCTAAACTTAGAAAATCAAAATATAAATTTAGAAAACCAAAACATAAATTTAGTTCAACCAAAACATAAATTTAAAAACACAGACACACTCTCTCCCTCTCTCTCCTCTTCCTCTCTCTCTCTCTCTCTCTCTCTCTCTCTCCCTCTCTCTCTCTCTCTCACTCTCACTCTCTCTTAAGTTGTAAGGTAAAATATATTTTACAGTATGTTAATTGTAAATTATCATGTTTTTATTTGTTCTTAAGTTTTTATGTTTTATATTTTACAATATGTTAATTCTCTCTCTCTCTCTCTCCTCTTTCTCCTCTCTCTCTCACTCTCACTCTTCTCTTTCTCCTCTCTCTTCCCCTCTCTCTCTCTCTCTCCTCTTAAGTTTTGATTATTTAAGTCATTCAAGTTGTAAGGTAAAATATATTTTACAGTATGTTAATTGTAAATTATCATGTTTTTATTTGTACACAGATTGACAGTATGGATGATTTTCACATTGATGAGCTTATAGGTTAGCATGCACCACCACCTCCTCCTCCACCTCCCCTCCCCCTCCACCTCCACCTCCACCTCCATCTCCACCTAGAGAGCTTAGAGATAATATTAAGAGAAATGTAGAGGACATCTTGAGAGACATAAACATTATTAGGCATGATCCATATCCATCTATCTAGCTACTACACCTTGCAGATAGCATGCAAGGTGTAGTAGATTCCATATAGACATTAGACTATGAGATTGATAGTTTTGAGTTGTGGAGGGAGTCTATGTGTGTATATTATGCTGATGGCCTCTCTTATAAAGAGGTTAATAAGTTAAAAATTACAAAAAATGATTTGGCACGCTATTTTTTGAACCCTACAACAGGTGAGCAGATAGTTGGCAAGAAGCCATGCATTTCCATTAGATGGTGTAGACACCCCGGGATAGCAGATAATTTTTGGGAGCAGTGGTGGATGGTATTTGACCATCCACCACATGCTAATCATGAGGTCCCACTTTATTTTTTGAAGAAATTATGGGCTGAGTTTGAATTGGGTAAGAAACCCAATTATTTTGACATGAGAGCATTTTAGGGGGTTGGCCAGGGCATGCCACAGGATGGGCCAGGGGCCAAATTGAGTAACATAACTAGAAATCATGTGCGTAATGAGCCCCTCATTCCTCTTCCAACTCCTGTACTTCCTAAACCTATCTATCATCAAGCAGTGCAGTCATCTCTTGGTTCTTTGAGTGCCCTTATGGGCAATTTGTTATAGCACATGACCCAGGTGAGGACTGCCCCCAACATAGCACATGTTTGCACGAGTTGTGGGGGTATATGTACGAGTCCCTAGTCTGATCCTGATGCTGCCCATGCTGCCCATGGTGGATATGGTGATGATGCTAGTGGTGCACATGGTGGATATGCTGATGATGATGATGACACACATGGTGATGCCGGAGATGATATCTCATCATATGTTGATTTCCTCAATGCAGACGATGATCATCCCGCACAGTAAATTTAATTATAATTTAAATATAGCGTAATATTAAATTTCTTATTTATACAATTATGATTCATAACATGTGGATTTTTTGGTGAATAGAGGAGGGTTGACCCTCCAACATTCATTAGTCGTCATCATATGACATCGACACCTCAACATCTGAGTGCTCCATTCACAGTATGCACTTTGATCTTGATACATTTAAGCTTTAAACAAAATAAACTTTAATTGATAATGTGTTTGACATATTTTTGTGATTTTGTAGGGTCTCTCATGTACGACTAAGATTGGCAGTCCTTCATTCTCTGCCCCACCAGCCACTGAGATTCAGCCGCATATACCTGTAGTATGTTTTTCATTTATTAATTTTAAGTATTTGTATCTTACTAATTTATGTACAACTTTGATTCACACTTATTTTTTTGTAATTGTAGGATTTTGGATTGTCTCATGTTGCACAATCCCATTTACATCCTCACTCATCAGTGACATTAGCTACGTGTCACACACAGGTAATGTACACATGTTTTTATTCCATATTTATATATTTAATCAAGTTATATATACTTTATAATTTATGTATACATGTACTATAAGTTTGATTCATGCTTTATATATGTTGTTCAGGTTGACACCACCATGAGTCTTGGCATGGCTATAGGATTAAGCCAAATGCATCCATCGACACTATCCTTTGAGGTGATGATTAATTTAAGTAATTTTTCAATGTCTTGTGTGTATCTAGATCTTTTTCAATGTCCTGTGTGTATCTAGATCTTAGATGATTAATTTAAATAATTTTTAATTTGTACTTTAAATTTTTTTACATGACTTGGCTTCATCCACTTTTCATGTAGTTGAGGATGAGGGTGCTTGAGACCAGACAGAGCAGGATCAGGGTGCTCAGGACCAGACAGAGTAGGATGAGGGTACTCAGGACCAGGCAGAGCATGTTGATCCATCACAATCCTCTTCATGTGGAGTGAAGAGGACTGTAGATCATCTAGATGAGTAGAGTTAGATTATGATGACTATTTGGACTATTTGGACTATTTGGACTTGTTCATTTTATTTATGATGACTATTTGAACTTGTTTTATGATGACTATTTGGACTTGTTTTATGATGACTATTTAGGCTTGTTTAGACTTGTTCATATTATTTTTACTTGTTGTTAGAGTAGGACTTGCATTATATACTAGTCCACTTGTTATCATATATTGTACTTGGACTTTTTTTTAGAGTAGGACTTTGTTTTGTGATTTTATGTATATATCATGAGTTGATATGATGAACATTATGATACATGTAAATTATTTTAGGACTTGTTATGTTATTTATCTTAGTCATGAGTTGTTATGTAATTTATCAATTTATCTTAATCAGGACTTGTTATGTAATTTATCAATTTATCATTAAAAAAATATCTATCTAACAATGAGATCTATTAATTCATGTGTAATTGATCTAAGTATAATATTTAGATACGTCTTACTTGAGTAATATGAACACTTTGATTAACTATAAAAAAAATCATCTAGATCTAACAATGACATCTATTAATACATGTAAAATTGACAAGAACAATATGGATACATTACAAACTTAATAACTATTAAACAATGAGATCTATTAAGTGAACATAATCTAACCAATGAGCATAGTTTAATACTTGTAACAACAAAATTAGGTGAATAGAAAGTTATGAATTTAACTTAAATATTTAAAACAAAATTCGATGTATAAAAGTGAGTTCATGTGATCTTAAATTATTAACCCAAAATTGTATGAATACAAGAGTGCATTGCACTACATAAATAACTTTCATGTCTATGTTCTTCCAGGCATCCTACATCATAAAAATAAACATGTTGAAATGTTAGAATTTATAAACGTTCATTTAAAGTTAATTTTAATTTTAATTTCAAATCTATATCTCTAAATTATAAATTATGACACTTCAAAGAAGACGTGTAGAAAACATATACAAATTGACAATTGAACAAAAAATTACATGTATAAATTTGATTCAACCTAATGTACCATCAACATACTCTCTTTTCTGCAATGCAAATATCATAAAAATAAACATGTTGAAATGTTAGAATTTGTGTACTCGAGTTCATTTAAAGTTAATATGATAATTGAACAAAAACTTACATGTATAAATTTGATTCAACATAATGTACCATCAACATCCTCTCTTTTCTGCAATGCATCTAGATGTTCTTCCCAACATGGACTGCATCATAAAAATAAACATGTTGAAATGTTAGAATTTATGTACTCAAGTTTATTTAAAGTTTATTTTAATTTTAAAGTTAATAAGACAATTGAATAAAAACTTACATGTATAAATTTGATTCAACCTAATGTACCATCAGCATCCTCTCTTTTCTGCAATGTGTCTATGATTGCCTCATGCTCTTCCATTGAAAGTGTCCATAAAATTTTATTAGCATGTCTCCCTTTGTATCTTTCCAATTTGATATTTGTTGCCACTACCAAATGGGAATAGTGTATAATCTTCTTTTCTGATTGGTAGTCTTCAAAAGCTGGTAAACCATTCCTTCTTGTTAGGTATTTGCATAGCCATGTACCAACTACCACAATAGACCCAATTGGATACTGAAAATTATCATCATCTACTTGATGACATATCAACTTTTTCTTGGGTTCTACACTCTGTCTGCTCTTCATTATCCTCAGGTGCAACAACAACATACACATGTCCTGCAAAACCAAATTAAGTATATGTGCACTGTAAATAAAACTTGTTTAAATTAAAGGTTTATAATTCAAATATATATATAATCATAAATTATATGACATACACATGTAACTAATATATAATTTAAAGTTTTACAATAAATTTTATTAAATTACCAAGTTGTATGAGATCTGAAACATGGTCATAATCTTCTGATGCAAAGGCATGATCCAGGTCTTCATTTATTATAACATCTTCATCTTGTTTCTCACTAGGTGTTAATGATTTTTGTTGCCATTCTTCAACCCATTCTGTATTCTCGCATTCTTCCCATTCACCTACAACACAAAATTGATAAAAACATGCAAGCTCCCTAGTCCATATAGTCCAAGTGTTAGAATTAGAACTCCTAAATGAATGCCATTTAGCCAATCCGCTGATTGTATTACAATCATATCTTGAAAAGATATTCTTCTCTTCAACTAGCCAGAAAAAATGTTTGATTGTAGAGTTCTGACTTGATCCTGTAGACAAACTTATTTTACACCATTCAACAATTGCACATGCATCTTTAAATTTTGATTTTTCCTCAAATTTGAATTTCTCTCTACAAAGGGCTCTCTTAACACATGCACCAGCACCATCATGTTCTCCCTTCCCATGTCCAGCCTCAAAAAAACTCTAGATATGTTGGATATTTATTTTCTTGTGCATCCTACTCAACCAATAAAACATTCTAGCATTCTTGAATTGTCCTGTGCAATTATCTAACCATATTAGATGTTGTGTTATATGAATTTCTCTCTCCCTTAAATTTTCATAAAAGGTATTAAAGCAATATTAGACAAACTTCGATGAGTGTAACTTATTATCACTTATATAGAAATGGTACTCTCTCAATATTTTCCGATCCTCTTCTGTACTATCAGGTGCATGTCTATACACAATATGAACAAAAATTGTTACTTGCACTGAATTATAATATTGTGGTTGGATCTCATCTTGTGGTGCAAGTGTGTAGTTCTCTGCAAAGTCAACCACTGATAGTATACTACCAATTGGAAATGTATTCTTGCATATGCGAAATTGTCCATCAAGCCATCTAGAATTTTGAGAGTGTTTCACATATTTAGGTATGGTCTTACTCTTGAATTCATTCATAAAAGCATTAACACTAAGTTTTTCAGTTATTAGGTCACACCATTTTCCAACTTTTCCATCTTTCAATGGATACTCAACAGTTTTAAATCTTTGTACATCTACTAATTGTTGTCCAAAATTAAATGAAATATTTTCATGCAAACATTCATCTAATAATGTAAGATTGCCACATACATCACATACACCAGAAACACATGCATTCAAAAGATAAAATTTCTCATTAGGTGGGTTACAAAACAAATTTGATATAAAATCCTTTACAGTTTCAGGTGGTATATTTATACCACATTCTTGCAACATTTCATTAGTATGCATAGTAGAACATATAGATCGAAAAGTATCATAGTGATAACAAAATTAAACATGAGTTTTGCAACAACAGGTGATTCTTTCTTTGTTAATCCTTACATACCATGGTTTACATTTTTCAAAAGATCTTTGACTAATACTAATAGTTAACACCTTATCATCCACAAATTTTTTATACAATTCTGTTTGAGTCATATCTAAAAGGTGTTTTGGATGTGGATCATGAACTTTTGAACCAACTCTTAATTTAAGAACATCTCTGGCATTAGGGGATACACTTGTATTATCGTGCCAAAATATTTTAATCAAAGTTTTGACTTCACCAGTAAGTTTCATGTCAGACCTCGGGAGTCTACCACTGAAGGTCCATAAATGGTTTGCCGGATCACTTTCAAAGTTAACTCTTCTCTTTATAGCTCTTACTAAAGTTTTACGATTAATATTAAGATATCCACTTATGTTTGAAATCATTCTTTTATCAGTAGTAGTTTTGTTTACTAAAGCTGTTGTTATTGCTCGCCGTGCCGCATTACTATCTTTAGAATGACTTTTGTTTCCAATTGTGTCAAAGGCACTAGCAATAGTTGATACAACTTGTTTTAGAGACTCATCCTTCTTCTTAGTTTTCACATAAATGCCTAACCTCTTCATCACTTTTTGCATTTTAGATATTTTAATTAATTGTAACATTAATTGACATTGAAACCCAAATTTTTTATTATAAAAAAATTGCCTAAACAATCTGCTCGCATGTGTCCTAATCTGTCTCGATGAAACCAAACCACATAGATTGTCTAACACATCAAATTTTAATTGAAATTGTTCATTTATTTCATTATCATTCAAATGAGTTTCTTTCTCAATCGGTGTTTCTATGTCTACATTTACATTGTTGATTTCAATTTGAATTGGTGTTTGATTTTCAGTTTCAATTGGGGTTTGACTTTCAGTTCCTTTATCATTATGATTAACATTACTAATTTCTAAAATTTCACATGCAATTAAACTTGTTAATCTATTTTCAGGAATAAAATTTAAATCATTTCAATTGTAACCTGCTTCTAGCAAATCATGAACATCTTTATCAGAATAAGTTGTAACAATTGGATGCGAAGACATACCTGTATCCAATACTGGATTAGAAGATGCACCTGATTTTGCTTCTTCAACCTCTACATCCATTATGGTGTCTTCATTGTCCTCCTCTTTTGAAACAATTGTTGAACTCGATGCTCCAACATTATTTAGGTTTCGAAGTCTTTCTCTTCTTTCTCATTGTCATTTTGCCTCCTCTCTATTTTCTGCAATCTCCTTAGGTGTCAGATTCTTCTTTAACCTCTTTCTATGTTGATTTGATCCCATTTTTGCACCAAAATTTGAATTGAAACAATCTTTTATGAATGTCAGATTCAAAATAAGACAAATAAAAGGAATGTTGGCAGAAATATTCTCTTTGTCTGGTGCAAATCGATAGAAAACAAAATGAAAAGTCGCAATCATTAGATCAAACCCACAATCTGGTTTTTTTGATTGCAACAACTCTTTAAGAAATGGGTGCTCATTTTTAGTTTCATAAAATGGGAACCCATTTTTTGATACTAAAAATGGGCACCTATTTTAGATTTAGAAAATGGGTGCCTATTATTTGAATTTAAATAATGGGCACCCGATTTGTAAATCTATGGGTGGGAACCTTACCTCTTGGCTTGGGTTTTGGTTCGGGACAAGCTTGGTCCCACCAAGCCTGTGCTTGACCCTACAAAAAAATGGCTAAGGCATTACAAAGTAAAATTTCCGCCTTGCCATAATTTTTAGGACAACTTCCCAAATGAATTTTTTGATAAAATGAAAAACCCATTTTAGCTTTTATTGTTCAGATTATAAAAATATAAATTTTATAGTGATATGATGAATTTTAATATTTATACAATATTTATTAAGCCAATGTGGTACCTAAACTTGAAATACCAAGGTTAACTAAAACTTTAATAACTTTTTTAATTTTTAATTTTTTGAAAAATGAGTTATATGTCATCAAACTACATATAATTCTTTTGAATTTAAAAAAAAAAAATTGAAAAAAAGTGAAGTTATCATCAAATTATGGTGTCCGTACACTAGAGGTTTAAAAAATATACTTTATAGTCAATTAGAAATTAATAAAAAAAAAATATTCAGTAAAAAAATAAGATAAAATATTCTCATCAATCTCTAGTGTTTTAGGTACCTTTTCCCAAAAGGATTCCCAAAAATACATTCATTTACTTCAAAAAAGGGTGTCCGTACACGCGTGAGGTGTGGTCCTGAAACAAACATTTTGAAAAAGTGTTTTTTAGACATGCATACTAAAATTCAATTTATACCATGTGGGTATTGAAATAAATTACATATTTGAAAACTAGATTCTAAGCACTAAATTTTATATTCCTGAAGTTTTTCAAGATTCAATCTTTAAGTGCTTCAAATTTGGACATCAATTGACAGAAATTTTGAAAAATAAAGAAAACACTTCCACTTTTTGGCCAAAAGTGGGACCCAACTTCTTGTAGCCACCCTTATAGTTTAAGTTATATTTTAAATATGTACTTTTAGGATGTTTGAGAGTGGTTTCAGATCTCGAGGAGTTATAATTCATTTTTTGGAATTTGGAAGATTCTAAATTTTTTGAGTTAGCCAAATTTTATTATTCAACACACATTGTACTAATCTTGTTGTTTCAACTTGTAACTCTACCAAAGAAATCGCTTATCAAAGAACCCTACATTTTTCTTAATCATTTTTATGAAGGTTGGGGGAAAATGCTTGAAAAAATACTAATCTATGTTATCTGTAGGGGCAGTTTAGTTTTTTTTACTTGTATCTTTTCAAATTTGAAATATTGGATTTTGGGTTTAAAACAAACACCATGTTTTCCTATCATATTTCAATTGGTGCTTAAAAATGAACATGTGTCTTATGTGATTGGGACAATTATGCTTGCAAAGTGGACCTAATACTAACACACACTATCCTCTCCCTTGGATTTCATGGTCCCAGGTGCAAGAGAAAAGTGAGAGCGACACTCAAGTTTCTTTTTGAGGGCCTACTTCCCAATGGCTTTAGCATAGCGGGTGAGAGGGAATGACCCAAGTGATAATGAGATAAATATAAGAAACTCTCAATTTCTATATAAAATGAGTGAGGCCAAAATTCCTCACTACAATTTCTAATTGCCTTCCCATGCTAACTTCTCTAGTGCCCATGTTCTATAGGAAGGAAGCCTCCAAGTAATAGTGAGAGAGAATGCATGGACACCCAAATGATAATCCATTACTAAAGAGACAAATGATTTTTAGTTTTCCAAAATCCTTCTATTCACTTACTTAGGGGGCCACTCGTTCCTCTGAAGACATCCCACACTATTGTAGTTCTTATTAGAGATATCAGTTCCTTGGGAAGTGATGCCCCTTGGAATCTGAAGTCTGGTGTGCCTGAGAAGTGAGTGCATTGTAAGGAGGATCCCATGTCTAAAGACTTCTAATCTATCCACTCTAAATAAGTGTGGTTCAGATTTATCCATAGTGGGAATTCATCAAATGCTGTCTCAAGTAGCTATAATATTGTACTTATTTTTTGCATAAAGTAGCATAGGTCAAATTTTGTGTCTATTGTGTTTGATGTATTTTCAAAACTATAGATCTTACATTCAATAAAGACAAACACTATTTTTTTGTCAAAACATGCTCATGTTTGTAACTAGTTAGTTAATAGCTTGATTGGTCAAAACTTGAAACCGAAAATCTATCAAAGTATCATCTAAAACAAAAAATCAAGAAAATTATTCTACACATTTTGCAACTTTCTTGGTACTATGGTCATCTTTAGAATTCAAATAAGATTATACCAAAATATACAACATTATAAAACCTCTTTTGGGCCCGGTGATCATTTAGGATTGTTAGTCTAATAGGCCAGAGTAGATTTTTCTTGATCTCTCTATCAAAATTTTATCAAAACAATCAACCTTGACTCCATGCTTCATCTAAAGAAAGAGTCCAATAAAATTAGTATCAAACCAATTCAACTTTGAGATCAAGAGAAATCAAAATATCTCCCTAAGATTTCCATTTTTAAATAGGAGCCAAAACCTATTAGTAGAGGCATCACCTTTTGTTTGGACACATAAACAAGCACATCATAACCTTTTATCAAAGACTTTTTCAAGATGTCACTCCCACTATAGCCTATTGGTCAAAGACTCGTAACTAGATCTCAAACTAGGAACAACCCAATGACTTGTATGTCACCCCATTCCCTCCATGTGAAGAAGAGAAAGATGCTAAACTCTATGATAAAATATACCCTTTTTTCTATTCAGAAAGTTTCCATGAGATGAAACAACCACCCATCGACCCCTTTGTGCTTCATAGTCCCCAACCCTGATATCAATGATCATAAAATATCAATACCTTATGTTTTCAAAAAATACAACATTCTAGAGCTTAATATCAAACCTACAATAGATCATATGGGCATACATCACAATACCAACATCAAAGGCTAGCTAATGTATTTTCTACTAGGAAACAAACACCAGAGCCTAATGTTAGAAACATGTCACCATTGCAAACTAATATCCTCATACAACAAGTTCAAGACATACAAAATCAATTACAAGATCTTCAAATTTAGAGTCAACCAAATTCTTACACCGTAGAGGACTTATATCCCTACCCTTTTGATCAATCAATTTATATTCCTTTGATCACATCACATGTTAATGAACATACTCTTATTTCCTCAAATCCACCACCAAGGATTTTCCAAACAAACATAATTAAAAATATGTCATCCCTTTGACATCAATCAATCATAGTCAATAAGAAACCTATTTTACCAAATATTCTATCAATAAATAACTTACTACAAGAAAACACCAATGTGGTATCACCAACAAGATCACCCAAGAAGAAAAAATATGATTCTAAAGCTTTCAAGAGTTTTCTTAAAAAACTATTTCGCACACATGAACCTATTGTTAAGAAAGATCAAGTCATCTACCCATGTATATAAATGGTACATTTCAAAAAACTGATACCAATGAAACCTCTTACTCCCATAAATAAGTTGTCCCTCAGGAAGCCTCCATATTTTCCACAAGTCCTTCATCTCTCAAAGCATCACAAGAGAAATCTTTTCCATTTCTATCGAATGATATATCTAGTGATGACACCTCCCATGGGATATCCATAATAGATCTCCAAGTTAATACCTTTCATGATACAAGTACCTTCTACAACCTAGATATTTTAGATCTAATTCCACCATATTCTCCAATCCTAGACAAATCTACTCGAGTGAGTCCCATTCCAAGTTTGTGCTTATAATGCTCAAGTGTTGAGTCCCTTTAAGAATCCACCATACATATGAAAAATCACTATTGGATATTTATGCATATATGTGCTAACATTAAAAGTTTTTCATTGATGTCAACATATTTCTTTATTCTTGACAGTTTCCTAGTTTGTTTAGTCAATGTTTTGGTTCAGAATGGACAATGTATTTGATATCAGTTACTACAAAGTTGTATATGTGTTTTACAATGTTTTTACTTGACCTTGTTCAAGTTGCAAAGGTTTTCTATATGATTTGAGAAAGTTATGGTTGATTTATCAGAAGATAGTTTTCTGGTTATTTTCATGGAGATAGTATTGTAGTTTTTAAATAAGTGTGGATCAGTTATGCAATATATTTGGTTTCTAACCTGATGATGAGTTCAGAACATGGATGTGTGTTCTTAGCTTAGATGGTTCATGATTTTGATGCTGGAAAGATATTATTTTTTGTGACAGAGGTTGATGTTTAGTGTTCTTGATGAATAATGTACAAACAATTGTGAATTCTAAGACATAGATGTTTGTGTTGCTATTGTGGTAATTCATGTTGCTTGCTGATGTTTCTGGATTGTGTTCTATTTGTGTCTAAGGATTGCATTTGGTTGTGTGATAATATTTAGTGATTTGACTTTGGTGAGTTAGTGTTCTTTTCTGACTTGGTGAGTTAGCATGTTGTGAAGATTTAAAGTGTGATCTTTGGATCATGGCGTGTTTGTGGATAGAGATTTTAGTCCTAGATAAGTCTTAGTCAACTTGTCTTGGATCACATTGAGGATTGTCCATTACTCTTTGTAATTTTTTGCAATTAGGTCCTGGATTGACCTTGTTTTAATAATGTATTTAATGGTGAAATCATTTGTAATTATGAAGGTAAGACATGGTATGGATGTGTGAGATGTTGATAAAATGAAAACAATGGATGTGTGAAGAGGTATAGTAGAATCTAAAATAAATTCAAAATAGAGCTATACTTCATTGGATTTGTATCGGTGTTGGAAATTGGCATATTAGATGTGTTGTCATTATGTCAACATATCAGAGGAATCAGAGGGATCTCAACATTTCATAAGGTTTTGAAGAATTGACTAGGAGATCTACTTGTTGAATACTAACTAAAGTGTTGAAGGATAGCCAAGAGAACAAGATGTTCAGAGGTCCGATGAGGTCTGGATATTGAAGATATAGAGTTATGCACATGGGAGTTAGTTGATGAAGGTTAACACTTAGTTCAATCCAAGTTTTATATGATGACATGAAAAAATGAGTACGTTTCAAGGAAATAATTGGTGACTGGTAGATAGATTAACAGACAATGTTGACATGAAGGTAGAAAAGGGTCTAGTGTTTTAGGACATACTTAGGTGTTCTCAGCTCAAATGGTTAGTAATTTTGAGGTATGCAAAACATAATTCTATTGTCTCAGAGGACGGAATGAGTGTTCATGAGGAATAGGTGAAAAAGGGTTGGAAAATCCAATGGTTGTGATGGATTTGTATAGATGAGTGTTTTTTATAATGCTACAAGATGTTCTTTATGTATGTTCTTGAAAAGTTAGTGATATTCATGGATCCAAAGGATCTTATTGGTGGAATTTTTGGTCAACAATAATATTTTTATTATATTCTTATTCTTGTTTGACTTAGTTGGTAAATCATGTTGCACAAGCAGTAAACCGTTCTGAGAGATTTATGATCTCTAGGTGATTGATAAGTGTTATTGTTTGGATCTAACTATCAAAAATGAATTTAATCATGAGGTTTGGCATGTGGATTTGAAAGGAAGATGAGTTAGGGTTTGTATACCTAATTATTGATATAAGGAAATGAATTAGAGAAAATCTAGGTGCATATCATGGATACAGATGCTAGAGGGTGCTAGTAGATGAAGAGTTTGATTAAGAGATGATAAAAAGAGGTTCAACAAGAGGTTGAACATGGATATACATTTTAATACATTGGAGTTTTATCAGACATGAGGTAGATGTCATTTCCATAGTTCACAAAAAGGTTTCAAATCATTGTAGTGATCAGGTTGTAAGATAGTGAGTCTTCCTCAGAGTTGATCCTGGGGGTTTTTGTTTGAGAACTGAGCTCTAGGAAGTGAGCCTAAAAGTAGGTGCATTCCCCATATATTGTAATAAGTTTTTACTTCTAACAAGGCATTTATTTATTGTGGGTAATCAACCCCATCATGGTTTTTCCCTTATTAGGGTTTCCATGATAAATATCTTGTGTCAACTTGTGTGGATGTGTTTCTGATTTTTTTATGCATGCATTTTTATATTCTATTAATTTAGATTAGGTTTAAGGATACTCGTGGTTAAGGGTTTTGGGGTTTAAGGGTTTGAAGTTTAAGGTATTGGTAACAACTAATTCATCCCCCTCTCTTAGTGTTTACTAGCTATATTATAAACAAGTGGGATCAGAGAATTGGTCCCTTGAAGGAAGCTTAATAGCTTAAGTGATATTCGATATGACATCTTACAAGAAGGATATTCCTAGGTTCAAAGGAAAAAACTAACCCATATGTGAATGAAATATGATAAAAAATTTAATATTCATTAGAGAAGACTTTTGGACCATCACAAAGAATCCATAAAATCCTCCTACAGATGTATCTATGGATACACCAGATGAGAAGAAGTAGTTCGAGTGCAATATTAGAGAAAAAGAAGCACTACTAAGTACTCTATTAGATAAAAAATACACTAATATGATGGAGATAGAGATAGTACATGAGATATGGATCAAGATTGAAACCCTTCATGAGGGTGATGCATGTGTCAAGAAAGCCAAGTTGCAAAGTCTAAAAGGAAGGTTTAAATATTTAAGAATGTCTATGGATGAGAACATCAATTCATATATGCCTAAGATAAATGAATTAGTGTATAGTATTAGATGTTTTGGTGGTGTATTAGATGAAGGGGAAATTGTCACAAAAGTGCTGATATTTCTTCCTTTTGCATACAAGAGAAAAGTGAGAAGAGACACACTAGTTGGTAAGTTATCTACATTTGAAATGAGTGAGTTTGGTGATTCTTTATCTGAAGTTGAATCAACTTTAAAAGCTACATTATCAAGGAGAGATATGTATAGATCAGATCAAGATGAAGTACCTTCAATAAGAGCATTAAAGTATGAACAAGAGTTAAGAGATCTTTCAAAAGAAGAAAGAGAGATTCAATATTTGGAAGTAATGGTACTAAGAAGGCTATCAAAAGGATCTGATAAGTATAAAGGAAAATTTCCCTTTAAATGTTTTTGTTGTAAGAAGATAGGGCATTATGCTTCTAGATGTCCTTAGAGATTTCCTAAGGATAAGTACAATAATCCTAGAGAAGAGAGAAAGTGCTATTATGTTGTAGATGATGAAGGAGTCAATCATGTTGAATCTGACAATTTAAAAAGTGAAGATGAACATGTACCTATTGCAATCAAAGAAGGTGAGTCTAAGTCTGCAAATTCAAAGTCTAGCATTCCTACTACAAGTATGGTTGAGGATGACATGCTTATTGTTTCTATTATAAGAATGACTAAAGAATGAATCCTAGTCATACAAAATGGTGAAAAAACATCATCTACTCAGAATGTCAAAGAAGGCGAATTGATCATTGATAAATACTTCTCACATCACTTGAGTAGTGACATGAACAAATATGAGGAAGATGGGAAGCATGAGAGTAGTACTAACAAGAGAAAAGAGGACTCTAAAGGTATGAGATCCAAGATCAATATTGATGCAGAGGCATCCAAGGTTAAGGTAGGGGAATTCTTGTCCTCGGTGAAACTGCATGGGGTGTTGTTATTTTGGCTGGTGTTACTCAGTTACAACCTTGACCGATGGCCTCGGTCATTGAAGGAACTCAATAGTCTCTCACACTTAATGAAAGTGTTACTCGGTCATGTCTATGGTGCTTGGTCGACATTGGTGCTCGACGATGCTTGGCATGCTCAGTTAATTCACTGTCGCTCGGTAATTTTGGTTCACTGAATGGAGTTCTGTGTGATTTGTTGAGCTGACTTGGTGAATTTATTTTTGGTAGCTATTGTTATAGGATGACATGCTGAATTAAATGTTTGTATACATTTGTAGGCCAACTTGTATGGCATTTAATTATTTGTTTTGGGAGTTAATGGTTTCATCCAGCCGACTTGTGGCTGATGATTAGTATTTATAGGATGTTTGGGTAGATGTTTAGGAAGAAGGGAGGAGATCATTAAGGGATCAAAGAAGTTCATAACTGAGAAGACTTAGTGAGTTAGATCTGAGGTTCTGAAGCTAAAGTTGGTGAAAATGTGGAAAAGTTCTTGGATGATCTTGTAGATCAGATTGTAATCTGATAGTTGTTTGTAGCAGAGCTAGGGGTTGCATACTTAGAGACAAGGAGATTTCTTGGAGGCTTGTGAGCTCAAGTTTAGATCTACCTTAGGGTTTCCATCAGCTTCTGATTGTCTTTAGAGTTGAACTAGCTAAGTTTGTATTAGATCTGGTTATGGATCTTGCAAAATTGTTTTTTGATTGTAATTGGCCCTAACCCGGAAGGACTTACAACTAGGCATGTTAATGAAAATCAGAGTTAAACAATTACTGTGTGTTTCATTATTGAGTATTCTACTATGTTGTTCTATTGGCTGCAAAGTTTGGACTATCCTTCATTTGATCCACCATCCTTGACTGCATCAAGTGGTATTAGAGCGAAGGTTTGTTCCTATTGGAGCTGATAGTTGATCTTGAAGGTGTAGACACCTAAATTTGATTACATTATTTAGTCTTCTCCTAAGGAATTTTATTAATTAAATATTATTATTTAATTAATTTATGTCATCCCCTAGTTAATTAATTTAATTAATTAACTATAGTCCAATTAATTATCTAAATGACAAACCTATAGTCTGATAATTAATTAAATCCCTATTCTTCTATTAATTTAAATGGATACATTTATCTAAATAAATTAATTAATAAACCCCCTTCTCCTCCCACTTGAAATAAAATAAAATATTTAATTCTAAAAATCTTAATTCTCCTCCATTGGCTAATAATCCATGCTTAGCTAATTTAATCCTCCACTCATTCTCTTTCCTCCCATCACATCCTCCTAATCCTCCACTTACCCTCTAAACCAAGCCTAATCACCCCTTAAACATTTGCACAATCATAATCTAAGATTAAGAAATGCTAATCCATCACAAGTCAACCCCCATGTCAAACACCTCCACATCCTCCAATGACAAATCATAAAGCCTCTTACACATTCTTACACACTTGTCCCCTCTCAAACCTTCCAAAGTGGACACATCCCTCAAGCATTTGACCTCTCCTCTCATCCTCCCCCATTGTGACACTTGTCACAATGTTATGCATTTAAGAAAGCACAATCCATGTGCTCTCTCTTGGATGCATCTCCACCATTGCTCATCCCCCTTTTTCCTCTTAATCTTGACCGTCCATTCCATACATCTTTCTATAAAAGAGAAGCTCTCCTCCTTCATTTTCATCCATCTTTTATGAAAAGTTATCATGCTAGTTTGAGAGCCTAAAAAATGCCAAGCTACCATTATAATGCCAAAATCTCCATTGAAGCTTGAGCATAGAATTTGAGCACACATTCCATCCTTGGACAAATCTTCTACAACTTGGAGATTTCTTCGGTTTGTGAGGTTTGCATTCCTTTGGTTTTGTCTTCATTTTGTGGGTCTTAACATAAGTGTTTATTTAGATTTTTTTGTTGAATGCTAGCTTAGTTTGGTATTCTTAGACATTACATTTTAGGTACTTACATTTTGGCACACCTGGTGGGACTCACTTCAAGGGTCATTTCTCTTCATCTTTCTTGTTTTTCTTTATAAAAACTAACCCAAATACTAAGGTTTCTTGTTGTTTGAGTGTGTTGAAAGGGGTTTTTGGGTATTTTGCATGTTTAGGGAAGAAGAAGACCTATTTCTATAGACATTCCCATTGTCAGATTTCACACAGCAACAACTTGCAAAAAATCCATAGTTTTGCGGGAACGCTTGTACGGACGTGGGAAAACTGATCTCTCCGTGGGAACACTTGTACGGATTTGTGGGAACACATTCCCACAATGAAAACTTCTATTTTCCATCTTTTTTTGCTCTTTGTCCCGACTCTGCCAGTGATTGACTATACCCTTTTTGTGGGATTGCATTTCTGCAATGTAGAAATGTGCGTTGACTGGGTGGGATTGCCTATGTATCTTTTGTAAGTCGTATGCCATTCATTGTTGTTTTTATTTTTTACCTTCATTCCTGCAAGGCGAGATTGATAGTTGACCTACGGGAACACTGTTTGACCTAGCGGGATTGACTGTTAAACATTTGTAAGCCGTATGACCTTGTCATTTTTCTAAGTTTTCTTCCTTCATTCCCACAACGTGGGATTGATAGTTGACCTGCGGGAACATTGTTTGACTTGTCAAAATGTGGCCAGAGGTATCAAAATCCTATTTGCATTTATTTTCTATCATTTTGATTTATCTGACGGTCTGTGGGAATGCTTGTACGACATTGCGGGAATGCAATTTTTCTGTTGCAGGTTTGTAGGTCTTTGCGGGAACATGGGTTAAATTTTTAAAATAGAATTAACTCACTTTGTTTTAGTGCCTTAAAAAGAACAATGTATGCCAAACAACACTTCATCATTTCAATTTGGGTTTAAAATGAACAAAGGTTAAAATTGAACAAGGCAAACATCACACTTCCTTTTTGGTTCTTAAAATCAATGAAATTCAATCTTGAATGCATAAGGGACAAATAACCAATGTGATGAACACTTCATTTGGTGCTTAAAAATTTGATCAACAACAATCTTGAATGCTAGGAGGAGTAAACACTTTCCTTTTTTTGCAAAGCAATCTCTATTTTTCAAGCGTTGTCATTTACTTTTCAAAAAGAACCTTGCATGCTAAGCATGAGTGTTTGATGTCTAGAATAGAAAACACTTAATCTAAACTAGGTTCAATTTAGAATGAATACTTCTTGGCTTGTTTGAAGGAGTATTTTTCAACACTTAGAGATTTTCATTTTTGCATAAACCTTGTTTAAGTAAGCGACATGGAAGCAATCCACTTGTATTTGTATCCTCTCCCCTTGCCTCCATGGATCTTGGGTGAAGAGAAAGATCAAGTTCAATTGACAACACTTCTAACAAGGCCTGTCTAGAGAGAAGTGCTCCCTCTTTAGAGAATGACCTCAAACCAATGATTCCCCAACTGGTATATAAATAAGGTGTTGAGAAAACTCTCACCTTATTTTTGCAAGCTCAGGCAAGGCGTGTTGATGGTAACCCAAGGTAGGTGAATATCCCTATGATTTCGACATGGTCAACTAGGCTCTTAAGTGAATCATGCATGTACAAACTGATTGGGGGGACATCGTAGACCTTACTAGAAGCCATTAATCAGAAGCCTACCTAATCTATTCCTGAAAGTATCATAATCTTTGTGCAAGGACCGACCCAAGTGGTTTCCCGGGTCACCTAAAGATTACTCACCATATGTATTCCTCTTTTGGAATATCAAGCTATGGGAAAAGGTTGTGATACTAGCCTATCTTATAGGTAGGAAATTTTTTTTTGTGTTCTTGAAAGTGATCAAACCCAGTGAAAACATTTGTTGAACATACACAAAATTAGAATTACAAATTTCTTTTGCCAAGAGAGATCATCTCCCTATTTTCCCACAAGATTGCTTTGTCTCTTGTGAGGACTGTTTGTCAAGACAACACCCTAAAAGCAAAACCAAGTTTCTTTGAAACCAAGCCAAGGTATACTTAATGTAGTCACTTCCTAGCTTGATCCAACCTAGTATCTTGAAAGTAATTGCATTTTTTTGACCTATGACTAAGACTGTGAAGCACAAGAAAGCTAAGTTACCTATCCCATGTGCATATCGAGAGAAGAAAGTTATAGAAAGAAAGCTTAAAGATTATCAGCATATTATCACTGCAGCCCATGAAGAAGAAAAGTACCAAATCTGATTGGATAACATACAGTATAACAAAAGAATTAAACAATTTTCCTTTCGGATCCAAGTTGATCGCTACTTTTTCAGACTAGAGAGTGAAGACTAGTAGGCACGATCTCCTCCTTTTTCAAAAATGTGAAGTTGTCTCAACATCCTTTCATCTTAGATAGTCCCATAGGAACATTTGCATCATCCTTTAGGTAGTCTCATCTAGCATCACTTCCTATCCAAATCCTAAGAATCATCATTTGAAATTCCTAGTAGATCTGAGGACTCACATTGAGTTTTCCCAACCTCATCGTTAGAATCAAAATATTAGCCACACCCTTTGACTAAGCATTGTCTGGGGTAGCTAGTACTTGCTCTTGTGGACCTCATCATCTCAATCCAGAGATTGGTTCACGTTAGTAAGGATCCTATTGTCTAAATATCACAAGTCTATCCGAGGATGACAAGCCTACATATTTTGATCCCACATCAGTAAAGGTAGCTCATCATGATCCCTTAGAGAAATCCACCATCAAAATCCTCCATCATCCACCATCCTGCATATAGGTTATTGTCAACCTCATCCCAATCTAAAAATCTCCATCCTTAGCATCATTTCGATACATCTACATTCTCCCTCATCTTAGGACTTTACATTTTCATGCCTGTTGTGACACGATCAAAGAAAAGAAAAGGGATGGATTCCAACTAGGCCACTGCTTCGGCAGACCCAAATGATTCCATGGGTGAAATGGTTATTTATGACCCTTAGGCAACAATAGTTTAGAATGTATGGGGAGATCCCAATGCGATGCCTACCACCAACTCCACGGAATCTTTCATGTGTCTTCTAGGATATGCACAAATGGTAAGCACAATCATCACACAAAATCATTTGGCCATCTTGGCAAACTATGTGCAGGAGGGTATTCCCATCCCACCACAGTTACACTCTTTTGATCCCACAAACCCCTTCCACATCTCCACCAATGTTGATTCATTTTTCATCTAGCAAGTCCACGATCCGACCATGCAAGTATCCCATACAATGTCACCCACCCACATCTCTTGCAACCTAGTGCAATAATCCCTGAAAGTACCCCACTTTCCATTATGGGTGTACCACCCCCTACCTCCTTGTAGATAGCCACTCAAGCACAAGCATCCACCCAAGCATCTACTTAAGCAACACCATCTCCCACTACATCAACACCTCTTTCACAAGGAGTCACACAAAGCACCCCACCTATATCCACCCCAAGATCTCAATCCACGCAAGTGCCTCTCACATTTGCTACAGGCACGCAAACCTAGCAAGTCACTTTCACAACAAGAATACCACATATGCCATCCCACAATCCTCCACTTGCATTGAAAACTCCCATATTAGCCCCCACATTTGTGGCCAACTCTACATCACAACCCCTACCGAGGATTAGTGCTACCTGGAGCCTCAGACAAGCACAAATGAATGCCATGGGCATACCCAGACATGGCCAACTTTGCCAAAAGGCCCATCAGCAACAAACCATCCCACAAGCAGTACAAAAATCAAATCCATCATCATTTTCTGCACGTCCACCCACATTTACCAACTATTTGTCTATGCCATCCATCGCTCAGCAAACCAATCCTCCATAATCAAAGCAACTCGGTGCTACCCATCCCACTAACTCCCATATGCAACCACCCATAGTGCACACCCAAGCCACCATTCCCACTCTTAGCAATGTAGGTATGCACCCATCTTATATTGGTCAAGCACATCACCAAACCCAACCACAACCATTCTATCTTACTCCCCCACAATAGAAATACTTCCCAACATCGTATCCCAATCCCCTCATCCCGCAACAACAAGCCTTGCCATAGCATGCACCTACCTTACACCAACAATACATCACTCAGCAGGCTAGCTAGAACCCATTCTAGATGGTCTTTTTAGTTGAACAATCCCCATACCCCAACTCACCATATCCTCCACATATCCCTCCATATTCACCCACACCATTCGATCCATTCTCAATGGGAGTTCCCACTCCAACACTTGCCAAATAAGAATGGGAAGAAAGGAGGAATTCCATTAAAGAGCTCAAGACTAGTACCGAGGATAAGAAATTCAAGTTCAAGGAGGTCTATCTATATCCGTTCGACAAGTCAATCACAACGATCCCCTTCCCTAAGCATTTCAAGACACCAAAGTTTGACAAGTATCAAGGGAAGTGTGATCCAGTCAACCATGTCAAAGAGTTCTACATGGCATGCCAAGAGGTGGCATTCAATGAAATATACCTCATGCACCTCTTCCTCGAGAGTTTGGGAGGACCTGCCCTTGAGTGGTTCTACAAAATACCGTACGGGTTCGTTTCCACATTCCCAGAACTTTCAAAAAAATTTGTAGCCCAATATGCACACAATGTTGAGAATGAGCTTCACTTTATTGGACCTATGCAATACCAAGAAAAAGGGGGGCAAAACTCTGGCTAACTACTTGCAACAATGGAAAAATCTCACCATGAGATTGTCATACCAATCGCCAGAAAAACACCTTGCCAAGATATTCATTGATAATCTGCATCTGAAGTTATCCCATTTTATAAAGATGAACTGCATTTAGACTTACCAAGACATTAAAGGGAAAGGCATGGATATTGAGTGAGCTCTTTTGGATGATGGTAGCATCAAACACTATAAGGAAAGCTCTTAGGACATACCAAATAATGACCGTTCTTAATTTTGGAACAAGAATAAGAATGTGGTCACTGATGGAGCCAGAGACACTAGGAATGTCTAGGTTGTGGTCACAGGTCCTAATCCCCCTCCTCCAACATATCAATAGAAAATGCCCATGTATCAGCAACCAACACCCGTGTACCAACAGCAAGCACCTACCTACCAACAACCACCATGTCAGCCTCCTGCTAACCAAACCAATGCTATATCTATTACTTAAGGATGAAATAAGCCCTATGTTCAGAATGACCCAAAGTGCATGTTTACACCCCTTGGAGAACCCCTGGATGCTATTTTTCACAAGAAGGTGAGTGCCAACCTAGTTGTGTATTCACAAACCCAACCCTTTGATGATTCGACACCCAAGCTAGCCTAGTACAAGGACAATGAGTACTGTGAATATCACCATTTTAAGGGACACACTACCACTAAATGCATGAAGCTCAATAACTATTTCTAGGACCTTATAAACAAAAAGGAGATCACAGTCGACGCCCCTCCCCAGGTGTCACCCAATGCCAGCCTGTAAATCTACCAAAATGTGTTTCCTAAACACAATACCAGAAAGACCCAAGTCAATGCTAACCCTCCCATAGACCAAGGTAAAGGTAAACATGGAAACCATGGTGATGGAAAATATTATACCACTACCTACATCAACTATGATAAATTCATTGGGTGTATCTCCCAGGTTGAGCCTACTGTGAACATGATCCATGTTAGAGGTCCTGACAACCAATGTGCCATTACTACCCATAGAGGCCAGATATCTATTACTGGTGCTAATAGTACAACCATCCCCAGTGCACAATACAATCTCCTAGAACACCTTGATCTCCTTCACACATCACCCCTCCATTAGGAAGTCCTCAATAAAGCCCTTCAAGAGGCCCACATCCCTATAGACATTAATGCCATCCAATTCAAGAACCTTGTGGGGCACTTATCCACACCATCCACCCTCTCTTTCCAGCCATCTGATATGCCATCCATTGAGCTGAATCATAATCTCCCACTCTGCATTGCCATCATGATCAATGAATTCACCGTCAAATGGGTCATGATAGATAATGGTTCAGCCCTCAACCTTTGTATGTTAAAATTTGTTTAGAAAATTAGCATCACAGAAGTAGACATCTCCCATGAGGTGATCACCATCAAGGCCTATGATAATCTAGAGTGTACCTCTGAAGGTACTATTTTGTTGCCAATCAAGATTGGTCCTATCACTCAGGACACAATATGCCACATTGTTGATCTTGACCTCCCTTACAAAATCCTCCTAGGTCATCCATGGATCCACTCTATCTGAGAAGTCCCTTCCACCTATCACCAATGCATCAAATTCCCATGCCAAGGCACTAAAATCACCATCCATGTAGATCCCCAACCTTTCTCATACTACCATGCAATTGAAGCCTCATTTCCCCACTCCACTCACTGTCCTAGAATTGACATCGACACATCTATCACTAGCTCTTCCTAATCCCATTGTGATCCAAAAACAATCCTCTCCTCCACTCTTTCTTCCATCAAGATCAACAATAAAGGTTGTGGAGAATACAGTCTTACTGATGCCTTTGTAGTAGGGGCTCTCCCCCTAGACCCGCACACACAAGGATGACCCAGTCACAAGACTAAACCCCCTGAAGAAGGCCCCAAAATCAAAACCATGGGCTCATCTTCCTTTGTCTCTAATGAAATTTTGAATGGCCAAGAGTTGGCACCCGATATCAATCAATGGTTATACAAGGATCCCCCACCACATGATACTGAGTTCCTCGGGTACTTCAAAGAAAAATATCCTATACCACACAAATGGGCCATCAAACAATGAGATTATCAAGGAGGTGGTCTGGGACCCAATGAAGCTAGAATGAAAGATCCCATGGAAGCCTCTAAGAATCCACCAAATTGAGGCCTCGGCTTTAATCCCCCTCACTTGCACATACAAGGACCCGACGCTGTGAGTGGGGGCACCAATTCATCCAACATAACCTTTCCAAAAATCCAACATGAACTTGTGGAAGTCAAAGACATTCCAGAGGAGGAAAAAAAATGGTCCTACAATAATATCTTTGACGACAAAACATTCCTGGGCAATTGTATCCTTCACCAACTTGCCATCAACCTTATTGACCTCCCACTCATTCATCCCAACCTCATAGATTGGGACCAATCAAGTGTAGTACATATCGATGAGTTTTGAAGCGAGGCAATGCTCCTAAGATTCATGGATGCCATAGATCAACAACTAGAATGGGGGCAAGAATTAGCTGAGGTGTATTAGCTCAAACCAAAGGGGTATTTTGGGGAAGAGGAAGTCTCTAGCTGCAAAAACAAAAATAAAAAAGAAAATAAAGAATCCTCATGTGAAAACCCCTCTAGGGTGCATCCTGATTAAAAAATAGTAAAAATAAAGGGCGTTTCTGATACTGAAAAACTCTCTAAGGCACTGGAGGATGGAGACTTGCCTCTTCCTCCCATCTAGGATCACTGGTCAGAACAGTCATCCATTGTCATCGAGGAAACCAAGTCGGTCAATTTAGGCACAAAATAAATCCCAAGGATCACCTACATTTTTGTATCACTAACTAAGGGAGAAGAATTGGCCCTTGTGGCTCTCTTATGGGAATCAATCATAAATTTTGTGTGGTCATATGCACACATGCATGGACTCAACCCAAATCTTGTTGTCCACCATCCCGCAGTTGATCCTAAGGTCAAACTAGTCAAATAGAAGCTGAGAAGAATGCACCCGAAAGTGGCCTTGTTAGTGAAAATAGAACTTGAAACATTGCTTTGAGAAAAGATCATTAGGGCCATCGACTATTCCAACTGGATCTCTAACATGGTGCCTATTACCAAGCCTTCAGGTGTCATAAGAATTTACACTAACTTTAGAGATCTCAACAAGGCATGTTTGAAGGATGATTTCCCACTCCCCAACATTGATATGATCATAGATCTCACTACCGACCATGAGATGTTGTCACTTATGGATGGTTTCTCAAGGTACAATCAGATTAGAATGGTTGAAGTAGATCAACACAAGACAACATTCACTACACCTTGGGGCACATTTTGTTATAACATGATGCCATTTGGACTTTAAAATGTGGGAGCTACCTATCAAAGAGTGATGAATGCAATTTTTCATGACATGATCCATAAGATCCTTGAGGACTATGTAGATGACATTCTAGAAAAATCTAGAACACGATGCAAACACCTTGATGTCCTTGAGGATGTGTTCGACCGACTACATAAGTATGGTTTGAGATTGAATTCAAAGAAATGTGTATTTGGTGTAATAACATTTGAAAAAATTCTTGGGTTCATTTTATCTAGGTGTGGCATAGAGATTAATCCTAAAAGGTAAAAGCCATCATGGAAATTCCTCCTCCTAGAATGCTCAGATAGTTGAGAAGCTTGCAAGGAAAACTACAATTAGTCTGGAGGTTCATCTCCCAACTAGCAGATAAATGCTAGCTGTTCACACACCTATTGAGAAAGGATACCTCCTTCAAGTGGGACCCAATCTACTGGCATTGCTTTGAGAACCTTAAACAATAACTAGAAAATGCACCTATCCTTGTGCCACTGACACCTAGCAAGCCACTCATTTTGTATATATCTGCTACTACTATAGTGATGGGGGCAATCCTAGCCCAGCTTGATGACAATGGAAAAGAGAGAGCCATTTACTAAATCAGTCGTACATTGGTCAGCTATGAATTGAAGTACTCTTTGATGGAAAAGGCTTGCCTAGCAGTGGTCTTTGCCACCCAAAAGCTTTGTCACTACATGCTCAGCCACATAGTAAAGCTAATCTCAAAGGTAGACCCACTCAAATAATTACTCTCAAAGACCACACTCATAGGGTGAATGGCAAAGTGGGTAATGCTACTTAGTGAATTTGACATCTAGTACATCAATTGAAAAGCCATCAAGGGAAAAGTTATTGCTGATCAACTTGCAAAAGCCCCCTTAATTGATGCATACCCTCTAGTGATGGAATTTCCAAATGAGAACCTTTGTATGGTTGAGGAACAACCCTAGTGGAAATTATATTTTGATGGCTCATATACATCACATGGATCAGGGGCAAGTATTCTATTTGTGACCCCTCAAAGAGACTACATCCCAAAATCCTTCAAGCTAGGATTCATGTGCACAAACAACATTTCAGAATATGAAGCCCTCGTGGTAGGTCTCAGAACTGCCATCCACTAGAATATCACAGAACTTCAAGTATTTGGAGATTCCCAATTAATCATCAAATAGGTCCAAGATGAATATCAAACAAAGGATGACAAGCTATTACCCTACAAAGAGCTTTTAGATAAACTCAAAGAACACTTTGTCAGCATACAGCTCACACAAGTGCCAAGACTTCAAAATAAGGTAGTGGATGCTATGGTGAACATCAGCTCACTATTGGAAATCCCCCATGATACTATACAATATGAGTTTCTAGCTGAGTAGCTACACATGCCCGCTTATGAGAATGCTGACATTGATATGGTATGCATCTTGGTTGGTCCCTAGTCCCTATGGTACCATGACATTCATGCTTATCTAAAGAATGGTATCATATCCCATCACCTCACAAACACCCAATGCCAACACCTTATTCATAGAGCATCCCACCACACTCTTGTAGCCAACACCCTATATTGTCATGGGTATCATAATGTCCTCTCCTAGTGTTTAGACTTGAATGAGGCCATCATGGATTTACAAGAGGTTCACACTGGTATTTGTAGTGCTTACACAATCAACATCATCCTTACAAAGTAGCTACTTAGAGTTGAGTATTATTGGATGACCATGGAGCATGACACCTATGAGTTTGTGAAGAAGTTCCTATAGTGCCAACAACATGCTAATTTGATCCATGCACCAGCATAGGACTTATAGCCCATTACCCTTCTAGTGTTGGGGTTTTGACCTTGTTGGCATGATCTACCCTCATTCTTCTAATAGACACAAGTATATCATTATAGCCATGGAATACTTTACAAAGTGGGTAGAAGCAATTCCGCTTAACTTAACTACTGGTGTCTAGATCTCCAAATTCATCCTCTACCACATTATTTGCCACTTTGACATTCCCTCCACCATCTTCAGAGACCATGGTTCACCATTTGAAAACCAGCATGTCAAAGGACTTTGTGACTAGTTCCACATCCACCAATGCTTTTCTAGCCCATATTTTCCACAAGGAAACGACCAAGCTAAGGCAACTAACAAAACCATCCTAAAAATCCTACAAAAAGTTGTCAATGATTTTGGTCATGACTGGCATCTACAAATCAATCCCACCCTTTGGGCCTATTGCATCTCATTCTGTACCCCTATAGGCACCACCCCATACTCCCTGGTATATGGTGCTAAAGTTGTTTTGCCAATCAAGATTGAAATCCCTTCACTACGCGTGTCCATGAAGAACTACATCATAGATGAAGACTACCGTGTGGCACACCTTACACAGTTGGACTTGCTAGATAAAAAGAGGCAATAGACCTATGATCACCTGATCATATACCAAAACTATCTCAAGAGGAGCTTCAATAAAAAGGTACACCCTCGATAATTCCAAGTGGGAGACCTAGTCCTGAAAGAGAACTAGAAAGTACAAGTAAATCATGAAAAGAAAGGGAAGTTCAAGCCCACCTAGTTAGGTCGCTACATGGTGATAGCTTGCTTCAGCTCTGGAGCTTATTAGTTGTCTACACCTGAAGGGGAGCCTCTTAATGATCCTATTAATATCATACATCTAAAATGGTTCTATGCTTGAACCATGAAAAAGTCCTAAAAAAATCCTAAAAATAAAAAAAAGTCCTGAAAAAAATCCTAAAAATTAAAAAATGTCCTAAAAAAAATCATCATCCCGGTGAAAACCTGGCAAACAGGCACCTTGATGAAACAAAAAAATCAAAATATGGAAAAAAGTAAAGAGAAAAATACCATCCAATGGTGAAAACTTGGCAATTCAAGTGCCTTGGACAAGTATGTTGGTGAAAACCTGGTAAACATGTGCCATACATAGTGGAATGTATCATTATCTATCAAAATCCCATTCCCAACCCATCTAAATCCATTCACCACTTTTCATTCCATTTCATGCACCCCTTGTTCCCAAGGTGTCATTCCCACTGCGCCAGTACATGAGACTCACTATCCCACTTCCTGCAATGATGTACATACTCATTGTATATAGTGTCCAACATCTTGTACATATCATCTTGGTCTCTCCTAGTAGTACCTTTTGATTGCAAAGCACATGACCCACAATGACCACAATATCAGTAATGTTCCCTCAACAATTATCCCTCGTCACTGTGATTCTCCAAAGGTTGTCCATTTTCCCATCAATAATTCCCAAAATAATCAGTACCCATCAACTAGGTCCTTGTAGGATGCATCCTTCCTCCATATCTAACCTAATCTCAACATCCATAGTCAGTGGATCTCTTTTGGCAAAGGACATCTTTTGGTCTTAGCACTTTGGTTTCAATTTTCTTGTTTCATCTTTTCAATTGATTTTGTGATCTTAGTTGACTACTCCCATTAAGGCTGCCATGATCATTTATATCATGGTGTGCTATGATAGGAGGCATTATTCTGGGGCATGGTCTTTTGTGATCTTTTTATTTCTGCCTATAAGTTAGTCAAACATGACCCTTGAATGTTTCACTTGTGATCTTTTGGGTTACTTGGTGCACTTGGGAAATGTTGCTTGTTTGTGGGTTCCCTCACATCGTTTCCACCATGCGTCCTTCAAGGTGCATGCGTGATGTTGGGGAAACCCTTGCATGTCTTTTTCATGTCAGTCCTTTGCAATGCTAGTGACTTGGCCTCACGTTCCTGGTAACTTTGGCTCCTCCCTTCTGTTGCTATATCAAAATAAGTGCTCAAACTACATGGTGGTGTTCCTTCAGGATACCTAGTGCTCAAGCTTCACTAAGCATCCTCTGACCTATCAACATCTAAACAAAGCTCCCATCATCCCCATCTAGTATCAAAACATCATCCTAAAAAGAAAAGTCCCTCACAAGCATCTCTCTCACACATCCCATTTTCACCTATCTTCCCCCCATAAACCCCTTGTCATGATGCAAACTTTCGTACCTCCCTCACCTCATATTCTTGACCTTTGGATTGTGATTGTGCAAATATATCCCTTCACCCATCATCCCCTCCCTCCCTTAGTGAGGGTGCAGTCAGGTAGTGATATGTTATGCCACATCTTACACCTTACCCTCAACCTCCCATCTGCATTCATATTTTCCCAATCGCCTTCCTACTATGCATGCATTTCATTTCCTACTCCTATCCTAGGTTGCATTATGTTATCTCATCCTACATTCATTCATTATCTTGCATTTATTTTCATATCATCCATTTTCATGTCATATCATTTATCATCATGCATTCACTAGGTTCATTTTAATCTTGCATTGTTAAGAGTGCATTATAAGTTCATTCATTTCATCTCATTTCTAGATTCATTTTAATCTTGCATTGTTAGGGTTCATTTTAGGTTCAGTCATATCTTTTCATATCATTTAGATTCATTTTAGGTTGAGTCATATCTTTTCATCTCCTGTTAGATTCATTTTAATCTTAGATTGTTAGGGTTCATTTTAGGTTCATTTCTTATCTTCCATTAAGTTCTCTTAGGTTCATTAGGTGCATTCATTATCTTTCACTGTTAAGTCATTTTTAATCTTGCATTGTTAAAAAATATTTACATATCCATCAACCATTGCATTTCATCATAACATACATGCATCACATATCAAAAGAATCTACATCACATCTTGCATCCACAAAGTTGTTAGAACATGCATCTCATATCATAACACAAATAATCTCACATACTGCGCATCCTACATCACACACAGGTTAGTCTCACAGCATATAGAAATCATATCACATCCTACATCATCCATGTCAATACATCATATGCATCCATACATCCATACATTACACATCATATCCGACCCAACTCATCATATATATATCATGTCAAAAGAATCATTGCAAAGAATAAAGTACATGTCCCAACCCAAAGCATGAAAGAATAAAAGTTTTTCTGAGTCCTTGACCAAATCCAAAGTATAGATATACATATACAATAGGGACTATTCCCTCCATCAATAAATAAATAATATATTACATGATCAAAACTACAGCATATCATTTCCTATCTGCCTCTCATGAGGGAGGCTGCATGTCAAAATCCCTGTCTAAGGGGTCTGCCTCTAGTGGTACTTGTAGGACTAGCTACCTGTGCACTAAAACTTTTATTCCTGTGCCTTGTATACTTTCACTCTACACCTCTCTAGATATCTGGATAGCTCCTATGTCCATCTCCATCCCTGTACCTACCTTTGATCCCTCCACCTCTGCCATCTGTATCGAACCGCTGACCCAGTGTTGCTGACTCTATGAATGGCCTAACCAACAGCTCCCCTCTCCTACCCTATGGCTCCCACTAGAAGCTATCCTCCTTCTCCCACTGGATCTTGATCTTGTGAGTAGTGGCTGACTTGGATCCCTATAATGTTGTGCTCGCTTTGGTGGCGTAGCTACATAATATAGCCCCCAATAGAAACTAATCTGCTCACCTAATCTCACCAGCTATCGCTGAAGGCAAGATACCTCTCTTGAAGTCTCATGGGACCCTCATGTAGTGGTATCCCTCTCTCCTAGTAGCTGGTCCTACTCTGACCATAGGCCATCCCTCTCCACCCTCATCCCATCCCTCTTTGCCACCAGTGCATCCCTCTCCCTTTGTAGCTACTCCCTCTCCTCTACTGTCATCAATCCCTCTGATATGGATTGCACTAGGTGTGAAATTAGGTTATCCCTCTCCACTCTCAACCCATCCCTCTCCCCTAGCAAACCATCCCTCTCTGATCTTAGAGTATCCCTCTCCCCTTGTACATCATGCAGCATCTAGGTGGTCCTATCATGAGCCACCTACAAAGAGGCTAGGCACCCTGCTCCATCATTCCCTCCACCTCTGGATGACCCTAATCCTGCTAGTGGTGGTGGTCCTACTAGTGGTGGCAGCCCCATTGGTGGTGGTGGCCCTATAGGTATATGAGGTCCCTATCCCCCATCATCTCCCTCTCCATCTACATCCATCCCATCCCCATCTTCATTTCTATGTCCATCTCCATCTCCTCCTCTCCCTCCTCTCCCTCCTCCATCTCTCCCTCCAATCCTTTCCCTATCCCCTCCTCCAATCCTCCCTCCTCCTCGCCCTATCCACCCCCTATACATAGCTAGTGTAGCTCACTCACCATCTGGTAGTCCTGACCTCCCTACCACCCTAGGTGGCTGAAACCACACATCATATATTGGTGTTGTTCCTGGATCAGCCACCCCACCAACCCAGTCCCACTAAAATGGCTGCATGGCCTGATAAGTGGCTAGCAACCCTCCCCTATCCACTTGTGGCCCAAACTCAAATACCCTCTCATGGGTGACCCACTAATACCATCGCTCTCCATCTGGCATGTCCTGCATGAATCCAATTTGATGTGAGGTCCTGTCAATCCTGTACTGCTTGACAATATAGTCCCATCACCCTATGAGATGCATCAGTAGAGTGGTGTAAGGGAGCTCCCGTGCATCCTCCACCCATGGTGCTTGTCCAAGGTATGGATGCCATGTAATCCTATCTCGTATACTATCTAGCCTCTCCTACCAGAAGTTTGTATACCTGCTCTCATGATAAGTAACTAACTCTCCGCAGCTATATATTACAGGCTCATCAGCCTGCCTATCCACTCAACCTAAGGGCCATAGCACTATTGTGTGCTCCCAAGCCCGCACATGTAGAAGGGAGGAAAAACCAAAACTCCTCCCCATCATCCCCACTCCATGGTATACTATTTGATGTAAATCTCGATACATCTCCACAAGCATCAGGGTCCCCCATGCTACTGGTGCCCCTGCATCCACAATTTGGCAAATCATCAGGATTAGAGCTAATGTCATGCTCTTCCCCCTATGTCTAGGGAAAGATACCCTGACACCAGTCCTAACACATAATAGTGTACCCTCTGTGTTGCTAGTGCTGCTACCACATGTTGTGCTAATGCTAGCTACCCACATGCCCAAATCAGCTCTACCCTTGGCCCCAATAGTGGGGCCACCTCCTATGTTGGTGTGTATACCCTTGCTACCATAGGTGTACCTTTCATTGGTAACTGAAAGATGCAATATACATCCTCTAAAGTCATCATCATCTCCCTAGTGGGAAGATGAAATGTCCCTATCTTTGAGTGCTAATGCTCACAGAGCACTGTCACCAAGGTCATGAGGGTCCACCTCCATGACATCTGCGCCATATATCCCAGCCCGAGCGCATCCACTCAAGCCCAGTCTACTGCACTAAATTCTCTCCTATAACCAAGACCACCATGTGTCACTCTCGACTTGTCAGTAGATCCACTAACCACTACATCCAAGCCAATGAAATCTATCATTTTTCTACTCTAACCAAACCTAAGTTTCTTTTCCTCACATTCCCATGAAGAAATTTTTTTCTTGCATTCCCACAAGATTTTTCTTCCTCACATTCCCATAGAGAACTTTGTCCCCACGTTCCCACAGGGGACTCCCTCCCCTCATTCTAGCAAATCCCAAGTGACACGGGAATGCATTCCCATGCCACTTGCCTTTTGCCCCTCTCCCCCATGGGAATGCCATTTTCTGGCACCCCGCTACCCTAGCCCGCGAGAATGCAATCCTGTAAGATCTTCTTGCGAGATCATGGTCCTGCAAAATGTCCTAGGATTTTTGCATTCCTATGAAAATCCCCTAAACTTCCCATATTTCCCCACCCAGGCACGTTTTGTGGGAATGCAATCCCACCAATGTAGGTGCATTCCTGCTAGGCATGCGCCCCATAGGAATGCATTTTTCTAACTTACAACAAGTAATAAATGAATGAAAAATGTAACGAAAGCCAAGTTTTTTGATCCTACCTGTCGGTCAGGTCCTCCACTCTACCGTACACATATCACAATGTATGTTTGATGCATCGATTACCCTCATTTTTTCCCCTAGCCACCCCTTTCCCTCCCATTTCTTCCCCTCCTGACCAATCTCATTCCTCATTTCCTTTTTTTCACCTCTCTTTTCCTCATTCATGCCCCTTCTTAGCATGCAATGACCTTTCTTTTCTTTGACCCCTTCTTCCTTTCGAGCCACTGCCTGGACCCCTTTTCTTTCCCCACCGTCCTCTCGAGGGGGCATCCTCCAGCCTAACATCCTAGCCCATAATTGGGGCTTCTCTACTACCAAGTCCATTCTTCGTGTCATTTATTTATTGCTAAAAACATCTTTAAAACAATGTTATTTTAACACTATGTCAAAGAGGGGCAAAACGTAGACACCTAAATTTGATTACATTATTTAGTAATTTTATTTAGTCTTCTCCTAAGGCATTTTATTAATTAAATATTATTATTTAATTAATTTATGTGATCCCTTAATTAATTTAATTAATTGACTATAGTCCAATTAATTATCTAAATGACAAACCTATAGTCTGATAATTAATTAAATCCCTATTCTTCTATTAATTTAAATGGATACATTTATCTAAATAAAATAATTCATAAAACCCCTTCTCCTCCCACTTGAAATTAAATAAAATATTTAATTCTAAAAATCCTAATTCTCCTCCATTAGCTAATAATCCATGCTTAGCTAATTTAATCTTCCACTCATTCTCTCTCCTCCCATCACATCCTCCTAATCCTCCACTTACCCTCTAAACCAAGCCTAATAACCCCTTAAACATTTGCACAATCATAATCCATGATTAAGAAATGCTAATCCATCACAAGTCAACCCCCATGTCAAACACCTCCACATCCTCCAATGACAAATCATAAAGCCTCTTACACATTCTTACACACTTGTTCCCTCTCACACCTTCCAAAGTGGACACATGCCTCAAGCATTTGACCTCTCCTCTCATCCTCCCCCATTGTGACACTTGTCACAATGCTATGCATTTGAGAAAGCACAATCCATGTGCTCTCTCTTGGATTCATCTCCACCATTTCTCATCCCACTTTTGCCTTTGAATTTTGACCATCCTTTTCATACATCTTTCTATAAAAGAGAAGCTCTCCCCCTTCATTTTTATCCATCTTTTATGCAAAGTTATCATGCTACTTTGAGAGCCTAAAAACTACCAAGATACCATTATAATGCCAAAATCTCCATTGAAGCTTGAGCATAGCATTTGAGCACACATTCCATCCTTGGACAAATCTTCTATAGCTTGGAGATTTCTTGGGTTTGTGAGGTTTGCATTCCTTTGTTTTTGTCTTCATTTTGTGGGTCTTAGCATAAGTGTTTATTTAGATTGTTTTGTTGAATGCTAGCTTAGTTTGGTATTCTTAGACATTACATTTTAGGTACTTATAGAAGGTTAACCTAGCAAGGATGATCTTGCAAAGTTGATCCTGCTGAGGTAGAGATTGTGCACAATCTGGATTGCAGATCTGAAGCACCGAACTTGTGAAATTGTGCCCTAGTTGTTTGGAAGATTGTAGTTTGCGATCTGACTTGTTTACAACTTGGAAATTGTCACAAGGTGGTTGGTGAGGGTTTGTTGCAGAGGGTTTATTTGCATATCTTTAATGATGCCTCTAATAAGATTGGACCCTAGAGTTATTTCTAATCATTGTGATATAGTTGAATCCTAGATAATAGAGAAAGTGAAGTTAGATTTCAGATCTGAGATGGAATTGATGAAGAATAACATGGTCTCTAAGATCATGAGAGATGTTGCTGGTGTACCTCAGAATGTTGGCACTGAAGATGGCTATGAAGAAGTTGCTAAAGAATTTTAACCTATTGGATCTAGTGGTGATGATTGGAGGGATAGATCTAGTGAAGATAGAATTGCTTAGTTACCTAGATCTGTTGCTTGGTTTAGTAATTACCAAATGGAATTTTCTACTTTCTTTGGTACTTTGAAGCCTGACAATCTGATTGATTGGATTGGTGAACTTGAATATTTCTTTGAGCTGGAAGAAATTGAAGATCCTCTTCAAGTGAGATTAGCATAGATAAAGTTGAAAGGACATGCTGCTCTTTGGTGGAAGGAATTTCAAAGAGATCGAGAAGATGAAGGTGAAACAAAGATTAATTGGT
The DNA here is from genome assembly GCA_027943335.1 of Chamaecyparis obtusa. Taxonomy (NCBI): domain Eukaryota; kingdom Viridiplantae; phylum Streptophyta; class Pinopsida; order Cupressales; family Cupressaceae; genus Chamaecyparis; species Chamaecyparis obtusa. The sequence continues at coordinate 870,112 of BSBK01004552.1, forward strand.
GGAGGTTGATGGTAACTAAGTTTATCATCTTAAAATGGAAGCACTTCCATGATAAGAGCATTTAGCCCTCTGAGTAAGTGGTTTGGGTTCATGTTAAGCACCTTGATTGGGTCTTTACATGTATTTGGCTTTCTCCCCATCTATCCACTTCTTCTCCGCACTTGATTTCTTCATTCTAGGTGAAATTAGGGTTAAGGTCTTAAGGAATTTCCTGATCTTCCCTCTTTTGTGGCTCTATTTTCTAAGTAGGATTTAGAAATGAGACCTCCTAGTCCATCATCACATCAAACAAAGGATTTTCTATCTATTCTTGACACTGGGTCTTGTTCAGATATCAATTTCCAAGTTTCTGGCACCCCTGGAACTCCTGTTGTAGAATCTGGCAAAGTTAGGGTTTGAGGTCAAAGTCGACCTTGACCCTGACCAGGTCAGGGTCGACCTCGACCTTGACCTCTTCTCACCAGGATTTCAAAGTTTCATTTGCTGGTAATTTATCTTTTGAGATAATTATTTCTTGCTTTCGGGTTGGCTGTTTCAGGCTCTGAAATAGTAAATCCTTTAATGGTATTTAATCAAGGTATATTTTCTAAAGGTGAGGACCTAATTGAGATTTAATTCTTCAAGGTGGCCCATCTACAAAAGTGTGCCCTAGATCACTATAAAAGGGGGCCTTCCTCTCTCATTTTGACATCCACACTCAAGCAATTTCATGAGCAATCTCTCAAGTGCAAGCAAGTCTTCAAGCATTCAAGTGTTCAAGCATTCACCCATCAAGGAGTTCCATTGTTAGCTATTGAAGGATTCAATCTCCTTGGATCCCCCTTGAAGATCCATCCTTCTCTATTCATTCAAACCTTCTCATATGCAAAGTTGAAATCAAGATTGGTGTTGAAGATCCAAATACTATTGATTGGAGACATCCTACATTCATTGAAGCATTCTTATTGGTGGATTTGAGGATTCGAATCCTCTACAAGGACTTCAACATAAGCGAGGTGATTTGTTTCAATTACTTTGTTTATGCACAATATATTTCAATTCAAGGTTAATTCCTAAACTAGGGTTTGACCAAGGCAAACCCCCCATACAACCAAAAACCCCCATTTTCTTGCAGGTACAGGTGCAAAATTTTAGATCTCAAAGTGAATTTGGATACCCTTTTTGACAATCTTTTAGGATTTGCAAACAGAATCAGAATCAGACTTCAAATAAATAATGTGGTCTTTGACCTTTTAAAAGGTCAAAGTCGACCTGTGTGAATTTGGAAGAAAGATTTCTGGGTTTTGTCCGCCTCGACATTTCTAGTACAAAACAGGTGACTGAATCTTCAGAAAGTTCATATAGAAGCTAGAATTTAGCATTTTCCAGATCTTCCCTATTTCAAGGTTAGTATTTGTACTTCAATGATTTCAGATTTCAAGCTTAATCCAACTATAGGGAAGTATAGGGTTTCTCTCTCTTTTTCATATTATTCATATATTGATTCAATTGTGTATTAACCTCTTGGTTGATCAAATTGGATCTCTCCTTTGGGAATTTGGATTTAGGAGTAAATCTTACATTTTCCCCACACACATACACAAATAGAGGTGATTCCAAATCACATCTATTCATTTTGGTGAACCCGACTAGCTTACTCTCTTTCTTTTTGGTGTTAGATTTCCTTTTATCTTGTTAGTATTAGATTTGTCCTTTGTGATTGATCTTGTATGCTAATCAGATTTCATATTCATGCTTTATGTGTTTTTAGTTTAGTTCATTTGCATTATATTGGTTTATGAGCTTTACTACCACTAGTCCTACTTATAACATTCCAGTTAGAAGAAGTTGTAGACTCATGGGTGCTTTTGATCCCGAATCTTCTTCTCCTTTCCTTAGGATCCCCAATGATAACTTGATTCTTCATGATTCCAATCCTACTATGGAGTGGAACTATTCTCACTCATCTCATGATGATGATGATGCTTTAAGGGTTCCTCCTGAATAAGTCCAAAAACTTTCCACTGAACTTGATAAAATGGGTAATTGGCTTCTTCAAGAAAATCATGGTCAAGATTCCATTCAAGCTATAGAGGCTCTTAAGAAAGTTCTCCATGATAGTGATCAAGGTGTTAATCTCTTGCATGGTATTACTCATCTTGTGCATTCCAATGTTAAACCTTTAACTCAAGAGGTTCAAGATTTAGGTTTCACTACTCCTATCACTAGTGTTGAACCTCCTTCTAATCCTTTACCTAGTATTCCTATCTATACTCTTCCTTTGGTGACTGTGACGGTTCCCTCTATTCCTATGAGCATTCCTCCTGTGTCCCTTCCTACATCAAAACCTTCATATCATATTGTTCCATTCACTTATTCCACTCCGCTTCCAACTGTAGTTCATAGTGTTCCTCCAGTTGTGTCTTCTATTCCTGCAACTTCTTACACTTTACCTAGTGTGTCTAATGTTGCTACTCCTCCTGTTTCCTCTAATGATTCCACCATCATCAGTTTGGCCCAAACTATATCATCCTTACAACAACAACTTGTTTCCTTAACTCAAAACAAGTTTAGTATTCCTACATGTGACATGGGAAGTCCTTTGTCTAGGGATATTATCCAAACTCCTGTTCCTCAGCAAGTCGATATGCCTTGTCTTGAGAATTATAATGGAAAGGGAGATCTTGTTCATCATCTTAAAACATTCCAAATCCTTTGTAGTGATTATGCTCATGACCATAGGATTTTAGCCAAACTATTTTCTCAAACCTTTCGTGACAAGGCCTTACAATGGTATTGTTCCTTGCCTCCTTATTCAATTGATTCCTTTCCACAACTTGCTAATGCCTTTATTCAACAATTTCAAAACAATATTGGCCTGCAAGTTTCTTTGACTAATTTAATGCATTGTAAACAAGGTGCTAAAGAAAAGTTTATTGAATTTATTGGTAGATTTAATCATTTGCATGCTCATATTTCTTATCCTATTCCTAATATTGATGTTCAACGTATGTTTATTTCAAATTTGCATAAGGATATTAGAGATAAGATTCTACTTACTGAATTTACCTCTTTTCAACAACTTTGTGCAGTGCTTCATCATTATCAATTACAAGTGAGTCAGTTTGAGAGAAACACTCCAATGGCTCCTGTTCCAGTTGATAAGAGTGATGTTGCTCCTAATCCAAATAAGTTTCAAAAATTCAATAATTATGTCAAGATAAACAAACAAGTGAATGCAGTTGCTGATTAGGTTGCTGTTGCATCTCATAATGCCACTTTTGCATCCACTACTTTTTGATTAATCATACATTTACTCCTCTTTCTGAAACTTTACATGCTATTATGAATAGGTTGTTAGCTGCTAATATGATTACTTTACCTCCTATTCGACCTCTTTTACCAACTACAATTGCATCTAAATCTTTTGATCACAATGATTTTTGTCAATATCATCATCAAAATGTTCATGATACTGAGAGATGTTATTCTTTAAAACATAAGGTCCAAGATCTCATTGGTGCTAAAGCCTTATCTGTGGATAATTTGGATAGTAGTGGGAATCAATCTATCTCTCCTCCTAATCAGAACCTTCAAATCTATACAAATCCTTTACCTACGCATGATAATAATACTATTTCTCAACCATCTGCTATGGAAATTGTATATGATTCAAAGATGGATGATCTTAATCATGTCGTTAATCAAGTGGAGCATGTTGCTAAGTCTATATCTCCACCTCAACCTTCACTTCAAGTTCAATCTCAACGTCTAGTTAAACCTAAACCTAAAGTGAAACCTCAACCTAAACCATGACAACTAATTAAGGATAAAAGACCTCGGGAAATTTTGATTACCTTTGATGATTTTGAGATTATTAAGGTTCCTGATGGTCCCCTTTACATTGCTGCTAGGGTTTCTCAGATACCTACTCGTGGTTGTCTTGTTGATCCTACCTCCTTAGTCAATGTTATCACTGAAGAAAATATTTTTATGAAAATCTTACAACACGACTTCTATGATACATCAGATGTGTGGATTCAAACTTGTAATGGTTTTCTTTATCCCTCATTTGGTTCTATTACTTTACTAGTTGAACTTTTTGGAAAACTTGTGAACACTACCTTTGTTGTGGTTCCTACTAATCAATTTCAAGTTAAGCTAGGTTTTCCTCAGCTGACTACCATGCACACTATTTCTTCACCTATACATAAGTGTCTTAAGCTCATTCATAATGGTGAAGTGAAGATGATCAATCATAGTCTATATCAACCTTCTAGGCCTAGAGATTGTGCTGCTCTGGATTTCTTTTGGCCTTCCTTACCTAATTCATGTCCTCCTCTCCCTGATAATATTTTTCAATCATATCAAGCTTATAAACATCATAAGATTCTTCAATTAAGCATACCTCCTATGGATCTTAATCATGGTCTTTTACCTATACCTTTGATACCTTCTTCAACTATGGCTTCTAGTTTTGTTAATCAAGTTCTTCCTAAAGATCCTATGATTGCTCCTCCTATGGTTGATAATCCTATTGATCTTCCCAAAGAACTTGTGAAGGATCCTATGATTGTTCCTCCTAGTTCTCATCCTATTTCAAATAAATCAAAACGTAACTAATCTACTAATGAACATCATAAAAAGCATCATGCTCATGCTAAAGCTAAAAGATCTCTACTTTCTGCGGATACACCTATGCATAATGTTGTTACTAATAATGATGTTCACATGCATGATTATGATGATTCTATTCATATTTTAGATCCTATTTTGATTAATTTGGATGGCGAAGATACTCTTGATGATACTAATAATGTTACTGATGAATATGAGACTATTGACATTGACATTGATTTGCCGAATATGCTTTCATCTCAATTAACTCTTACACCTAGTATCGAACATTGTGATTCTCAAGAGGATCCTTGTTTGGAACTGGCTATCATTCCTACTATATTGGATATAGTCCCTCTTGTGAGTTACCCACCTACCCTAAATGATATACAATGAGATGGGGAAAATAGGCAGCATGCTTGATCGGCTTGTCCTTTGTGGTAGCTTTGTTGTGTGTTTCCCTGCTGTACTGTGCTTCTCCCATAATGTGTTTGCTAAATGTTGTTAGATTATTTTATATGATCCTTGTTACTTAGTTGGTACAAGGTGATGAAGGAATCAAAACTATTTTTCAAATTCCTCTATATGTATCTCTATTCTTCTATGCATTGTTCAGTGTTATGTTGTAACTGTGCTATTGTTTGTACATGTTTCGGTACAAGGTGATGAAGGAATCAAAACTAATTTTCAAATTCCTCTATATGTATCTCTATTCTTCTATGCATTGTTCAATGTTATGTTGTAACTGTGCTATTGTCTGTACATGTTTCCTTTTGTAATTTGCTTGGATTCAAGATATGGTAGCACTAATTCTTTTTGGTCTCCATGTCATGGTCTGAAAAGATTCTCCTTCATATATCTTATGTAATCTTTCCTCCTTTGTGATTGTAGTTCTACTTCCTTTGGGGAATTATGTCAATTCATTTGCAATAATATCATATATATATTATCTTATGATCATACTGACCCCATGGTAGGTAGATCCCTTCCATGTTCTCTATATGTTTCTGTGATATTTCCCTTGATTTGTCTTCATTTGGGGGCATCTTGACATGGAAACATAATCAGTGGAGTTGTTTATGTTTCTGTTAAAGCCATTGCTCCCATTAAAGTGTTAGCAATGACTTTAACGTGGGGGCATACGCTTTGCTCACTTATTACACACACACACTTATAAAAAAAGAAAAATTCAAAACATGCTAAATCTTCTAAAAGTAACACACATAAGTTGCTAAATCCTGAGGAAGACACATACTTTAAATTTACTTTTCAATCTTTCTCTTTGGATTAAGAACTAATCCTTAAAGTATGGATTTATATTAGGATCTCTTGATCCCTCCAGTTTCAAATACACATATATTGTGATCCCTTAAGGTCGGAAGTGTCCTTAAGACTGGATCTCTTTTTGTTTTTTATTTACTCGTATGGAATAGGATATTCCTAAGGATAAATACTTGATGGGTTGACTAGTGAGTAGCCACATTCACTAGGTGGTTCAATTCCATCTTTCCAGTTGCGCCTTTTTCCTGTGTGGTTCACAATGGGACATAAGTTCTCATTGGGTGAGGTAATCACACTTTTTCTTTCTTTCTTTAGAGATGTCTCTCTTATCTGTGATTTAAGAGTTGATGAAGACTTGATTCCCTAGGGGCTTGGGATTTCTCTTTGTCCCTTAGATTATGATAAGATTATCTTGTTATTTTTTATCTCCTTTACCAGGAGTTTGCATTGAGTCCATACTCTTGCTAAAGTGGGGGCTTAATGTATCATCTTAAAATGGAAGCACTTCCATGATAAGAGTGTTTAGCCCTCTGAGTAAGTGGTTTGGGGTCATGTTAAGTGCCTTGGTTGGGTCTTTGCATGTATTTGGCTTTCTCCCCATCTTTCCACTTCTTCTCCGCACTTGATTTCTTCATTCTAGGTGAAATTAGGGTTAAGGTCTTTAGGACTTTCCTAATTTTCCCTCTTTTGTGGCTCTATTTTCTAGGTAGGATTTAGAAATGAGACCTCCTAGTCCATAATCACATCAAACAAAGGATTTTCTATCTATTCCTGACACTAGGTCTTGTTTAGATATCAATTTCCAAGTTTTTGGCACCCCTGGAACTCCTGTTGTAGAATCTGGCAAAGTTAGGGTTTGAGGTCAAAGTCAACCTCAAACTTAACTAGGTCAGGGTTGACCTTGACCCTAACTAGGTCAGGGTCAACCTCAACCTTGACCTCTTCCCATCAGGATTTCAAAGTTTCATTTGCTGGTAATTTATCTTTTGGGATAATTATTTCCCGCTTCCGGGTCAGCTGTTTCGGGCTCCGAAATGGTAAATCCTTTAATGGTATTTAATCAAGGTATATTTTCTAAAGGTGAGGACCTAATTGGGATTTAATTCTTCAAGGTGGCCCATCTAGAGGAGTGTGCCCTAGATCACTATAAAAGGGGGCCTTCCTCTCTCATTTTGACATCCACACTCAAGCAATTTCATGAGCAAGCTCTCAAGTGCAAGCAAGTCTTCAAGCATTCAAGTGTTCAAGCATTCATCCATCAAGGAGTTCCATTGTTAGCTATTAAAGGATTTAATCTCCTTGGAGCCCCCTTGAAGATCCATGCTTCTCCATTCATTCAAACCTTCTCATATGCAAAGATCAAATCAAGATTGGTGTTGAAGATCCAAATACTATTGATTGGAGACATCCTACATTCATTGAAGCATTCTTATTTGTGCATTTGAGGATTCGAATCCTCTACAAGGACTTCAACATAAGCGAGGTGATTTTTTTCAATTACTTTGTTTATGCACAATATATTTCAATTCAAGGTTAATTCCTAAACTGGGGTTTAACCAAGGCAAACCCCCCATACAACCAAAAACCCCCATTTTCTTGTAGGTACAAGTGCAAAATCTTAGATCTCAGAGAAAATTTGGATACCCTTTTTAGGAATCTTTCAGGATCTGCAAACAGAATCAGAATCATACTTCAAATAAATAATGTGGTTGTTGACCTTTTAAAAGGTCAAAGTCAACCTGTGTGAATTTGGAAGAAAGATTTTTGGATTTTGTCCGCCTCAACATTTCCAGTCCAGAACAGGTGACAGAATCTTTAGAAAGTTCATACAAAATCTAGAATTCAACATTTTCTAGATCTTCCCTAATTCAAGGTTAGTATTTGCACTTTAGTTATTTCAGATTTCAAGCTTAATCCAACTATAGGGAAGTATAGGGTTTCTCTCTCTTTTTCATATTCTTCATATATTGATTCAATTGTGTATTAACCTCTTGGTTAATCAAATTGGATCTCTCCTTTGGGAATTTGGATTTAGGAGTAAATCTTACATTCTCCCCACACACACACAAATAGAGGTGATTCCAAATCACATCTATTCACTAAGTTAAAAGATAAGTTGATACCGGCTGACTATGAGCTTGACTTGTTCAAGAAGTTGTAGAATCTGAAACAGAAGAATTTGTCTATTGAAGATTATACCACGGAGTTCTACAAACTTACTATTTGGTCTAGACACTAAGATCTTGGTAAGGAAAAGGTAGCTCGGTATGTGAATGGTCTGAGATTCAATATTCAGGATGAGCTTGGTATGCTGAAGATTGATTCTATTAAAGATGCTTATCAGTATGCTCTCAAGGTAGAAGATAAGTTGAAAAGGAAACAACCTAGTAACTCCTAAGGGAAGGAAAATATTGATCACTTGGTGAAGGATAAACTAACTGATAAAGAAGATGAATAGAAACCTTTGGAGCCAAAGAAGAAGATAGGTAGAGTTATCTTTAATGGTACTTGCTATAACTATGGGGAGGAAGGACACCGTTCTTTTGAGTGCACATAGAAGAAGGTTGATCGATGAACTAATGTGATGAATGAGAACATTTAGAATGAACCAAAATCAGAGAACTTTCTGCTTTAGTGAACATTGCTCAGTACAAAGGATGAACCTTGTCAAAGAAGTAACTTGTTTAGGACCCAATACAAGACTGAAGGTAAACTCTATGTTGTTATTGTTGATAGTGGTAGTACTGATAACCTTGTTGCTAAGGACCTGGTTCAAAAACTTGGGTTGAATAGAGTGAAGCATCCTTGTCCTTATAGGATTGGTTGGTTACAAGATGTTCATGCTTTGGAAGTAAGGGAACAATGCTTCATTGATGTTTAGATTGGCCAATATAAGGATCATTTTCTTTGTGACATTGTGAAGATGAATAGTTGTGATATACTTCTCGGTAGACCTTGGTAATATGATTGCATAGCTATTTATGACTATGTTCGAAATGTGTTTACTATTGAAAAGGATGACATGAAGTTTTTACTGATGCCTTTGATGAATACAATGCTCAATAGGAGAAGCCTGAGTATTGGTAGCTAAGTTGAGGTTGTAGATCTAGAGAAAATGAATGATCAGTTTCAAGAATTGACCTGTACATTGTCAAGAAAAGATTTGAAGAGACAAAGGAAACTGAAGTGGAAGAATCTACAAGCAGAAAAGGTGGAGGACTTGCATGTGAAGAACTAGTTTGGGATTTATGTGTTGAATCCTAGAAGATGTTCTTCTCACATATGAACATCTTTTGGAACCTGTGGTGTCTGATGTAGGGGCATCCAAGGTTAAGGCATGGGCATTCTTGTCCTTGGTGAAACTACATGGGGTGTTGGTATTTTGGCCGGTGTTACTTGGTTGCAGCCTTGATCGATGGCCTCAGTCATTGAAGGAAGCTCAGTCATTGAAGGAACTCAACAGTCTCTAGCACTTGGTGAAAGTGTTACTCGATCATGCCTACGGTGCTCGATCGACACTGGTGCTCGGTGATGCCTAGTGTGCTCGGTTAATTCACTATCGCTCAGTAATTATGGTTCACCAACTAGAGTTCTATGTGATTTGTTGACCTAACTTGGTGAATTTATTGTTGGTAGCTATTTTTATAGGCTGACATGCTGAATTAAATATTTGTATACATTTGTAAGCCGACTTGTATGACATTTATTTATCTTTTTTGGGAGTTAATAGTTTCATCCAATCGACTTGTGGTTGATGATTAGTATTTATAGGATTTTTAGGTAGATGTTTAGGAAGAAGGGAGGAGATCATTAAGGGATCAGAGAAGTTCATAATTGAGAAGACTTAGTGAGTCAAATCTGAGGTTCTGAAGCTAAAGTTGGTGAAGTTGTGGAAAAGTTCTTGGATGATCTTGCAAATCAGATTGTAATCTGATAGTTGTTTGTAGCAGAGCTAGGGGTTGCATACTTAGAGACAAGGAGATTTCTTGGAGGTTTGCGAGCTCAAGTTTAGATCTATCTTAGGGTTTCCATTAGCTTTTGATTATCTTCAGAGCTGAACTAGCTGAGTTTGTATTAGATCTTGTTGTGGATCTTGTAGAATTGTTTTATAATTGTAATTGGCCCTAACCTGGAAGGCCTTACAACTGGGCATGTTAATGAAAATTAGAGTTAAGCAATCACTTTGTGTTGCATTATTGATTATTTTGCTGTGTTGTTCTATTAGCTGCAAGGTTTGGATTGTCCTTCATTGGATCCACCCATCCTTGACTGCATCAAATATTACTGCTATAAATACTACCAAAAATATAATTACTAATGATCATAATAGTTGTACTAATGTGAAAACCATAACTAGTGATGTTCCTACCAATAATGTTTCTACAAGTAGTAGTGTTATTGAAATTAGTCTTTAGAACTCCCTGAGCTGTATAAATAAAGAAGAGAAGGTCATAGTTTCCCAGCTAGATAGGATGAATGATTGGATGATAAATAGTGGATTCTTACATCACATGACTAGTAATATAATAAAGTTTATCAAATATGAAGAATATGATGGAAGAATTGTTATATATGGTGATAAAACTAGAGGAAAAATCAAGGGAAGAGGTATTGTTTCCTGTAATACCCCAAAAATGGGCTATAAGTTCATTAACCTCCTATATCATCAAATCATATGAAATCGACATCAAAGTCCTAATCTAAGGCACATCTAAACATCATCAAATCTAATTGATTATCTTAAATTTTGCATCGGAGAATATTCCTAGTAATATTCCTAATTATCTTAATTATCTTTAATTTAATGATTATTTGGCGATAAATCACATTTATCCTAAAAATTTAATTAATTGAATATTTTCATATTTAATTAATTAGATTTAATATTTGCCACTTAATTGTGTAATTAAATTTAATTCTATCTATTATTAATTGTATTATTTAATTTTGACAATAAATCAAAATTCCTATCTTTAATTGATTAAATTCTTATTTAATTAATTAAAGAATGTTGTCATTATTTAATAATATAATTTTTAATAAAAGTTTGGTAAAATAGTTAATTAACCCATAAATTAATTATTTATTTTCAAAAATCAGTTGAGTTGAGGATAAATCACTTTATTTATTTATTTAATTCTTAATTATTATGCATATTCAAAAGAAACAGTTAAACTCCAAATCAGAAAATCAATGCAAGTTATTGACTTTTTGGAACTCAACATCCTTTTGGAGTTCAAAAAGCTAATCTAAACTCTAATTTGAGTTAAAAAGCTGTTTTTGCATGTTTTTGCATGATTTTGAGAATTAACTATCTTTTATGATCAGATAACTCAAAAATCAAGATGAGTTAATTTGAGTGATTTATGGCTTTTATTCATGCACCTCCAAAGCCCTGGATTTCTATAAATTAAGGCTTTAGCTCTTCACAAAGCATCTCATATTTTGCACAATCACGCTGGAGAATTGGAATTGAAGAATCAAAGCTCTTGTGAATCGACATCTTTGTGAGATCAATCTTATTTTTTGCATTCATAGTTTTCATATCATTGTTAGAATCTTCATTGTTAGATCATTTAGCATTCATTTCATATCAAGTTTTTCATATTAGCATAGATTCATATCAAGTTTTCATTCTTATTGCATAGAAAATATCAAAAATATAGATTAATTGCATTCAATTTCATATCCATCTTTTGCATTCAAATCCTTTATTTAGGTGTCGTCTAGGTCACTGATCTCGATTACAATCTGAGAACATTAATCTCGCACCTATTAGAAGGCAGTAAATCGTTTGGTTAGATAGCTTTCAATTTTGCATGATTTTGATTATCACTAACCTCTAATGTTTTACTGAGTGTTGTGTTTACAGATCAGGTATAATTTTCACACACACATTTCTGGCGCCCACCGTGGGGCAACCCACCTTTGCATGCTAGTTTTGATTTTTTTGGGAGCTAAAACCCCAAAGTTTCAAAGATTTAATTTTATCTCCCAAACGGCTTAGAATTTTGATCTGAAATTTTTTTTGCAGGTTGGTGACATGTCATGAAAGCTACAGTAAAAAATTTAGAATTTTCTGAGATGTTTTGAATTTTTAATAATTTTTTCTTGAAATTCCGGAAAAAATTAATATCTGACGCAAATCAGCATATTTTTCGAAAATTTTTATATTTTCGGAAAGCTCTTTAAATTATACAGGGGGTCCATTCTTTGTGTTTTAAATTTGGACATGATATCATAGCTCAAATAGTCAATTTACAAAAACTGGTCTGTTTTGATAAAATGGGTCTCTAGGGCACAAATGAAGAGGTTTTTCTAAAATTTTTGCATTTTTGGAAAGCTCTCTGTTTTTTAGCAGGGGTCTCTATTCTGAATTTCTATTTTTGTGGCCAAAATCATATCAAAAAAATTAGATCTTGTTGACTAGGTCAAATGCAGCAAAAAAAAATAAAGTTTTGTGATGGGTATGCACTTATTTTTTTTACATGGTTCAATGAATGATATGAGTTGTCATTTGGGTTGATTGCTGGTTATTATTACTGATAATAATTGATTTTTAGAGCTAACCCTATGGTTTTCATGAGTTGAATATATTTTGCATATCTTGTTTGCTTGTTTGCTTGTTGGAGAGTTCGTCACTTGCTTGCATGAAAAAGCTCAACAAAAATTGCTAAAAATCAAGTAAAATCTACTAAGCGCGTTGCAAGGATCCCAGGTATTCTCCTTCATCTAATAATATTTTGATTTGGGACTTAAAATAAATCTCTTATGTGTCAAGCTTGTGTGCATCTTTTCATGCTTTTGATCTATTTCTACACACTTGCATAATTGATACTAGGTTGTGAACCCTTAAGGATTCATTAAGTAGTCTTAGAATACTTGTGATTGATCTTGATTGCTATCTTGGGTTATTGGACTCGCTAATCTGCCGGCCCCTCATTTCCGCCCCGTGGTTGCAATCTCAGCGCCATAAAGGGGAGGGGTCAACAGGACAGAAGCGTTAAATGTTCCACTTGGCAACCCTTTTGTGCTTTTAGGAACTCACTTGTTTTCTAAGTTGGGGACTCATTTTTAGCTTGTGTGAGGTGTTAAGTGTTCCACCTTGTGGACTCATCTCATATTTGCTTTAAGCGTTAAGTGTTCCTCTTTCTACTTTTTGAATGCTTTTGGTAGATTTACTTTCAGAACATATATCTGTGCTCACATAGTAATTAGGCCCTATGAACACTATTCGTGATTCTTGAAAGATTGGATTCCCAGCGAAATCCTTCTTGATGACAGAATCCTTGTAGGTAGGGAGGATACTTAGTGCGTTTCACATTCAACTTGGTTAGTGCATCTTCTCTTATTGATCGACACATTCTCTCTCCGGAGAGGTTGATAGATCACGTAGGGTTGATATCACAAGCTTTGGTGAATCAAAATTGGTTAGTGCATCTTCTCTTATTGATTGATACATTCTCTCCCCGGAGAGGTTGATAGATCACGTGGAGTTGATATCACAGACCTTGGTGGAACAAAACTTTGTCTTAGCGTGTCGGATTAATCTTCTTGCTTTGTTTGGGTTAAAAGTGAAGAGGTGTCAAAACCTTGAATCTGGAGCCAAGTCCCCTTGTGGTATAACTCTGTGAGTCATCTTTAGAGAGGGTTAACCGTAGCGGACAATCCCTTCACAGGGCAAACTGCGTTGACGGAACCTCAAGCGGTCATAGCCATTTTCGCCGTGGTAGTGACAGCCGCTATATAAATGTCCTTGTGGAAGAAATCTCCACGGGTATGGTTCATTGTTGGGTTGTCAGATCTCCCTAGCAGCTCTTGAAGATTAAGTTCTCAGACTGTGTCAAAACCCTGGTGCGCCGGGATTGGAGTTCACCCCTTTGAATCATAAAAGTTGCAGAGTCAAACCATTACTAAAAACCTTAGAGAGGCCATTTTTTCATTCTCAGGTATATGTGTGTTATTGCAAAACTTTTTCAGAACATACACAATTAGTACTCTCAGGGATTAGCACAATTTGGTCACTTGATTGTTCATGTGCAAGGTTGCTTTTGCCCTTGTTCATTGTTTTCAGACATGCTTGGAATCACTTGCTTGCTGTTCTGCATGCTTATTTATCTACTTGGCTATTAAAAACAATCAAATCTGGTATAACCTTCAAAATCTGGACAGTACAATTTGCAAACAATCCAAAACTGAAAACCTTACATTTTGCAAAAATTGACGTAAAATCTTTTCTGGAGTCAAAAGTCATTTCAAGAAGTCAAAATTCGTACGAGTTTTGTCAAGTGTCATTTCAGTATTACCCAACTGTCGTTTGAGTTTAGCAACTGTCATTTCATAGACTACCCAGTGTCGTACGAGTCTGCAGAGTGTCGTTTGGAAAAATTTGAGAAAGTTGTCAGAAATTGTCAAATTGCAAGATATCCAATGTTTCCAGCCTAGTTCCAGAATCTGTCAAAAATATCATTGTGTCAGAATAGAGCAGTAGCTATTGAGCATTCTACCATTTTCTGAGTTTGATCTTTTGAATCCGATCTAGTCTTCTGTTTGATCAATTTGAGTCCTTTTTATCTCATGTCAAAACCTTGTCATAACTATCAATCTTCAATCAATCAATCTTCAAAAACAAACTAAGTGTTGAGAACTCGTGTCCGCTATCTTTTGGGCGATCTATCCCATGCATCCAGGGCACAGTTTCCTTCACCCACATCTCATCAGATCTTCAAAACTATCATAATCTTGACAAGGTTGCGTCATCCAATTTTCTCAAATCAAATTGTTCTTCAGTTGTCTTCATCCTTTTCTTCTGTTTCATTCAAAGTTAATGGTGGAGACCAGAGCTTCTTCACACAAGAAATCAGAAGAAACATCTCAAAACTTACTTTTGACCAATACCCCGGGTCCAACTCTTGAACAACTCATCAAGTCAGGTATCTACGAAGACGACGGTCTCGGTAACTTTCGATTGAAAATTGGTTACAGACCTCCTCTATCAACTCACAGAGGTAATCAACAAACTCTTCCTCAATCTATTCCAGGGAGCCCAAAAACTCCTACCATGTCTCAAGCAGGGACAAACCATGGTTCTCTAGGAGGAGGATCCCAGGGACACCACTCTCAACATAATGCCGACCAAGACCCTACACCCTCTGAAATCCATCGGTGTCAGAATGACAATGAATTCAAAAGAATGATGAGGCATTTCTTGAAAATGGATAGAGAGGCATACTTTTTGCAATTAGCCCAAGAAGGAGCTAAACTTCCTCCTCACTTCAATGTCGAAGATATCATCACACATGAGGAAGAAACTCCGATGACGGCCATAATGAACCAGCTGCACGCTATGCAGGTCAAAATGAATAAAATTGAGAAAGAGAAGGAACCCAAGGAATTCTCCATGGAGGCCCTTTGTCCTTTCCCTTTTGACAAAGACTTGTATATGCCTCCATTCCCAAAAAGAGTGGAGATACCAAAGTATGACAAATATGACGGGCACTCTGATCCTCAAGATCATGTCAGAGAGTTCTGTACACAATCCATGGAATTCATGCATGAACCGACTTATCTAATGCGTCTTTTTCCTAGATCCTTGGGAGGAGCATCCATTCAGTGGTTTTCAAGATTACCTTCTACAATCAAAACTTTTGAGGAATTGATTAAATTGTTTTATCAACAATATTCCTACAATATTCAACATCCGATTACCATGATCGATATCTGTAACCTCAAGCAATATCCAGGGGAATCATTCCTAACTTTTCTTAAGAGGTGGCGAAAGAAGTTTTCTTTATATGCTAGACCAATTCCCGAAATGGAGAAACTTGAAATCTTTATCAATAACCTTGTTCCAGAGCTCAACTATCCATTGCAAATGCAAGATCATGTATCTTTTGATAAAATGGTGGATAATGCAATCAAGATTGAGAAAGTACTTGTCAAGAAAGGAGAAATCACACTTCAAAAGGACAAGTCTGAATCGGGATCTAGCTCAAAAGATAAAAACAAGACTTGGAATAGAAACAAAGGTATCGTCTCTGACGGTGTTGTTGACACTATCCACACCCCATCAAAGGCACCGGCCTACAATCTCACCCTTGCCACCAAAGCCATTGAAGCTTCAGAGCAAAAATCTGCTGAACCATCTCCAAAGAAGCCATTCAAACGATGGGATAATAAACGAAAGTTTACTCCCCTAGGAGAATCTTTGGAATCTGCTCTGAGGACCCTGATAGCTGATAACATGATCTCTTTACCACCAATCCGAAAACCTGATCCGGATCCAAAACCATGTTGGTGGAAAGATAATGAATTTTGTGCTTTCCATCGAACTAAAGGCCACAGAACTAATGGATGCTTCCATTTGAAGCATACCATTCAAGACTTGATAGATCAAGGGGACATCACAATCGATAATCCTACCAGCAATAATGATCACACAGCATTTACAGAACCTTTTCCACAACATGGCAAGGGAGTTTCCACTTCTCAGCCTAACATGGGGGCAAAAGTCAACTATGCCTACCCTGGAAACGATGCTGTCATCAATATGGTGGAACCATGCCTCTCTGAGAGCTGTAATGTCATCACGATTGTACGAAGAGATAGAAATCATTCCTCAGCTAATGCAGTTACCAGATCACAAGCTCAGACGCATCTGAAAGGACAAACACCAAATTCATTTGATGTCCCTAAGATACCTTTCAATCTCACATCTGCTTCTAAACAGAAGGTTGCCTCGAAATCTTCCAATCCAAAGGGATACTAGACCTACATCTTACAGCATCGTACAACAACTCCAGCATACCAATGCCAAAATCTCTATGTTTGAGTTACTTCGAATATCTCCAGCTCACCGAGATATCCTAGACAAAGCTTTGCTCAGCTCTAATGTTCCTGATGATCTAGATCTAGACAGGTTCCAAACTATG
The DNA here is from genome assembly GCA_027943335.1 of Chamaecyparis obtusa. Classification (NCBI taxonomy): domain Eukaryota; kingdom Viridiplantae; phylum Streptophyta; class Pinopsida; order Cupressales; family Cupressaceae; genus Chamaecyparis; species Chamaecyparis obtusa. Next base: position 886,920 of record BSBK01004552.1, read on the forward strand.
GTTGGTCATCTAACATCTCCGCAATATATCTCCTTTTCAGAAGAGGATGACAACTCCCTAAGTCACCCACATAATCAGCCCTTGCACATAGAAGTCTTGATCCAGAACCGTCGAGTCAAACGTGTGTTGATAGATGGGGGCGCAGGCCTCAACATTTGTTCTTACAACTTAATCACACAGTTGGGATTCTCAGAGATGGCTATTGATCCTCGAAAGAAGATCACCATAAAAGCCTATGATGAACAAGAAAGAGCTTCTAAAGGCACCATTGTCTTGCCCATCCGGGTGGGTCCAGTCATCAAAGATACCACATGTCAGGTGCTCGATCTACCATTGGCTTACAATATCCTTCTAGGGAGACCCTGGATACATGAAATGCAGGCTATTCCTTCAACATACCATCAATGCTTGAAATTTCCCTATGAAGGAGTGGAGGTTACTATCCCAGCTGATCTGAGTACAACTTGTAATACATTGAAGGAAAGTGCCGATAAACTTGTTCCCAATAACAGAGAATCTTCCATCAAGCAACAAAATGTGGCTTCCACATCTAAGATGGATGACATTGCTAAAGAGATCAATATCAAAGAAAATGGGATGGGAGAATACACTATAGAGCCAGTCTTGTCTCTGACATCTCTCCCAATCTCACCTAAGTCATATGGCCAATCCTTGAAGCAGTCTAAATCAGAACCTAAGGAACCTATGGAAGCATACAAAAGACATTTTGTGGTGGAGCAAGTATCTAAACAAGAATTTGAAGAGGATGAAGCTGTGCTGGCATGGCTATATAAAGAGGATTCTGAATCTAAAATTGTTCAACCTAGTGAATCTATAGCACCTACAATCCCTTCTAATTCATATGGTCCAGGAAACAAATTGATAGCCAAGATGGGATATTCTGGTCAAGGACCTCTAGGAATTAGGGGAAAGGGTCTTGTGACCCCCATTTCACATATTGGTCGAGCCAAAAAAGATACTGGTGGCATAGGGTTTAAGAAGAAACCCTATCATCTCAAAGGTGGTTGTTCTCATGTCATAAAACAAATTGCACCAGGAGAACCCCTTCTTAAGAAAGAAGAAATAGAACCCTCTGATGATGATTCAGATAGCTCTGAGCTTATCCCCTATGAAAAATTGCCTAAAGAGATCAAAGATCTTCTTGATGATACAGATGATCCTATCAGAAGAATTAATGTAGTAGAAACACAAGAACCTACTGTAGCGCAAGAGATGGTTGTACCACAAGAACCAGCCAATCTCAAAGGCAATCAAACTGATCAAGAAGCAGGGGGTAGTTATTCTGACACTGATTCCCATGAATATGAATTCAAGTCAGAGACTGAGGGTAATCCTTCTTGGGGTATTCATCCTGATTTCACGCACTTTCTAAGATTTCCTAGAGATTCTGAATCAGAAGATGAGTCAAATGATTATGAATGGGGTGCCATTCCAGAAGAAGATGAGCTTATAACAGAGAAATTTATTGATGTTATTCACCAATATGTCTCTCAACCCAATGTAGGTCTAGAGCGAAACAATGAACTTAACGTGTCTGATCCACCTATGGCTGAAGAGGACTCCTATGATGATGTTGAGCCTATTCACAAATTGAACATTCTGAGCTGTAATATCACCTTTGAACTTGAGCATCAGGTTAGGACCAATGATGACATATCCACATCCGTGAACACCATATCCCAAGCCTTTCCCACTTTGACTATCCAACGCCCTGATCTTATCGACCAAACTTCCACCAACCCAAACCATGGTATGTATACCTTCCCAAATGACTATGCCCTTGCCTGCTACCTCAATGCAGTTGAGCCTATGAGTACTTCCATCAGTGAACCGAGTGTCAGCATGACCGAGTCGGACATCAAATATCTTAGTCAGAAAAACAAGAGTAAAAGGAAAAAGAAAAAGAGTTCTGAGGGTGAAAACCACTTTGTGGCAGTCTCAGAACCGACAAAAGTAAAAAGAAAAGACGTATCTGAAGGTGAAAACCTCTCTGAGGCACCTAAGGATGAGATATTTGATGTCCTTCCAAGTCATTTACAGGATAGGTCTCCAGTTCTGATTGAGCCAACTCAATCCATCAATTTGGGTACAACAGAGGAACCACAATTGGTACATGTAGCACAATCTCTATCAGACGAAGAGAAACAAAACTTCACTATCTTCTTATCAGAGAAAAAGATCAACTTTGCATGGAAATATTCAGATATGCCAGGATTGGATCCCAATCTCATTATGCACCATCTATCCATTGCTCCCGGAGTAAAACCAATGAAACAAAAATTGAGAAAGATGCATCCTCATGTTGCACTCTTAGTCAAAGCAGAACTAGAAAAACTCCTAAAAGCTGGATTCATCCGTGTCATAGACTATGCTGAGTGGATTTCCAACATTGTACCTGTTTCCAAACCAGATGGTTCAATCAGAGTATGCACGGACTTTAGAGACGTGAACAGAGCATGCCCTAAGGATGATTTTCCACTGCCTAACATTGATATGATAGTGGACATGACTGCGGGCTATGAAATATATTCCCTTATGGATGGTTTTTCTGGATACAACCAAATCAAAATTGCTCCAGAAGATCAAGAGAAAACAGCTTTCACATGTGCGTGGGGAACTTTCTGTTGGAATGTTATGCCATTCGGACTCAAAAATGCTGGAGCTACATATCAAAGAGCAATGACATCTATTTTTCATGATATGATGCATAGAACAATGGAGGATTACGTAGATGATACCTTGGCAAAATCCATGATTAGAACTGAACATCTAACAGACTTGAGCATGATCCTCGACAGAATGGAAAAATTTAGTCTTCGACTAAATCCTAAAAAGTGTGCTTTTGGAGTCACTTCTGGAAAGCTCCTAGGATACATCGTCTCCAAGAAAGGCATTGAAGTTGATCCAGCTAAGGTCAAGGCTATAATAGAGATGCAACCTCCCACAAATATCAGTCAAATGAGGACGTTGCAAGGCAGAGTTCAATCTATCAGAAGATTCATATCACAGCTAGCAGACATCTCACAGCCTTTTACAAAAACATTACATAAAGGTGTGACCTTTGCATGGAATGAAGAATGCGAGAACAACTTTAAACATATCAAGAAGTATCTATCAAATCCACCTATATTGATGCCTCCTATTCATGGGAAGCCATTAATATTATATGTCTCCGCAACAGATACATCACTGGGGGCATTGCTAGCACAGCATGATGAGAACAAGAAAGAAAGAGCCATCTACTATATCAGCCGAACTTTAGTGGCCTATGAGAAGAACTACTCAATGATAGAGAAGGCATGTCTCGCTGTGATCTTTGCATCACAGAAATTGAGACACTATATGTTAGCTCATACTACTCATTTGGTAGCTAAAATTGATCCACTGAAATATCTCCTAAGCAAAGCTGCCCTCACAGGTAGACTAGCTAAATGGGTCATGCTCTTGAGCGAATTTGACATTGAATATGTTAAAAGAAAAGCTATCAAAGGACAGGTCATTGCTGATCAATTAGCTGAAGCACCACTGTTTGATGATACACCCATGCAAATGGAATTTCCCGATTCCTCTATCATGCACCTCTCTTCTAGAGCATGGCGATTATTCTTTGATGGCTCCTACACACAGAATGGATCCGGCGCAGGCATATTGTTCATTACTCCTCAAGGATACTCGATACCCAAAGCATTCAGATTAAAGTTTCCTTGCACAAACAATATTGCTGAATATGAGGCACTTCTCAATGGTATGAAAATGGCAATACAGTGGAGAGTTACAGAGATGCACATTCATGGAGACTCACAACTAGTCATCCACCAGGTCAATGATGTGTACCAAACCAAAGATGAAAAGCTCATTCCTTACAAGAGAATGGTCGATGATCTAAAGAAATACTTCATCTCTATCACATTTGAGCAAATACCCAGAATGGAGAATAAGGCTGCTGATGCAATGGCAACATTATCTACTCTTTTACAACAGCCTGAACATGAACTACGCTACGAGTTCCTGGTGGAAGCCCTATCCTATCCTGCATATGACTCCCCTAAAACCCGCATGATCTGCACTGTTGTAAGTTATGACTCATCTCGCTACAAAAATTTGTTCTCCTATCTCCACGACCAAATCATCCCTGAGTCCTTTAACCGTTTTGAGAAACGAAACCTTATCCGATCCGCATCCCGATATGTCATCATTGGTAATGATCTGTACAAACGAGGTCTAGATGGTACACTGCTTAGATGTTTAGAACAAGAAGAGTCTCAACGTGCATTAGAGGAAGTCCATGAGGGTATATGTGGGTCACACTCGAACGGGTTAACGTTAGCTCGAAAACTTATTAGGGCTGGGTATTATTGGCCTGAAATGGAAAAAGAAGCTATTAAATTTGCTAAAAATTGTCAACAGTGTCAAGTACATGGCAACTTGATTCATGCTCCAGGGAGAGATCTGATTCCTTTTACTACACAATGGCCTTTTCAACAATGGGCATTTGATCTCATAGGTGCTATCCATCCACACTCTTCTAATGGACATACCCATATAATCACAGCTACAGATTATTTTACAAAATGGGTAGAAGCAGTTCCTCTAACACAAGCAACGGGGAAACAGATCTCTATGTTCATCCTGAATTACATCATTTGCAGATATGGGATCCCTCACTCTATAATCACAGATAACGGGGGACAATTCAAAAACAAGGACCTAGATGACTTATGTGCCAAGTTCAAAATTACTCAACATTGGTCATCTATCTATTATCCTCAAGGGAACGGACAAGCTGAGGCTTCAAACAAAAATCTCCTGAAGATCTTGCACAGAACAGTGAATAAAACAGGAAGAGACTGGCATCTGATGATCAATCCAGCTCTCTGGGCATACAGAACTAGTATCAGAACGCCTACAGGGGCTACACCTTTCACTTTAGTTTATGGGTCTGAAGCGGTACTGCCTATTGAGGTTGAAATCCCATCACTCAGAATCAAAATGAATGGACTTGTCACTGATGAAGACTATAGAGTGTCGAGGTTACAAGAACTTGAACTACTAGATGAGCGCAGACAAGCAGCGTATGATCATCTCAGAGTGTATCAGAAAAGAATGTCTAGAGGCTACAACAAGAAAGTCAGACATAGAGAATTTCAGGTTGGCGATCTAGTGTTGAGAGAAAATCCTAAAAATCAATCACATCGAGAACGCAAGGGGAAGTTCGAACCCAACTGGCTGGGTCCCTTTGTAATCACTGCTACTTTTGGCTCTGGTGCCTATCAACTCTCAACGACTGAAGGAGAACAGCTCCGAGAACCAATCAACGTTCTCCATCTGAAGAAATTCTACACCTAAGGCATTCAGTGCTTGGTAAATGTCCTGAAAAAAATCTTAAAAATCAGAAAAAGTCCTGAAAAAATGAACATCTTGGTGAAAACCTAGCAATAGGCATCTTGATGATTCACAAAAAAATCAAAAAAAAATCAAAAGTACAACAAAAAAAATCAAAAAATATCAAAAGTACAAAAAAATTGAAAAAATGAAAAATACAAAAAAATGAAAAAAGAAAAAAAAAAAAGTGCCTTGGTGAAAACCTGGAAACAGGCACCTCGGTAGCAAAAATTGAATCTCTACCAAGATGGTGAAAACTCGGCAAACGGGCACCACTTGTTCCAAAATGCTCCATCTATCAGCACAATCTTGGTCTTTCCCAGCTTTCAGTCTTGCTTTAGTTTTTACATATCTCCCGGTTTGTTTCTGCATATCCTGGTTTCAATAAGTCGGTCTGTACACCAATCAGCTCAAGTGTCTGTATCCTATCAATGTTCAAACTTGGGGGCAATCAATGTCATATCTTATAGTCTCCAATGTATCTTAGACATGTCATATCCACTCAGAGTCCTTTGAAGCTTCAAGTTGAGTCAGTCAGTCTGTCTCGTCTCCAGAAAGGATTTTGCATCAACAACAATCAAACATCAAACTCAAACTGAAAACAATATGTGCTTTTCATGCTTTTATCTCCTTGTATGCTTACTGATTCGCATTGAGATTTTTGCATATTGTGTCCCTTTGAGCTCTTCAATGATGTCCTTTACAGGATTTAGAGAGTGATGACTGGGGGCATAATCTTTTCTTTGTCTTCTGCTTGTATGTGAAAATCTAACAGCTTTGGAAATTTTGGATTGAAATGGTGTCCGACTGTAAGAGCCTCTATCTCGAATTGGATGGCCATGCGTACCTCGACCATTGATACTCGAAAAATTCAAGGAAGTTTGATCTAACTATTGTCTTTTTGAGTAAGTTCTTTCTCCTACTGTGGAACGCAATCTTGCCTAAGGATGTGAACGATAAAGGGTCACTACGGGTAATTCACATTGGATTTAGAATGATCTCTTGACTGTTTGATGTGTTTGTAACGCAAGGCGTACTCAGGTCATCACGACGTGTATGTTTTGATGCTTGTACAAATTGCTATATCAAAATGGACATGATATTCAGGTCATCCTGGCGTTTGTGCCTTGATGCTTATATCTAATCCGACATTCAACAACTAAAATCAATATTCATATGTCCATGGTTGTTTGACCAGTGGGTGTTGTATTGATTCTTGCACATACAAATCGATATTCATATGTCTATGGTTTCATGGCTAGTGGGCATTGTATTGATTTATCCGGTTACCTAAAAAGTTCAATGATGATAACAAATCGACACATGATCAGTGACTAGGTCCTAGGTCTTAGGTTGCATTTCATTTTGCATGTCTCATTGCATGATCTCACAATGATTAAACAAACTTCAATGCTTAAATGATTTTTCAAATCGCATCTTCAAGTCTAACAAGAGCTGAATCTCACACGAAGGTTCCTCCAATGAAATAGCAAGTAGAATCCTTTTTCGGGATCAAAATTCAAATCTGAGATCATTCATATTATTAACTACTTGCATATTCGACCTTCAATCATCACAGAAATCTAGTATTCAACTTAACTGATTATCTTACATCAAACTATCAAAATTTCAACTTGGTCAACCATGGTCAACTCATGGTCAAATCTAGTCAAATTCGGTCTCCAAGACCTCCAAACGATGCAGAATGCGTTCTTGAACGTGTATAACCACTTCTCAAATCAATTAACATGCTTCTAAACCATTTAACGCTGACTTCTCTTGTCAGATTTCAATTTTAATCCCGAAGGGGGCATGCTATTGCACATCATTCAAAGTCTGTAAATCAAATTCTATCGATCAAATCTATCAATATCTTTCATCAGTGATCAAGACAACAATCACGTCTAGTCACTGATTCATCAAAAGTCCTCATCGCTCGGGGCAAATCTATCATCACTTGGGGCATATCAGATTCATCGATCCATATCAATCTGGTATTCTCTCAATCTTGTAAACTGTATCAGTTTTTGCAACCATCAGATCATAGTGTTCTTTCCTTGGTTCTTCGACAACTGAAAGATTCAGATGTGATACTTGCTAGTTCTGCTAAGACAATCGAGTCTAGAACGGGTCACTCACTTCTTATCAATCCTAAGGTTCAGAATCAGGCATTTTGACACTTTTTCGCAATCATAGGTTCGTTTTCTGTTATAGTGAACATTATCTTTGGTCATTCAGGACCTATTATCTTCATATCAAGTCAATATCAATCAACTCCTATCTCAATATCTTTCAATCGGTTTCTATCTTGAGATCGGTTTATCTTTCGAATCAATTTCATATCTTTATCAAACACAGACTATCTTTGAACCACTGCGCTTCGCACAGTAATTCAAAGAGGGGCAAAATGTAATACCCCAAAAATGGGCTATAAGTTCATTAACCTCCTATATCATCAAATCATATGAAATCGACATCAAAGTCCTAATCTAAGGCACATCTAAACATCATCAAATCTAATTGATTATCTTAAATTTTGCATCGGAGAATATTCCTAGTAATATTCCTAATTATCTTAATTATCTTTAATTTAATGATTATTTGGCGATAAATCACATTTATCCTAAAAATTTAATTAATTGAATATTTTCATATTTAATTAATTAGATTTAATATTTGCCACTTAATTGTGTAATTAAATTTAATTCTATCTATTATTAATTGTATTATTTAATTTTGACAATAAATCAAAATTCCTATCTTTAATTGATTAAATTCTTATTTAATTAATTAAAGAATGTTGTCATTATTTAATAATATAATTTTTAATAAAAGTTTGGTAAAATAGTTAATTAACCCATAAATTAATTATTTATTTTCAAAAATCAGTTGAGTTGAGGATAAATCACTTTATTTATTTATTTAATTCTTAATTATTATGCATATTCAAAAGAAACAGTTAAACTCCAAATCAGAAAATCAATGCAAGTTATTGACTTTTTGGAACTCAACATCCTTTTGGAGTTCAAAAAGCTAATCTAAACTCTAATTTGAGTTAAAAAGCTGTTTTTGCATGTTTTTGCATGATTTTGAGAATTAACTATCTTTTATGATCAGATAACTCAAAAATCAAGATGAGTTAATTTGAGTGATTTATGGCTTTTATTCATGCACCTCCAAAGCCCTGGATTTCTATAAATTAAGGCTTTAGCTCTTCACAAAGCATCTCATATTTTGCACAATCACGCTGGAGAATTGGAATTGAAGAATCAAAGCTCTTGTGAATCGACATCTTTGTGAGATCAATCTTATTTTTTGCATTCATAGTTTTCATATCATTGTTAGAATCTTCATTGTTAGATCATTTAGCATTCATTTCATATCAAGTTTTTCATATTAGCATAGATTCATATCAAGTTTTCATTCTTATTGCATAGAAAATATCAAAAATATAGATTAATTGCATTCAATTTCATATCCATCTTTTGCATTCAAATCCTTTATTTAGGTGTCGTCTAGGTCACTGATCTCGATTACAATCTGAGAACATTAATCTCGCACCTATTAGAAGGCAGTAAATCGCTTGGTTAGATAGCTTTCAATTTTGCATGATTTTGATTATCACTAACCTCTAATGTTTTACTGAGTGTTGTGTTTACAGATCAGGTATAATTTTCACACACACATTTCTGGAAACAGGCACCTCGGTAGCAAAAATTGAATCTCTACCAAGATGGTGAAAACTCGGCAAACGGGCACCACTTGTTCCAAAATGCTCCATCTATCAGCACAATCTTGGTCTTTCCCAGCTTTCAGTCTTGCTTTAGTTTTTACATATCTCCCGGTTTGTTTCTGCATATCCTGGTTTCAATAAGTCGGTCTGTACACCAATCAGCTCAAGTGTCTGTATCCTATCAATGTTCAAACTTGGGGGCAATCAATGTCATATCTTATAGTCTCCAATGTATCTTAGACATGTCATATCCACTCAGAGTCCTTTGAAGCTTCAAGTTGAGTCAGTCAGTCTGTCTCGTCTCCAGAAAGGATTTTGCATCAACAACAATCAAACATCAAACTCAAACTGAAAACAATATGTGCTTTTCATGCTTTTATCTCCTTGTATGCTTACTGATTCGCATTGAGATTTTTGCATATTGTGTCCCTTCGAGCTCTTCAATGATGTCCTTTACAGGATTTAGAGAGTGATGACTGGGGGCATAATCTTTTCTTTGTCTTCTGCTTGTATGTGAAAATCTAACAGCTTTGGAAATTTTGGATTGAAATGGTGTCCGACTGTAAGAGCCTCTATCTCGAATTGGATGGCCATGCGTACCTCGACCATTGATACTCGAAAAATTCAAGGAAGTTTGATCTAACTATTGTCTTTTTGAGTAAGTTCTTTCTCCTACTGTGGAACGCAATCTTGCCTAAGGATGTGAACGATAAAGGGTCACTACGGGTAATTCACATTGGATTTAGAATGATCTCTTGACTGTTTGATGTGTTTGATGTGGGCGCCAGAAATGTGTGTGTGAAAATTATACCTGATCTGTAAACACAACACTCAGTAAAACATTAGAGGTTAGTGATAATCAAAATCATGCAAAATTGAAAGCTATCTAACCAAGCGATTTACTGCCTTCTAATAGGTGCGAGATTAATGTTCTCAGATTGTAATCGAGATCAGTGACCTAGACGACACCTAAATAAAGGATTTGAATGCAAAAGATGGATATGAAATTGAATGCAATTAATCTATATTTTTGATATTTTCTATGCAATAAGAATGAAAACTTGATATGAATCTATGCTAATATGAAAAACTTGATATGAAATGAATGCTAAATGATCTAACAATGAAGATTCTAACAATGATATGAAAACTATGAATGCAAAAAATAAGATTGATCTCACAAAGATGTCGATTCACAAGAGCTTTGATTCTTCAATTCCAATTCTCCAGCGTGATTGTGCAAAATATGAGATGCTTTGTGAAGAGCTAAAGCCTTAATTTATAGAAATCCAGGGCTTTGGAGGTGCATGAATAAAAGCCATAAATCACTCAAATTAACTCATCTTGATTTTTGAGTTATCTGATCATAAAAGATAGTTAATTCTCAAAATCATGCAAAAACATGCAAAAACAGCTTTTTAACTCAAATTAGAGTTTAGATTAGCTTTTTGAACTCCAAAAGGATGTTGAGTTCCAAAAAGTCAATAACTTGCATTGATTTTCTGATTTGGAGTTTAACTGTTTCTTTTGAATATGCATAATAATTAAGAATTAAATAAATAAATAAAGTGATTTATCCTCAACTCAACTGATTTTTGAAAATAAATAATTAATTTATGGGTTAATTAACTATTTTACCAAACTTTTATTAAAAATTATATTATTAAATAATGACAACATTCTTTAATTAATTAAATAAGAATTTAATCAATTAAAGATAGGAATTTTGATTTATTGTCAAAATTAAATAATACAATTAATAATAGATAGAATTAAATTTAATTACACAATTAAGTGGCAAATATTAAATCTAATTAATTAAATATGAAAATATTCAATTAATTAAATTTTTAGGATAAATGTGATTTATCGCCAAATAATCATTAAATTAAAGATAATTAAGATAATTAGGAATATTACTAGGAATATTCTCCGATGCAAAATTTAAGATAATCAATTAGATTTGATGATGTTTAGATGTGCCTTAGATTAGGACTTTGATGTCGATTTCATATGATTTGATGATATAGGAGGTTAATGAACTTATAGCCCATTTTTGGGGTATTACATTTCCTTAGATGGAAATAATACAATAGATGATATTCTACATGTTGATGACTTATAAAATAATCTTCTTAGTGTTGGTCATCTAGTTGCTAAGGGATATTCTCTTCACTTATATGATGAGGGATGCAAAATTATGAACAACTTTGGAAGTGAGATTGGATCAAGATCAAAGAGAAAACAAAATATCTTCCATATGAATAATAAAAAGGTAAAGCATCAAATTACTCAAGTTGAAAAGAGTTTGATCAATTTATACAAGAAGATACAAGGAATTAGTGTCAAGGCTACTTTGTATCAACATTATCTTAATCAAATTTAGAAGGCCTCAAAGATTATTGAAGATGTAGCCGAGGAAGAATAAGAAGAAAGAGAAATAAAGAGCCACATGAGGGTTCAAAAATCTCAAGATATGAAAAATCAAATTAGATTGCTGATTTTTACTTGTTCAACCCAATGATAGTTAGTCTATTATATACAAAGGGAAGGAAATTGAGCTTTCTTAAATGCAAAAGAAAAATCAAATCAGGAGTACTTCTAAAAAATTAGAAATTCTAAAGGAAGTGGTGGTAGATAGGACTGCGGAAGAAAATAGATATACAAGTTGTGTCAGTCACAATGATCAAGATTAGGAGTCTGATATCAAGATACTTAAGGAGAATGGAAGTCAAGAGAAAGTTGATGAAAATTTCAAATAAAAAAATTAGAAGTTTATAGAAGATTGGAATTGTATGATATCAGAAGTTGACCAATATGACAATGAATGGACAATGACTATCAAGGAAGAAATCATAATCACAAATAATCATGTTGAAAAGCTTATGCTTAGGGGAGATAAAATAGAAGCTCAAATTGAAAGAGAAAATAATAGTGTCAAAAATAAAAAGGGAGAATACTTCAAATTAGACCAAGATAAGCCTAATATTAGAGACTAGAAGAAAAAGGAAAATAAAAAGTGCATAGATGAAGAGAAGATAGAAAAAACTTGCATTGATGATGAATGTGTTAACATGGAAGAAGAGATTAATGTTGCACATGATTTAAAGAATACACTCAAGATCAATTCAGCTAAACTTGAAGCATTTCTAATTTAGAGACGGAAAAAAGATAAAAATGACTCTAGATTAGAGAAAGGAGATTGTTCTAAACCTAGTGAAGACCATCAAAAATTAGAAAAAAAAAAGAATACCAAGAAGAAAAAAGTTGGAGGACAAAGGAGTCAGGTCAAGTAGAACAATAAATGCAAAAAGAAGAAGGAAAAGGTTAATAATAAGAAAAGGAGTAAGATGAAGTCCACGAAGAGAAAAGGAAATATGAGCAAGAAACATGTGGTAAGAAGTTCTAAATCATAAAGTTTTAGTGGTAGTTTCTATGATTTTGGTAAGTATGGACATAGAGCCTTATATTGTAATGGTAAGGATCATTCTCTTAGAAGTAGAAGAAACAATCATGTTCCTAATATACCCAAAGGTGTGAAAATAATATAAGGTATTGTCACAAGGCAAATGCATATATGTACCCACACTGTGATGAGAAGTTTAAATAGTAAGAAAAAGAGTACCATATGTCCCAAATACAATAAATATAGACAAAATACTAAATATTCGAGATAAAGAGATATGAAAGAAGCTAAAAGGAGAATACAAAGAAATGACAAGGTAGACTAGCATGATCAAATGGATAGGAAAATAGAAGGAAAAGAAAAGGAGGATAAGGAGAAGATGAAAAAGAAAAGGATAAGAAGGGAGAAAAAAAATAAATACAAAATGTGGGGTCTACTTTGGTAAAGGGAATTTCCTCTCCTATTCAAAACTAAGATGCAAAGGAATGCATCAATCCATAAGATTTTATGGAAATATCATTCAAGATGGATTGATGTAAGGATACTACTACTCAGGGGGAGTAGTAAGCATGGCAAGGTAAGATTGATTAGTTTTCTAAATGAAGCAGACATTGAAAAGATGCATGAGTCTGAAAAAGTCTATGATATAGGAATTTTATGTGCAATCAATGATTAGATAGCTTAGAAGTGTGTATGTAAGAAGGTAAAAGAGGTGGACAAGATAATTGAGGTAAGTGAAGGAAAAGGAATCAAACATTGATATAGAAAATTATGTTGGATAAGATTAGAAGGTACGCCTTTGTCATTGATATAAAAGGAGGAGAGAAGAAGATGTGAAAAAAAAAGATAAGAGTACTAAGTCTAGTTCTAATGAAGAAGATATTATATGAAGAGAAGGATGAAGCAAGTTCATATACTTGTAGATAAGAAAGAGGAAGTTGAGTGGTATACATCCTAAGGGGAGAAATTGATGGAGAGAAGAGTATGTATTTAGATTGAAACCAAAGGAATCTAGCTTCTAGGGGAAGATGATTAGTGAAGAGGTTGAGTGAGAGAGACTTTAGTAGATAATATGATTGGTTAGTCTTAGGGGGAGATTGTTGCTTTTTTATTGCATTACTATGTTTTTCCCATCACTGATTTCCATCAATGCCAAAGGAAGATATTGTTGGAAATTGGAATGTTGGATGTGTTGTCATTGATTTAAACATATCAAAGGAATTAGAAGGATGTCAACATGTTATAAGGTTCAAAATAATTGACTAGAAGATCTACTTGTTGAATGCTAAATGAACTATTTAAGGATAGCCAGGAGAACAAGATATTCAAAGGTCTAGTGAGGTTCTGATATTGAAGATACAAAGTTGCACATGTGGGAGTTAGTTGATGAAGGTTAACACCTAGTTATCCCCAAGTTTCAAAGGATGACATGAAGAAATGAGTATGTTTTAAAGATAGAATTGGTGACTAACAGACATAGTGATATACATTGTTGACATGAAGGTAGAAAATGGTCCAATGTGTTGAATCAAGATTGAATATAGTGGAGCACACTTAAGAGTATATTTAGGACATACTCACATGTCCTCAACTCAAAGGGTTAGTGCTTAAGAGGTTCATGTGGCATAATTATAATATCTTAGATGATGGAGTGAGTTTTCATGAGGAACATGTGAAAAAAGGCTGAGAAATCCAATGTCCACAATGGATTTGTATAGATGAGTGTTTTTAATGATACCACATGATAATCTTGAAGTATGTTCTTGATAATTTGGTGATATTCATGGATCCAAAGGATTTGATCAGTGGAATTTTTGGTCAACAATAATATTTTTATTATATTCTTGTTCTTGGTCGACTTAGTTGTTAAATGGTGTTGTGCAAGTGTTAAAATACAAAATATGAGAGATTTATGATCTCCAAGTGATTTCTAAGTGTCATTATTTGAATTTGACAACCATAGATGAATTTGATCATGATATTTGGCATGTGGATTTGAAAGGAAGATGAGTTAGGGTTTGTAGACCTAATTCTTGATATACAAAGATGAATTAGGGAAAATATAGTTGTAGATCATGGGTGTGGATACTAAAGGGTTCTAGAAGAAGAAGAGTTTGATTGAGAGATGATTAGAAGAGGTTCAATAAGAGGTTGAAGAGGGGTCTACATTGTGATACATTAGAGTTGTATCATACATGAGGTAGATCTCATTTTTGTAGTTCACCAAAAGGTTTCAAATTATTGTAGTGATTAGGTTGTAAGACAGTGAGTCTTCCTTAGGGTTGGAGCCTAAGGATTTTTATTTGAGCAGGGAGCTCTAGGTAGTGAGCCTGAATGTAGGTTCATTCCCTATATATTGTAATAAGTTTGTACTTCTAACAAGGTATTTACTTATTATGTTTAATCAACCCCACCATGGTTTTTCCCTTAGTAGAGTTTCTACAATAAAAATCTTTTGTCAAATCATGTGGATGTGTTTCATATTTGTTTAGTCATGCATGTTTATATTCTATTTATTCATACCATATTTAAGGATACACACCGTTAAGGATTTTAGGGTTTAAGGGTTGAAGCTTAATGTATTGGTAACAAGTAATTCACTTTCCTCTCTTAGTTATTTTATTCCATATTATAAAAAATTGGAATGTTTGAGATGCTATCAGTTAGCTCACCAAATTAGTGGATTATTGTCCACAGTGGATTATAGTCCATTTTTGGGTTGTATCCCTAGTTGTGTTTTGGGTTGTTTACCTCATTTGTATTTGATAAGTGAGCTCTACGAAGAGAGCTTGAATGCATGTGAATTCCCTATTGTACCTTTAATAGGGTTATATGTGCTAGTACATCAACTAGTGGGTTTAATCCCCACCATGGTTTTCCCCTTAACTAGGTTTCCATGCAAAAATTATAGTGTTATTTGTTCTTGTAATGTTAGTTCATCTCTTTAATGCTTATCTTTAAATATATAAGTAAGGAAGTTAAGCATTGTTAATTTTTTTTTATGACACAACTATTTTTGATAATTTGATTCACCCCCCCCCCCCCCCCAAGTGGTTTATGCTACCTCATTTCTATCAATTGGTATCAGATCTAGATCCTCCTCTTGACACTTGACCACTTGAGGTGATCTGGGATGGCATATTTTAAGAAGCACAATCCAAGATTTGATGAAACCAATTACTCTTTATGGAAGAGCATAATGATTACATATTTGAGATGCATTGGAGAAGAATATTGGGATTTTATAAAGAAAGATTACAATCCTCTTGGATATTTGTCCATTTATACTACTAATCAAAAAACAAAATTCAAATGTACCATGAGAGATAATGAAGCCTTGTTGAGTTCCTTATCATATGCTGCATATACAAATTTCATGGAGTTGGAAACTGCACATGAGGTATGGACAAAACTTGAAGCATTACATGAAGGAGACTCTTGTGTGAAGCAAGAAAAGTTGTAGATCCTAAAAGAAAAACTAGAATCCTTGAGAATGAGTGAAGATAGAACCATCCAAGCATATTCTCAGAAGGTGAACAAATTTTTTTGTGAAATCATAAGTGTTGGTGAAACTTTAGATGAGGATGAGATTGTTTCTAAAATTATGAGATCTTTGTGTCCTACTTATGATAATGAAGTTGTAATGTCCCCACCAGGGAACCCATAAGGAATCAGGTCTATGACCTAAAATTATAACTAAATTTTTTTAACACTCTAACATATCATCATTACCATCCACAAGTACATTCCTTAAGGTTCCCTTAATGAATTCAATTACCATTATCAAGTATTTCATTTAATTACTTAATCTAACAAATTCTATTTTCATCAGAACTTCAATTAACATTAATTCCATTTCACATCATAACCAATTACATTAATGAACTAGTGGAATTAATTTCCCTTACTGACTAACATGTAATTTACCTTCAGAAGTGAAACAAGCACATGTTACTTATCACATCCACTAAGCACATTTATTATTTCATATTTATTTACCCCTTAACCATAACTATGCTCAACTCAAAGGCACCATCAAACTCATTTAAGCTTTTCCATTAAGAGTCCTTAATCATATATTGGCAACCAACATAAATAATTAAATGAATCATTTTTGCCATAAGTTTAACTTCCACAAATTATCAACCATAACCTTGTAAACATCTAGTAAAGGATTTATATTAAACCTAGTTGAATAACCTGACATCAGTCACATTGAAATATACATTTAAGAAATCACATCCCATTACTTCTTTTGATAACATACATGTTTCCTTTTCCCTTATTATTTCACCTGGAGATACCCTTGAACCCTTAGCACATCTTTTCACTAACCAAATATCAAAACAAGTTTCCTTTTAAAGAAGTTTACATCCATAAGTACTTTCATTACAAAGGTTTGCATAGAGCCATTACTTTCAATTTCATTTAAAATTAAAAAGAGATATAAGATAGGAATTACTCATTGATTTAACCATATTCAATCCCCTTTTCAAATTCATAATTCTTCCCTTCCCTTATACATAACTTATTCCTTACAATTTTCTTTTACAAACATAATTACAGTTACTACACATTGCCCAAAGGCATATAGAAAGATAATTACATCAAGTTTCCAAAGGGCTTATAATACATCTTTACATCTTGATAACAAAAGATAGAGATACATGATATGAGAACAAAATCTTCACCACTGAACAACTTAGAATCTTAGCCATGACACAAACCATGAACAATACCTCGAAAAAGATTTGCCACCCAACCATGTGAAACTGATAAAGTTCCACCCCCCGTGCTAGGAGATAGAACCAAGGTACTCTCAAGACCTTAAGGCAATCTAAGTCTCAAATACTAATAAATCCAAGACTCAAAAGAACAATAATAAATAACATAAAATATCATCATATTATAACACCGAGGTTAAGGTTCTAGGAGACCACCTAAGTGAGTGTCATCACACAACTTGTCTATTGGGATCCACCCTGGCAACCATGTAACCCCGGTCCCCCCTTTATGAATAGGGATCCACCCTAGTAGTTATCCCTGATCCCGATACTCCAATTAGGTCTATGTGGCCATTATTATGTTTTCTTTCATTATCTTTTGAATCCCCCCTTCCCAGGTTAATTTTTAAAGGTTATCACTTTTTACAAACCCACCCATAGGATCCTCCAACAACCACTTTAGGGTTCCAGCACCTATGGTGAACCACTCACTTAAGGTTCCTATTCCCTTACCCCATCACAAGCCACAAAACTAGATAACACTTCCAAGTCCTGATCCATAGGTTTAGGAAACTCCCCCTGTGCACTCAAGCCCTCAGAATGAGTCCTAACCTTAGCCATATACATAACAGGAACTATTGCAAGAATGTCTATCACAAGACACCTCAAAACATAAAAACTTTCTCATGTACAAGTAAAACTTTTCCAAGGCTCATTAATAGATCTAAGGAACCCTCCCATGCACACAGGCCACCGAGACAAGTCCTAGCCTCATAAACTAAACTCAAGTATATGACAAGTGGAAAAATCATCATAAGTAATCCATATAACCTCAACAAAACAAGTAACGAATGTACATAGGTGAAAAAAAATTCACACATCCCAAATAAATCATACATGAAATAAAATACATCGTAAACACTTTCAAGAACAAGAATCAAAGCATAGAAAAGAACAGGAAAGTTTAAGAACGTTTGGGGAACATTTAGGAGGCCTTAGAGTAGTCCTAGTCCATTAGACAACCCGAACCCTAAAACAAATCCTAACCTTATTCAAGCATCTAAATGCACCATATAATCCCAACAAAAACAAGCAATGAACATATTTAAAGTTTACACAAAATTTCATATACCAAAACACAATGCTCTGCAAAATCTCACGTGCCTGAAAATAACTAAGTCTGATTTTTAAGAAAACTCAAAATTAGAAATTGTATCTTAACTCCTATGTATCTAGAACCTATCTCAATCATCTTAGAAGGTACCTAAACCCTTTATACAAGTATAACTTAAAGTATAAGAAATTAAAGTATGTAGACTTATATTGTATAAAAAACCTATTTTTCCTATCTAGCTCAGTTCACACTAGCATTCCTCTCTTGCTCGGTTAACACTACACCGACCACCCTCAGTTAACACTACACTGACCTCCCTTGGTTAACACTAAACCGAACTGGCTTGGTCAACACTAAACTGACCTGGCTCGGTCAACACTGAACTGACCTGGCTCGGTTAACTCTAAACTGACAGAAACTGCAAAACGTGACAATCAACTATGTCTTGCGGGTAAAAATGGGCATTATGGGCACTATGGTTGCCTAATCTAAGCATGACCCATTTGAGATCTCCTAGTTTCCCTTCATAAATGGCTCATCAATCTATCTTATCTATCTAACAAAACTATTCTAGATCTGGACAAGAAAAGGTGGTGCATAAACCGACATGGACCAGTAAGGTTGATATAACAGTTCTAAATTTTGGAAGCATTCGTAATACATTCAATAACAACATAACACACTATCCTACATGATCAAAACAACTTCTACCCTCCCAGGGAGGTTTCACCATAGTGAACATACAAACATTCATAAAATAACTTTCCGCAAACACATTTCAAATACACAAAAAATAAAACATATATATATATAGTTCCCGATTCTAAACAAAAAAAAAACAATCATAATCTCATCAAGTAATAGATCATTCATATACACAGTCATACTCATAGGAAGAATGGAGGTTAGACCCTACCTAGGGTCCTACGGAGAATCATTTATCCCTTGGTTGGAGACTCTCTGCAAAATTTCCAGCCTTGAGCAGATATCCTCCTAAAATACTCCTCTAGCAATCAACTCCAGGCAATCCTCACACAGATGACCTCACCAACCAGAAACTCTCAACCTCACATAAACATTCACCAAAATTTTCTAGAGTAATCAATCACAGACAATCTCAAAAGAAAATCCATCTTCCAAATTATCCCCCCACCGCACACAAAATCTTCAATTACTTATCCTCCCACTATGTGGTTGGAGGAGTTGCTTTATGGGAAACAACTTCTCCAACTTCTGTAGTTGGTTGAATAACCAATAAATCATTCCCGTAAAATACTTAATCAAGGTTTTAATAAATTTAATTAAAAATAGTCTCAAAACAAAACCATAACAAGAAAACTCAACAATTAACTATCAAGGAAAACACATAGCACACACGAAAACTAGCTAGCCTAACTTCTAGGAGGTCTCAAGTTCAACTCCCTCCTAGATAGCTAGTTCTACTACAAAGAGAATTTATTTTTATTATTACTATTATTAATATTATTTTCACTTTTTAATACATTTATTTAATACACTTCATTGAATTCACTTTAAATAACATACCACTAAAACAATCGATAAATCCATACAAATATTATTATTTATATAAGCATGGGTATATGCATGTGCACCCACCTATACACATACCTATATAACATACAATCAATATAACTCATAAAATAAACATATATACATGTACTAACAGGGATAATTTTAACTCATCCAAAATCACAGAACAACATCACATCAAAATTCACATGACCATAACACGAACGTGATTCAAATCCCCCAACTAGGGTAACCTCCTAAATAGAAATCTAAATCCACGGGTAACCTTGAGATTAATCTTGGTAATATCTCCACACAACAACAGTTCAAGGATTTTAAAGGCACGCTCAGACCTATGTAGCCAAGTGGAGTCGATGCCTAGTACCTGCATCCTGCAACACCAACCAAGTACACCAATATATATGTACATATGTACAAGCAATTGCAAACAATGAGGGAGAGTGCGACATCATGTGGAACTCCTGTAGGAGTAACTACGATTGCCTCCCCTCTTCCGACAGTCACATCAGAAAGTCACATTAACAAGGCATGATTGGATTAGTGTGGTTAGTATAAAAAATGATCTCTTTTCTATATTGTATAACAATAATGAATCATAACATAATCATGTAAATATAAACCATCTATTATCTTTCAAAAAACCATTTAACCATCAGACATGTACTCAAGATGTCCCATTATCAAATCAAGATAAACAAATCGTATAACCCTAAATGCATTAATCATCTCTAATCCCAAGTAACATTATTAGAGAAGATAACAGATCTAACCCTTAAGTGATTATAATCAATTAACCTAAGGTAACCATGAGCATTTCTAAAAGAAACATATAAGTCTATCAAGTGATCCTATCACTAACACACACATGAAGATATAAAGGAACATACTTACACAATATTATTATTTCCCACATTAACATGTCAAGTTATAATGATTAGGAAGAAACCATCTCAAGAAGGATCATTCTCACATATAGTCCTTCCTAATTTCAAGTGAACATAATCGAGACTTGATAGGGTTGGAGGGGCATTACAGAAGTTGTTGCAATTAAAGAGACCATAACCATTTCCAAGGTAACAAGGGATTCACCAGTTGGTAAGTTATCTTCTTTTAAATTGAATATATTTTGTAATAATCTTCATAGTATGAATCTGAATTTAAAGCTACTATCTCTAAGGATAAGCCAAATTATGATTCTGGTGAGAGTTATTCAAGATCATCTAAGTTTGGATCTAGATATATTAATCAATGGGAAGAGATTTAAGAAGAGGATAGAAAGATGGAAGAACTAGAATCCTTGATTGCAAAAAGAGTTCCTAATGACACAGGTAAGTATGAAGGGCATCTACCTTTGAAATATTTTTCTTGCAATAAGATTGGTCATTTTTCTTCTAGATGTCTTGAGAGAGTACCGAAGTATAAGCCTATAAAATTTCAGCCTAAATATCATAAGAAATGTTATTTAGCTACAATTGATGGTTTGACTGATGATGAGTTTAAAAAAGAGTAAAGATGAGATTGTCTTTATTTCTATTAGAGATGAAAATCCTACTTTCTTGAATGAAGAGAAATCCATAGCTACACATGTTGAGGTAAAAGATGAATGGGTAATACATAGCAGTTGTTTACATCATTTGACTGGTGATAAGAAAAAATTTATAAAATTGGAAAGGTATGATGGTGGTGTTGTTAGATTAAATGACAATATTCCTTGTTTTATCAAAGGAAAAGGTTTGATTACACATGATGGTAAGAATAATACTAATGATGTCATATATGTTGAAGTTTTAAAGGATAATCTTTTGAGTGTTGGATAGCTTGTTGGTAAGGGATACATGTTGGAATTAAAGGATATAAAGTGAACAATAAAAGGAATCTTTAGAAATTAAATTTCATTAGGTACAAAGACAAGAGGTAATATTTTTCATTTGAATAGTATAGAGGATAAATGTTTGATTTATAGAATTGATGACAATTGGTTGTGGTATAAGAGAATTTTCCATGTAAACTTTGATAACATTGTTAAGATAAGTACTACACATGTTGTAAGAGATCTACCTAGACTGATGAAGCCAAATAAATCTGTGTAAGGAATTCTAGTTGGGAAAGCTAACAAGATCTAATTTTAAAAGAAAGACATACTTTTTAAGTGGATTGTTAGATTTGGTGCATACAAATTTATATGGTTCTACTAGAACTAGGAGTTATTATGGTGACAAATATTTTATACTATTTATTGAAAACTATTCAAGGATGACATGGATTACATTTTTGAAAGAAAAATTTGAAGCTTTTGACAAATTCAAAATCTTTGGAGTTATGGTTGACACTTAGATAGGATTGAAGGTGAAATTCTTGAGATCAGATAGAGGTTGAGAGTTTACTTTAGGAGAATTTAATGATTACTATGAAGAGAATGGAATAAGGAGACATATGCCATCTCCCTAAACGCCTCAATATAATGGAATTGCAAAGTGAAGGAATAGATCTATTCTTGAAACTTAAAGAACTATGACGATGGAAGAAATGTTGGACTAACCACCAACGTCTCCCTTCGGTATTCATGACATGGTTTAATAGCCTCTTGTGTTCTATAATTCTAGTGGTTGTATCAGGCATTAACAGGTTGATCTTTTGGTGTAATGGCAACTACTACTTGTAACAAGTGGTATCAAAGCTTGGTCACAATTTCAAATCCCCTCGGGTGACGCTAAGGGGGGGATTGTTGGACTAACGGCCAATGTCTCCCTTCGGGATTTGGTTTAACAACCTCCTATGTTCTATAAGTCTAGTGGTTGTATCGGGCATTAACAGGTCAATCTTTTGGTGCAACGACAACTACTACTTGTAACAAGAAAATTTGCCTAAGATATACTATAGAGAAGCTGTGAGTACTGCAGTCTACAAATTGAACTGCGTTCAAATAAAGCATGGTACTGGTAAGACTCCTTATTGGTGCATGAGCACCTAGGCCACATGAGGTATAGAGTCACAATTTGAGAATTTATATTTTATTTGATTTAATCATAATGTATTTGAGCCATTATAAGTGGTATTGAGTCTGTCTGAATCATGTGTAAGGCTATGTAAAGCCATTTGTATGATATTGCTAATATTGTCATGTTAAGGTCCTAGTTCAGTCAAGAAGGTTACAATATGAAAGAATGCCTAATAAAGGGTAAAGTGGACATAAAATGTCCATTAAATTCCATTTTAGGGAATTCAAGTGTCCATACAAATATTTTTCAAGTTTGGAGTTAAACTAGTAAAGTTGTCATAAAAACTTGTAATGCAAAATGCATAAAATATTGTCAAAAGATGAAAGTATGTTGTAAAGGGTTAAAAGAGTGTAAGGAGATGGTTCCAAAGGTGGTTAGGAAGTTATAAATCACCACACATACTATAAAAAAAAATTATTGGTCGTTAAAAACATGAATGAGGAGAGGAAGATCATTTTGAATCATTTGGTGTCTTCAAAACTTGTTGTTTTGATTGGTGTTAACTATTTTTATGTGGTTTCTAGGTCTTGTACAGACCTGTACAACCTAGAGATGTTGTAAAAATCATATTTTATTTAACTTAGGATGAATAAGATTTATCTTAGTTTTTATTTGGAGATATTATGTGGATAAATGAATAAGTTATGGTAGTGTTGGTAAAAGTTGTTATTTACAGATCTGAGAATACTTGACTACAGTCAAATTGAAATGTTTTCTACAGACACATTTTGGATAATCAGGACATCTAATAATATTATTTGGAAATATATGATAATTATCTTTCATTTCAATTTTGTTTGATTCATTTTCATTTAGTTTTGTGAAAGTTATGTAGATTTGAGTGGAAATTGGTTTTTAAAGATCTCCATTGGAGTTGCAAGCAGTGAATTGTGCTTGTATAATGATTTAACCATTTGGAAAATTTAATGGATTAAATATTATATATGAAACTATATTCATAAAGGTTTCATGTGAAATTTGTTTGGAATCATTTGGTTATGGTTTGTGAAAGTTATATGATTCCCTAGGCGGATTGGGTAAACAACTTTTCCTAATTTATAATAGGAAATAGGTCTTGGTATAGAGACAATAACTTTTGATCTAACCATTGGATTTGCTTGAGTTTTGGATATGTTTTTTTAATCCTATTTTTTAATTTTTTCACTCGATATATTTATCAAATATTTCCTATAAAAAAATTTATAGAAAAAATGTATATCTCTGAGTTCTGATCGCAAAAACTATTTGATGATTGAAAATATGTTTATGTGTCTAATGATGTAATATGCCTCTCTTGAATGTTTATTATATTATGAAATATTGGATGGATTAGATGGATCCTAGAATATTTAAATGATTTCCATGATGATTTTCATCAAATTGGTATCAGACCTTGAAGATCTTGAGTGTGTGGGTAGATCACCGAAGGAGGCAATCCACACTAGGACCTTAGAGATTTGGTTATTGATTTTTGTTAATGACTTTTGGTTGCAGGTGCTTGTCCATCTAGTTGCAAGTAGGAAGAAATGGAAGGTCATTCAAGGGCCAAATAGATGGTCTAGGGCCATAGGATATGGTCTATTGATTGCCAAGAGACTAGAGAGAGAGGCAAAGAGGAGAACTTCTAGGTGAGGCAAAGAGGTTGTTGGTGAGGTGATGTAGCAATGGGAAGGTGGACATAAGGTTGGTAAAGAACCATGGAGGGAAGCCATATACACTCCATTGGTAGGAGTCACAAGAATATTTCTTGAAGGAAGATTTCCAAAGCATATAGATAATTAAAGAGGCATGAGGAGGAAAAGGAAAATGAAGGTAACGAAAGAGAAAGGTTTTCATCTAACTTTTTGTTGTAGGTTCTTGGTTCCATGTTTCCAAGGGACTTGGAAATATTTGAAGGCCAGGAGTATGGTGCAAGATCACCTAGGCCACATGAGGTATGAAGTCACAATTTGAGAATTTATATTGTATTTGATTTAATCATGATGTATTTGAGCCATTATAAGTGTTATTGAGTCCATTTGAATCATATGTAAGGCTATGTGAAGCCATTTGTATGACATTGTTAATATTGTCATGTTAAGGACCTAGTTCGGTCAAGAAGGTTAGAATATGAAAGAATGACTAATAAAGGGTCAAGCGGATGTAAAATTTCCATTAAATTTCATTTTAGGGAATTCAAGTGTCCATAAAAATATTTTTCAAGTTTGGAGTTAAACTAGTAAAGTTGTAATGCAAAATGCATAAAATATTGTCAAAAGATGCAAGTATGTTGTAAAGGGTTAAAAGAGTGTAAGGAGATGGTTCTAAAGGTGGTTAGGAAGTTATAAAACACCAAACATACTATAAAAAAAATTTATTGGTCATTCCAAACATGAATGAGGAGAGGAAGATCATTTTTAATCAATTGGTGTCTTCAAAACTTGCTGTTTTGATTGGTGTTAACTATTTTCATGTGGTTTCTAGGTCTTGTACAAACCTATATAGCCTGGAGATGTTGTAAAAAGTGTATTTTATTTAAATTAGGATGAATAATCTTTATTTTTGTTTTGATTTTGAGGGATCATGTGGGGAAATAAATAAGTTGTGGTAGTTTTGGTAAAAGTTGTTATTTGCAGATCTGAGAATGCTTGACTACAGTCAGATTGAAACATTTGGTACAGAAACATTTTGGATAATTAGGACCTCTAATAATATTCTTTGGAAATATATGAAAATTATATTTCATTTCCATTTTATTTGATTCATTTTCATTTAGTTTTATGAAAGTTATGTATATTTGAGTGGAAACTAGTTTTTAAGATCTCCATTGGAGTTGCAGGCAGTGATTCATGCTTGTAAAATGATTTATATATGGAGAAATTTAATGGATTATAGATTATGAAACTAAACTCACAAATGGTTATCTCAAAATTGGTTTGGTGTCATTTTGATTTTTTTTGAGAAATATATGAGATGCCCTAGGTAGGGTTTGATGTTTTACTTTTGGTTTATGACAAAAACATGGCTCTCAGTGTAGAGACCATAACTTATAATTTCATTTTTGTATTAGGCTCTACTTTATATATGTTTTATAAGAATAATTTGGAACAATTACATAAAATGATTCATTAATAGGATTTAAAAACTGAAATTTATGAATAATGGAATCAAAAAAAGAAATCAAGATATGCAAATGGGGAAAGGTTGATGTTTTTGTGTTAAAACATGTTGAGTTTTACCCCATAAGATGCCTCTATAAAAAGACATTATTGAATGGATGTTGAAAGGATCAAAAAGTATCCCATTGATTGGTTGGTTTGTAGGATGATATGCATAACTTATGAACTTTGGCATGGTCATGTTCCCATAGTGAAGTACTTTAGATTCTTTGGAAGTAAATTCTATATTAGAAGAGATGAAGATTTAGGCAAGTTTGATCCTAGATGTGATGAAGGTATCTTTCTTGGTTATTATACAAAGAGGAAATCTTATAAATATTTTAAAAATTAGTTTAGAAAGATAGTGGAGAGTGATAATGTAAGATTTAATGAGAATTATCAGAAAAGATCAATTCATGCAGTCATGAGTTAGATGATGAAGAATAATAAAATTAGATTGTTCAAGTGTAGAATCAGAGTGGATCAACATACCATAATGGAGAAGTTGTTGATGATGAAGAAGTGGAAACTCAAGAGCTTACTACAAAATAAAATTTGAAGACTCCAAGGTATGTAATGTTAAATAATTTATAAAATCAAATTATTGGTGATAGAGTTCAAGGTATCATGACTAGACGAAAAAATGATTGAATAAAAAATGAAATTTGTTTGATTTCTAAAGTTGAACCTGAAGATGTTGATGAAGCTTGCAAAGATTAAAGTTGGGTTAAGGAAATAAAATAAGAGATGGAACATATTGAGAAGAATAAAAAATGGATCTTAGTTCTTAGAAAGAAGGAAAAGAATGTGATTGGAATAAAATGGGTTTTAAGAAACAAACATAATGAAGATGGTGAAGTGGTAAGGAACAAAGCTAGATTGGATTGCAAAGGATATTCACAAATGGAATGTATTGATTTTGAGGAGACCTTTTCTCCTATTTTTATAATTGAAGTAGTTAGAATATTTATTTCATATTCTACTTACAAAGATTTCAAGGTATATCAGATGGATGTTAAGTATGCATTCTTGAATGTAGAGTTGGGAGAGGAAGTATACATTGAACAACTTGATATTTTTCCCTTAACTGATCAAGATGACATAGTGTGACAATTGAAGAAAGAAGTGTATGGATTGAAACAAGCACCAAGATCCTAGCATGAGAGGTTAGATAAGTATTTATTGAAGCTTGGTGTTAGTAAAGGATCTACTGACAATAAGTTGTATTTCAAAATTGATCATGAAAATGTCTTGATTGTTGAAGTATTTATGGATGATATCATTTTTTTGTGGAAATGGCAAGTTGAGTAAGGATTTTTATGATGAGATGAAAAAATAATTTGATATTCCAATGATAGGTGAGATGAAATTCTTTATTGTTCTTCAAATTAATCAATTGAAAAAAAGGGATTTTCATATCAAAGTCTAAGCATGTGAAAGAATTATTGAAGAGATTTCGAGTGAATGATTCTAAACCTGTTGGAACCCCTATGGTTACTAGTTGTAAGTTAACAAAGAATGATGATTTTACTCTTGCTAATTAGAAAAGGTACAAATCAATGATCAATTGATTTCTATACTTGATTTAGACTATACCAGACATAATGAATGTTGTCTTTATTGTTGTGAGATTTCAAGAAGAACTGAAGGAATCACCTATTGCTGCTATTAAGAGGATATTCAAATACTTGAAAGGGATAGTCCACTATGGCCTATGGTATCCTAAGGATGATAATCTTACATTATGTTATTATATTGATCTTTATTTGGTAGGTAATGTGGGTGATAGGAAAAGTACTATAGGTGGAGAATTCTTCTTGGGAAAGAAGTTAGTTGCTTGGTCCAGTAAGAAACAAACTTATATGTTTGAATCTACTATTGAAGATTAGTATGTTTTTTCTGCTACAAACTATAGTTAGGTAGTTTGGATGAAGAAAATGATGGAATTTATCATAATAATCTTTGGTGAGCTTATTGTTATTTATTGTGATAATTCAAGTGCTATCAATATTTTAAAGAACCCTGTGTTTCATTCAAAGACAAATCAAATTTCTATAAAATATCATTTCATGAAGGATAAGGTGTATGAAAAGGAAGTCAGATTGGAATATGCACCTACAAAAGAGTATATTGCAGATATCTTCATGAATCTCTTTCCAAATGATACTTTTAAGATTGGGGTGATAGACCCTACTGATCAGAGCTAGAGATGCATAGTTTTGCATCGAGGTAGTGCTTTCACAAAGATTATAATTTTCCTTCTAGATTGGTGATTTTTGGGGACTCCTCCTTAGGGGTTGTAGCTGGTATGTTGTTGAGATAAGATTTTTTTGGCCTCTATGACTTAGTGCATATGTGTTCCTTTGCCATTGATGTCAAAGGGGGAGAGATACTCATGTGAAAAATAGAGAGAATCAAGGGAAAGATAGCGCCATGGAAGAGAAGTATCCGGCTTAGGGGGAGTAATCAATGTATTGAGGTTGATTGCTACTTTTTGCATTGATTTGGTTTTTTATATCATATGTTGCCATCAATGCTAAATGAGGAGATTGTTGGATATTTCATGCATATATGTGTTGACATTAATGTTTTTTCATTGATGTCAACATATTTCTTTATTCTTGATAGTCTCTAGGTTTGTTTAGTCAAATTTTTGGTTTGACATGGATAATGTATTTGATATTAGTTGTTGTGAAGCTGTATATGTGTTTTTGAATGTCTTTACTTGACATTTTTCAAGTTGCAAAGGTTCACTATATGATTTGAGAAAGTCATGGTTGTTTTATCAGAGGATAGTTTTCTGGTTATTTCAATGGAGATAGTGTTGTAGTTTTTGAATTGGTGAGAATAGGTTATGAAATATATATAGTTGTTAACTTGGTGGTGAGTTTAGAACATTGATGTATGTTATCTTCTATTGGAAATATAGTTGGAAAATGTGATATTGAGAGGGGGGGGTGAATTAGATATCACCTACTTAACTTTTAACATTGTATAAAACTTTTGCATAGCATCAACAATACTTCCTCAAATCAAAGTAACTAACATACTAAGCAACATTAATGAAAGTACTCATAACACAATAATTTTGGTTACCTAGAAACCCTTGAAAGGTAAAACTAGGGTGGGGATGACACCCACAAATCTTCACCACTACAATAATAAGTTTTCTTGTTAGGGCTTACAAAATTTGATCAAAAAGTGATCTACCCTATGAGGGGTCTTCCCTATTAACAACTCAAAGGCTTATACAGTCTACCTTGCTAAAGGATTTAAAACTTACAACAAAGTAAGCACTTGGTTAAGAGATTACAATAGGTCTATTAGGACCACTCACTTAAGAGATTTACCCTGATACACTTGTTAGAATGTCTCAGTACCTGATCCTTTGGTTTGCACTGTATGCAGATTACAGATCTTCTCTTTACAATATTGTATTGATCTTTTCTATCAGATTTATCTCTATTCTATCCTTTCACTGCTTAACTCGGTCACTAAACTTTGTCTAAATGTGCCTCTCTACTCATTCCTTCATACCCTCTACATCCTCTCTTTCATTTTAGGGTTCAGATCTTGTACTTATATAAAAAACATAACATCTTCATGATTCAAGATCTATAGTTCAAATTAAATCCTTTTGCCGCTTAAGCCTTACTAATTTATGATTGGCTCTAAGTATTACATAGGGATCAATGATTGAAAAATAGATGTGTAATTACCTCTATACTTACCTCAACAAACAAAATACAAAACATGAATGTCGGCCAAAATTATTTACCTCGATCACTGTGCCATAACAAACTCATATGTCATTTCTGGCTAACTCAGCAAATGATGTTCCTAATACTCAACATTCATTGTACTTGACATATGTTGATATCTCTGTCACTCAATAATCATTGCATACATGGCTCATAAAAACTTGACTCAGATAATACAAAAATGCATAGTGACCATAAGTTTACTCAGCAGTACTACTGCTCGGTAAGTATACATTACATAACTCAGCCTTTACATAATGACTCAGTTGCAGTGATGACCGACCATCATTGCCTAGATAAATGACTAAGTGTGAGTCACTAATAGTCAACAAAACTATAGAGATCTACAATCTCCCCCTTTGACATTAGTGGAAAAAACACTTTGTCATGACATTATATTTGTATTTACAAAAGTACTTAGTATTAGCAGGATACTCCCCCTAAGATATATATACATACAAAATTTTGTTACCTTCCCTTTTTCATGTCATGTCACTTAATTTCCCCCTTGTTTTGGCATGACGGGTCTCTTCTAGAGTGGGGATCATGAAGTATTTCTCCAGAAATGGTTTATGCAAACCATGTGTAGTGCAGTTTCCCATCCTGCTATAGCAACATTTAAAACTTCAGACTGGATGGCTAGCTCTACAGCTAGATTAACTAGGCTCTCGACTGTAGATAGATTTGGATCCTTCTATGTTAAGTCCTTAGCCTTGTCTAACTCTCTTTGTATGGCCTCTAGGTGAGGTGTCAAGATTGTTTGCATAGAGAGTAGACAAGCCCTTATCTTTCCATCATTAGCCATCAGTTTGGCTATCCATCCTTGTGTATGCATAAGATTGGCATAATGTCTTGAACTTGTTTCTGCATCCAAGCTTAAGGCTTGACTGGTGGACTTTAGTCCTTGCTATAGTTTATCAACCAGTCCTCGGTTATCCTTAGTGAATTGTTCTACATTGCATAGTTTGGTAAGAAGAGATTGTGCATTCATGACTTCTTTTGACTCTGTTAACAAAGTGGAAAGTGCTACTTGTTTCACTACAATCTTGACAGATACTTTTTCCATCATCTTGATCTCAAAATTTCTTTCTGACCACTGCAACAACTTATCACTGGCTCCACTTTCTTCATTAGTTACTTTTTGAACAATATGGACAAGTTGTTCTAGTATGGGAGTAGAACTATTTACATCAGATAGCTCAAAAGCATCATTAAATATTTCTTTGATTTCATACATAACCTTCTTTTGAAGATGTTCTCTTCTCAGTTCTTCTTGCCTACTTTTCCTCTTCAATAAATCTTGCAGTATTTGCATCTACTCATAAGATAAGTTATCAGAATCCCATTTTAGAATAACAATAACTTCGTCAATGGTTACCTCTGGTGAAAAGAATTTCATTTTCTTCTTAAGTGCCTTCTTTGGCATGCTCTCACTCGGCATCTATACAAGAGCTTTTATTTCCTCTTATTCCTTAGGCTCTTGTATCTCAATAGCTTTTTCTTTTACTTCTTTTTTTTATGTTCCCTTTTCTGTCACATGAGGACTAGTAGCTTTTACTTCGGACTACTCTCCTTGATCTTGTTGTAACTCCTCAGCAAATTTGGGTGGATTTGCTAGTGTCGACCGATCCTGTTCCTTGGTAGTGCTTGTACCGGCTAACATGTCAACTGTAACAACTTCAAGTTTGGTGGGGGTAGTGTTAACAGTTGATGTCTCATTAATTGTTTGATAATCTTTTACTTGTAAAAGTACAGTATTTCTTCCTGGCAAAGATGTGTCTTTTTCTTCCTTGGCCTGTATATCCTCCTCGGTCAATACCTGAGTCTTTATTGGGGTATCCTTTGTTATATCAACAATTTTCACTTTTGATACCTTTTAAATTTCCTCCACCTTAGGAGCTTCAATCTGGGTAATTCCATTGTATTCTATTCTATGTCAGGGTCAACATCCTTAGATGTACTAGCATCTTTATCTACATCCTTGTTAATTGACAATCCAAACACTATCTTCCAAGTCCTTAGACTTTCCTATACAACCAATTGTTGGAAAAATAGTTGGGAAATGTGATACTAAGAGGGGGGTGAATCAGATATCACCTACTTAACTTTTAACATTGTATAAAACTTTTGCATAACATCAAAAATACTTCCTCAAAACAAAGTAACTAACATACTAAGTAGCATTCATGAAAGTACTCATAACACAGTAATTTTGGTTACCCAAAAACCCTTGAAAGGTAAAACTAGGGTGGGGATGACACCCACAAATCTTCACTACTACAGTAATAAGTTTTCCTATTAGGGCTTACAAAATTTGATCAAAAAGTGATCTACCTTGTGAGGGGTCTACCCTGTTAAGAGCTCAAAGACTTATATAGTCTACATTGCTAAAGGATTTAAAACTTACAATAAAGTAAGCACTGAGTTAAGAGATTACAATAGGTCTGTTAGGACCACTCGGTTAAGAGATTTACCTTGATACACTTGTTAGAATGTCTCAGTACCTAATCCTTTGGTTTGCACTATATGCAATGATTATCGAGTGACAGAGATTTCAACATATGCCGAGTATAGTGAATTTTGAGTATCAGGAACATCATTTGTTGAGTTAGCTAGAAATGACATATGAGTTTGTTATGGCATACTGATTGAGGTAAATCATTTTGGTTGACATTCATGTTTTGTATTTTGTTTGTTGAGGTAATTATAGAGGTAATTACACATCTATTTTGTAATCATTGATCCCTATGTAATACTTAGAGCCAATAAAAAATTAGTAAGGCTTAAGCGGCAAAAGGAGTTAATCTGAACCATAGATCTTGAATCATGAAGATGTTAGCTCTGATACTAATTGTTGGAAATATAGTTGGGAAATGAAATGGGTGACAACTTTCCACTTTATAGATTCCAAAAAGTTGAATTAGGGCCTCATAAATGCTTTGTACAAAATTCTAAGTGGAATACAACTATCTCGGCAAACTCATGTTAACCTCGGCTAACACAAGCTTGGTCAATATAATTGTTAAGACACAACTCGGTGTATATAACATCTCGGCCACAATAGGTGCTCAACATACAATGATAACTCGGTCAAGACACTCACACTTGGCATAAAAAAAAATGAAATTCTCTACTTTTCTCAGATATGTCCTAGTGCATCTTTATTTATGCAGATATGGACTTTTACTCAATTTTATGTTAGGAACTGATGTAAGATAAAGAATTGCAAGATTTAGTTCCAAACATACCTTCTATACTTAGTTAGAAGAAGTGTGATCACCTAATCCATCAGATTGGGTGACCTCAGATGTGCTAGCTTCACTTGTGCTTTCTTCTTCTTTCTTCTTCCATGTCTTATCATCTGATTTCTCAATTTCTCATGGATATCTTCATTCTAATTCGGATCATTGTTCAGCATAGGTGATCTACAATCTTTCTTTAGGTGACCTATCTTATTACATTTGTAACATACCATGCTTCCATTCATCCAACTTTTCGATTTGTCTTTGAAATGAGTCTTCATACAATTTTCTCCAATGTGTCCATATTTTCCAGAGTAATGACAATTGTACCAAGTGTTATAATCCCAATTGTATGAGTTATTCTTCACAGGTGACTTAGTCTGTTCATTTGATGACCATCTAGGTTTAGATCTGCATTCAAATGCTCTATGCTCATACTTCTGATAGTTAAAACATTGACCTTGAAACTTAGGTAAGGTAGGTGCATTGCTGACCTTAGACCTACATTCATGTGCTCGATGTCCATGTTTCTTATAGTTAAAGAAATGCCCATTGAACTTAGGTTTAGGATTAGACTTACCATGTTTTCTCCTGCATATGTTGGCTGTATGCTCTGGCTTTCCACAGTGATGGAATATGGGCTTATTGTTCTTTGGTTTTGCATTCTTCTGCTCTCCATTCTTTGATGATTCTCCTTTAGTAGATGATGAATGCTCATTTAGTCCAAGTCCAGATCTATCACTAGATCTTCTAGGTGACCTTAATAGTTCTTCAAAATATTTTGTAGCTTCATTAGGTTTGTTCATCCTTTCATTGATTTCCTTCTCAGATCTTAGTTCATTCCTTAATTGGTCATTTTTAGACCTCAGTTGGTTGATTTCCATATCTTTCCTTTCCAACTCTTGATTAACCACCAGCAGTTGATTTACCATGTCTAGTTGATTGTTGGTCAACCTTTGCATGTCGCTTGTCCTTTCATCTAGTCTCATTGCTATTTTTCTTTTATCTTCTTCATCCATTGTCATGTCATCTTCAACTTTTTGTTTCTATTCAACTACTTCACAGAGTCTAACAAATTGAATTTCTTATTCTCTTCTTAGATTTATGATGTCATCATTTAGCATAGTATTTTTCTCTAGTAGCTCTTTTATGGCTTTGCCACTTTTTGTAGAGTTTGCATTGTCAAATAGTCCAGTGGTATCTTCTTCTTGGTAGAGTGAATCATTTTGCTGAATAGCAATTTCTCTCCTTTTTCTCTGTAAGACCCCTCATGTTTTCCCTCTGATAGTTGGATCACCCTAATGGATTTTAGGTGCTAGGACTGCATGTTGAGACTATGAGATGCACCTGGATTTTATTATAAAAAGATAAGGTTTAGTATAGTTGGATGTTCTAGAAAATCCTTGTGGGGCCCTGTCCCCGTTATCAAAGCCTTCAATCTAATCTCTTAAGGGAACAAAAAATTAAAAAAAAGAATAAAAAAAAAATTTGAATACGGATATTGGTGTATTATAAATTTTATATTTTCTATAATGTAAATAGACTATAAGTGAAAGGTAGGAACTCAAAGATTATTCGAAAGGGAAAAGTTCATGGGCAAATAAGTTGTAACTTAAATTAAGAACAATAAGTGTACCTTGACTGCCAAGGGCACAATAAAAGAAATAATTGAAGTATATGACTAAGAATGGCTTATAAGAAGTGTTATGATCTTAATGTTAGTTACTTAATTTTGAGATAAATTAGACCTAAGGAAATTGCGACCCCACTATGAAAGAATCACTGAATTTGATTTAATTTCCACGTTAACATAATATAGGTGGATTGAGCCAGATGGCTTTCATGTTTAGGATAATGTTTTGGATGAATTAGTAAGATGAATGTTGTAAAAATATTTGAATGAGATTAGACTCCTTTGAATTGAGTATTACAATGATTAGGGATACAATTGAATAATGATGATGAATTATGCAATTGAATAATGATGTCAAATTATGCAAAATTGGTTTAGCTATAATGTGAAAGGCTAATGCAATTATTTGATTACCAGGATATTATTGAATTAAGCAATAGATGAAAACAAATGAACTATGTGGTGATTACTAGTTATGTTATAGATGAATGTGTAGCCTTTATTATTATGATGTTGTGTTGTAAAGATGAACCTTGATCTATTGATGTTAGTATTCATATTTTAAAAGTTGAGTATCTTAGACTGTGAAAATCAGGGCCATTGTTCTATTATAAGTAAATGTGAATTATGTTGGAAATTAGTAGCTTAGGAAATGATGAATTCCTAATTGTGCCTAATGTTAGGTATGGATGAAATTGATAAATGATTTAATGTGATCATATAATACCTTGATAGTTAATTGAGTTATGATTGAGTTTTGCACTTTTCATTGGTATTATTATTTCTTGGGACTACTGATGTTCGTCTCAAGTGTCCAGGTATAAACCATGGATTAGGGGGAGTCAAGTCAACATATTTGTACTATTCCCGTGACACCAAGATTGTGTCCCAAAGGGATACAAGGCCTTTTTAATGTATTTTATTTTGTGAAGTGAAATGATTATGAATGTATTTAAAAGAGTAAATGTTTTATGTTGTTACATTGTTTAGTGGACTTGCCAAGTAATTATGTGTATGGTATTGTAGTGTCAATTGACACATGTTCTTGTGATGTGAGTTGGCAAGAGTCCACATGGAGAGGATGAATGTCACCATCCAACCTAGTACAAGTTGGTCTTCCCCATACCTCAACTTGGTTAGAACACCAATAGTGGGTCACATCACTTTGAATTTCGAATTTCACCTTGGGGTTGGGTTTTGAGGGGTCAAATTGACTCCAAGAAGGTTTCTTTTCATAAAATGGAAGGCCCATGGGTTATACCTATGGGTAAGGGACCCTTTTAACCATAGGACACCCTAGGAGCACCTTGGGAAGCCCTCCAAAAGTGACTTTTTGAAAAGTTGCGAAAATCCCAAAGTCACATGGGAACTCTTGAGTCAAAAAGCTTCCATTACTCTTCCCCATTCACTTTTTAGAGTTCCATTTAGGGAAAGTTGGAAGACCTTGGTTAGATCATCCAATAGGAAACTCCCACTACACCCAAGGGCATGGGAGAAGGTGAAGAGCCTATTTTAGTGGAAAACTTGGAGGGTGCTCCCCAATCACCCACTCTCCAATTTTGGAGACAACTAAGGAGCTTGGAGTAGGATAGAGAAGAGAGCTTGGATATAGGAGACACTCCCAATACTTGACTCATTAGCTTGTACCAAGGTTGGTGGCTCACTTACTCATTTGCTTAATGTTTTGTTTATGCAAGTATTGGAGAAGATATGTATTGGTGTATTGTATGAGTTCCAATGTTGTATTCTTGAGAGTTTATGCTTGTGAATCTTGTTGTTCTTTTGAAGTTTGTTTTGGAGTCTAAGTGATTCATGCTCTCTTGAGCTTGTTTGATTTTCTTGTTTTTGTGCTCTTTGTGTTGTGTGGAGTCAAGATTTTTCGGGTTGTGCAAGGACTCACTCACCCATGGGATGGGAAGAGAAATCCTTGAGGGTGAAGGGTTTCAATGGACAGCTCCAATGGTGGAGAGTCCCTCATGTGTAAAGAGGGTAATGCACCATGGATGTATGGGCTCCATGGATGGGTCTTGCTTAAAATTTGGGGGGCATAAGGTGGTTGTTTTGTGATCTTGGCCATGTGTGCCAATGAAGAGTATTTTGTATATTGAGCCTTGTTGAAGGCATGTTTATTTGCAGGCCCTTTTTCTCCCAAAGGAGTACTTGGTCCACCTTCACCCATTGAAGGCTTGTGGTTAAGCCTCTTGTGAAAGCCATGGGTTGGGAAGCTTTCTTATTATGTATTGTAGTGTTTCTTTTTTTTGTGGTTTCAATTGAAGTTGTTGAGTAAATGATCATGTGGAAGTAAATGTAAGGAGGAATGTGTATGTTTTGTCACCCGGTTGGCTTGAACTCCCCTAGCTTGGGGGTGGTCCATCTATTTGGACCTATGGTAGGGAGGAGAGTACCATGGTTTCCTTTGACTTGTTTCTTTCAGGTTGCTTTTGCAGGATTGGATGGAATGGCACTCTTGGTCCTATGTGTTTGTGGAAATTATGTAAAGGTTGTAATTTTTTTTTGTAATGGAGTTTCACTCTCCAAGTCATGTATTGAATCAAGTGTTGTTGTAATGTATTGTGAGGAAATGTTTTGTAAAACTTGTTGATGGTTTCATTATGATATGGCATAATCTTGTTCTTATGAAAAACAAAGACTATAGAATAGAGTGTTTTCAAATGTAATAATGGAAGTTTCTCTTTGAGATAGTAGTGAAAAGATGTAGTTGTTATTAAGAAAAGAATAGATTTCCTTCTTGCTAAATGTTATTTAAAATGTATTACAATGAAGGTTATTGAAATGAAAAGAGAGCTTTCATTATGTTATAAATCTTATTCTAGGATCATTGTATGTAAATGTATTGTTTCAAAAGAAAATCAATCTCTATTTCACATTATTTTTATCCATGCAAATAAATTGTGATCCTGTCTTGTTATTTTGAAGAGAAATTCATTAGTTTAATATGAAAACATAAATTGAAATTTTAGTGCTTAAGAGTAACCTATTGAGAAACTAATTTCCTCATCTAAAAGTAAGCATTTTGTCAAATTTAAATCAAGTGATAGTTGAAAAATAAATTTGAAATCATGATCAAGTTATAAGAGAAACAAAGCAAAGAAAATTGGCAATTGAGACTTATAGGTCTCTGGAATTTGTATGGGAAATTTTCCCATACAAATTCCATTGCCACAGTCTTTACTTTATTATATAAATTATCTTCTTGTACATAGTGAAATGCAATATATAATATAATATATGCATGCCTTTTCCAAGTCAACAAAATTCAATAAAATTATAATAAACATAATAACTCCTTACACTTTTAATCCATTCCCAAAAAGTGGCGCAGTGCTTAGAAGCCAGGCTTGCTTTATACAAAACTAGTTTTCTTTAGACAATGCTCTTTATTATATTATATTAATTGCATGTCCTTGCAAATGACTTTCCTGACACCTTTTCTCCACTCCCCAAAGCAACCTGCGCTGGCTTTTAGCCATGGTCATATTTCTTTTGTTTTGGGACTATTTTTTTTATTTCTTGTTTGAATTTTGCTTTAGGAGTTCTCGTGGGCCCCCTCTAGAACTAGTCCTCCTCCCTTTAAATGCACACCCCAATGCTTGCATGTTAATGATGGACTTTCCTCCCTAGGCTTGTGGGTCAAGGGGGAAGTAGGTTAGGGGAGTAGGTTAGGGGTTTTAGTAAGTGGTGTGCTTGGAAGTTAGGGGGAGATTAGATTAGATAGGTTTAGATTAGAATATTATTTAGTTTAGGTAGAATTTTATTAATGGTTAATTTTCTTAGCTTAGGGAAATTTCTCAATAAATTTTTATTGTGTTATTTAATTGATATTTCAATGAGTTGGTAATATTAATTGTTATAGTACTATGTTATATATATATATATATATATATATATATATATATATATATATATATATATATATATATATATATATATATATATATATATATATATATATAAATTAATAATTAATTTATTATAGTATATTAATTAATTAATGTTATATTAATTAGTTAATATATTATGATTATTAATTAACAAAAAGATATATATATTATTTAATTAAAATTGTTAATTAAATATATTATTAAATGATATTTTCATATTATATTAATTGGTTAATAACCTTATTAATTAATTGGTATATTATAATTGTTAGTTTATTAATATATGACATGTCTAATTATTATCGCCATTCAATTGATTATTTAATTTAGGAGGTGATAATTTAATCAGTTTTGGTTCATTATAAGTTATCTCTGTAATTCTAATAAACCTATTTTGATAATAACTGAAACTTTTCGAATTCAAAAATATATATTTATAGAATGTTATTCTAGATTTGTCTTGTAGGGTGACCTAATCGCAAATAGTTTTATTCTAATTAATCCTTTCCTTCTAAAATTTTTTTTTTGTGTGATTTTAGACTATTTTTCGGTGGGCATGACATGCTCAAGGATTTCTTCAGTTCACCTCTGGTTGCTTCCAGTTGTTGTAATGCTAGCTTTACATCAATCTTCTGATTCTCTATGACCTTTCCCAACTTATAGACTTCCATCTCAAGATCTTTTTCTTCAAGTGGTTAGACTTTGTATGAGAAACCTTGCATCTTTGATACCAATTGTTGGAAATATAGTTGGGAAATGTGATACTGAGAGAGGGGGGGGGGGGTGAATTAGATATCAACTAATTAACTTTTAACATTGTATAAAACTTTTGCATAGAATCAACAATACTTCCTCAAAAAAAAGTAACTAACATACTAAGCAACATTCATGAAAGTACTCATAACACAGTAATTTTGGTTACCCAGAAACCCTTGAAAGGTAAAACTGGGGTGGGGATGACACCCACAAATATTCACTATTGTAGTAATAAGTTTTCTTGTTAGGGCTTACAAAATTTGATCAAAAAGTGATCTACCCTGTGAGGGGTCTGCCCTATTAAGAGCTCAAAGACTTATATAGTCTACCTTGCTAAAGGATTTAAAACTTACAACAAGGTAAGCACTTGGTTAAGAGATTACAATAGGTATGTTAGGATCACTCAGTTAAGAGATTTACCCTGATACACTTGTTAGAATGTTTCAGTACCTGATCCTTCAGTTTGCACTATATGTAGATTATAGATCTTCTCTTTACAATATTGTATTGATCTTTTCTATTAGATTTATCTCTATTATGTCCTTTCACTGTTTAACTCAGTCATTGAACTCTATTTGAATGCTTTTTCAAAATTGAATGTGCCTCTCTACTCATTCCTTCGTACACTTCACATCCTTTCTTTCACACTCTCTTTCATTTTAGGGTTCAGATCTTGTACTTATATAAACAACAAAACATCTTCATGATTCAAGATCTACGGTTTAGATGAAATCCTTTTTCCCCTTACGCCTTACTAATTTTTAATTGGATCTAAGTATTACATAGGGATCAATGATTACAAAATAGACACATAATTACCTCTGTAATTACCTCAAAAAACAAAATACAAAACATGAATGTCGGCCAAAATGATTTACCTCGATCATTGTGCCATAACAAACTCATATGTCATTTTTGGCTAACTCAAAAAATGATGTTCCTAATACTCGGCATTCATTGTAATTAGCATATGTTGATATCTTTTTTGCTCAGTATTCATTGCATACATGGCTCGACAAAACTTGACTCGGCTAATACAAAATGCATAGTGACCATAAGTTTACTTGACAGTACTACTACTCGGTAAGTATACATTACATAACTCGGCCTTTACATAATGACTCAGTCATAGTGATGACCGACCATCATTGCCTAGATAAATGACTAAGTGTGAGTCACTAATAGTCAACAAAATTATAGAGATCTACAATCTTCTTGTATGGTTCTTGATTTGGATGCTAGAAAGCTATTATTTTTTGTGACAAAGGTTGATATTTAGTGTTCCCAATGAAAGTGCAGAGACATTTATGAATTCTAAGATAGATATGTTTATGTTGTTGTTGTGGTAATTCAAGTTTCTTTTTGATGTTTTTGTATTTTATTCTATTCATGTTTGTGGGTGAACCCACAATAGTGGGTTACACTTTATTGCCTGAACGAACATTGAACTCTACATTTTGAAAAAAACTTTTAGATTCAGATGCATATTATTGTTAAACTGTTTGGAATCGGAAGATGAAGTAAATTAGAGTCTTTTAGGATTTTATCTCTAAATTCTAAATATATTTTTTATTTTTATTTTTGAATTTATTTGATATGTTTTTTTTTCTCCCGCAAAAACTGGTATGTTGGTAAAAATGTCATTTTCAAAGAGTTACATTGTTTTCATAGAGCATAGCTTTCTTTGTAAAATAGATATCAATGTGCTTCTTTCAAATTTATTTTTTTAACATCCATATGGAGGGCATGCAATTGTTTTGATGACATTATCATGATTATTTCATATTTTATTAACGTTTGAAGTTGACTAAACCATAATTTTGACATACCTTGATTACATAGTTTATAACTTGTGTATTTGTCCAATTTCAATTTTTTATATAGAAAGAGAACTTCAATACCTAGGGCATAGATATTTTTAAGAATTTTTTCTCTCTCATTTACTATTTTTCCATAAGCGTCAAACATAGAGGTAGATATACAGTGCAATATCTATGTTTAGTAAAATTAAAAATACAAAGTCATAATAAACTTAATATAAATTAACATTATAATAATTGAAAAGAGTTTTCTTAGTAGTACCTTACTACATAGATAGGTTTTTCAAATGGATTCATTTAATCTACCAAAAGATAAAGTCAAGTGATTTTTTGTTAGCATTCTAATAGATGCGAATGAGACTCCATTGTTAGAATACCACTTGTTAGAATACAAACACCACTGAGAGGGGGGCAGGGGGGCGGGGTGAATCAGTGGTTACTTATAAACTTGTCCTTTTCAATTTTTACAATTATAACATATAATTATGAAATATGAATAAGATATGTAAAAAGAAAAAAGTACACAATATTTATAGTGGAAAACCCCTTAGGGTAAAAAACCACTTTGAATCTAAAACTTTATTAGCCTCTTGGCCAAATCTTTTAGAGCTACAACCCTGGGAAGCACCAACACCCTATTTTTGAAACATTGATTTCAAGGAACACCAATCCCTTACATCTGAAGCACCAACTTCAAGAATACAAGAAGCACCAACTTTGAAAATGAATAAATGAGATACAAAATCAGAGGATCAACTCTATTACAATACAAATCATAAATCATTGATTTCAACTTCTTGTTGAAAACATAATGCAAGATATACTTCTCTTCTTCTCTCTACTAATTCTTTTACATCAATAAATTTCACCAAAGAATACAAGCCTTCTCACAATGAATATATCGTATTATAAAAATTATAATTAGACTTATAACAATATATTTGAATGCAAGAACATGACTTGAGTTAATGTCTTTCAAACTATCAACTTTCTTAAAATGATAAACCCTTGTTTCTCTTCAAAACATCAAGTACCTAAATATGTTTTCTTTTTCCATTAAAAGACCTAATCAAATACTAATGTGAATGACTCAAAAATTAATATATATCCCTTGTTCCATCTTTGATAAACTTCTGCAATGAAAATAAATTCACAAATGACAAAATAGAAGCATAAAGCATTACCCTCTTCTTTTTTGTTTTAAAATCTGCCTACAAGCTGTCCAGTCTACGAAGAATTCCACACAAATCCTGCAACTTCTCTCCAAATACTTGTACTATATTTTAGAGTAATTTATTTCCTAATTATAAACCAAAAAAGTTGACATTTTTGAGGCAGTTACATAACCCAAACTTCAGTTAGTGCAAAACTACTAAAAATGTCATGAATTTTTGTAACGGTGTCTAATAAGAAGACATTTTTATCTTTCCATACATGTGATATAAAAAAACTAACAATGAGTCATTTTATCTAATTCATTTCCCATTCCAGAAAGGTATTATGGTTGGGGTCTATCGGATAACTAATCCTGTCTAATTTCACATAGACCAAAACTATTTTTTTATAACTATTTTCTTAACCAATGTGAACATCAAGTGTTAATTGTATAACACTTAATTTTATGTCTTGAATATGTTTTGAACAATATTGAAGGACATCAAATATGATAATTTCATAATTTTAACCATACCATATGACCATTATAATTGTATGGATGTCTTATTGACATCAATGACAACATTCAAAGACCAAATACCAAAGGTTCAACATACTCCCCCTTTGGCATTGATTTCAATACCTATAAAAACATATTAACCTTTGCATGTAACTATAACACCTATATATCATCACTTGTAGAATACATCATGTACATGTATAGATTCCATCAATATATTTTTATCAATATCATTAGCCAACCTCATATATCAATCACAATATGTTTTCCTCATTCTTTTTCTCCCCCTTTGGCATCAATGAAAAAGGAGATATACCAAGGTTTCAATAGTAAAAATTATCATAAATTCTCTCCCTGAAACCTATCACACACTGTTCAACTTATGCAAGAGAAGAGAGGGATAAAACCCCCACTTTGAAACACATCTTTTGAGAGAGATTTTTTGAATATGTTAGCTAACTAATCTTCCTTTTTGCCTTTTATAATCTATTCTTGAGGATGATATTTCTTGAATCTTGAACCTGTAGACTTTGTACCTATTGGTTCTGGTGTTCCCATTTGATCTTTTATCTCTTCTTCACTTTATTCAATTTTGTTAACTGATTTGTTCAAGTCATTATCATTTTCTTTAAGGATAGTATTATCTTTATGTTGCAAAACTACATTCACCTGTCCCATTAGACAAGCATCTTCATGATTGTTAGTATTTGTGATATCTTTTAAGTTTTATACATTCCCTTTAGATCTTTTACCTAATGTATCCAACTATCCTGATTTAAATTTGATTTCACAACCATGATCATCAAACACAACTTCATATCCTTTATCACAAATTTGACTAACACTTAGAATATTGTACTTCAATCCCTCAACATAATACACATCATGAAGAGACATTTTTTCACTAAGAATCAAAGAACCCAAACCTTTAATTTTCCTTGAAGAATCATCACCAAAACTCACACTGCCACCTTTGTAGGTAATCAATTTATCAAACTTTGTTTTATCACCTGTCATGTGTCTAGAACAACCACTATCAATTATCCACAAGTCCTTTTCTTCAGAATGTAAAGCCATTTGAATAAACATAGACTTATTAATCTTAGGCCTCCATATCTTAGTCACATTAGTATCAAATTATTTATCAACTTGTAGACTAATATAAGA
Organism: Chamaecyparis obtusa; assembly: GCA_027943335.1. Lineage (NCBI taxonomy): Eukaryota > Viridiplantae > Streptophyta > Pinopsida > Cupressales > Cupressaceae > Chamaecyparis > Chamaecyparis obtusa. The sequence continues at coordinate 930,943 of BSBK01004552.1, forward strand.
TTCATCATTTTGAAATGTCTTAGTTTTGCAATTCTTCATAACATGACCAAAACGATTGCATTTGTAACAAATTAAACAATTAATTTTAGGAAATGAATAACCAAAATGAAACTTTGAAAACCTTCTTGACATATATTTTCAATTACGTATTCTATGTCCATATTGATGACACATGAAACAATACCCATCAAAGAAAAAAGTGAACTTGTTTGAATATATTTTACCCATGAATGAAGAGCTTGATGTAAGCTTCCTTTTTCCATTAGAAATATGATTAAAATCTGCATTTATATCTGAATTTGAAGTGGTAACATGTTGATCTATGTCTTTACTTTCAGATTTGAATATCTCAAATAAAGATTTATCTTTCTTATCACTAGAGCATTGTCCAAGTTTAAAATCAATTCCAGTTAGATCATCAGTTCTTCTTTGTTTCCTTAACATGTCATCCAAATTATTATTCTCATATTTTTCCAACTTTCTTTTATATGATACTACTTCATTCATTAACCTTGTACATTCCCGATCTTTAGAACTTAACTCTTCCTTAGTGACAAAGACAATTTTCTTTTGTTCTTCAACTTGTAATTTCAAATCTGTAACTAGTTGATTTAATTCCTTAATTTATTTTTCAAAGTTCTCTTTTTCCTTGATGAATTGATTTTCTTGAACACTTAAATTCTTTTTTAATTCCTTTATCTTTTTAAGTGCATAAATAAATTCACATTCTAAATCAGCTTCAACAAGTTCAACATCATCATCACTATCTAATTCTTGACAAGTAGTTTCTATAGCCATGAATGCAACTTCATTTTCATTACATTCAAAACTACTAGATTCACTATCTGATACATTATAAATAAAAATCTTCCTCTTCTTAAAGAACTTCTTTTTGTTATAGAATTTCTTTTTACTTGATTTCTCGTTCTCATCATCTACTTCATCATGACTATTATAAGGACATTTAGATGCAAAGTTTTCTATTTTACCACAATTAAAGCATTTGAAATGAAGTTTACCTTTGTATTTTCTTTCTCCTTTATTTAATTTCCTTGAGAAATGTGCGTCAAGAACATCAAGGTCTTCTGATTCTTATGAGACTTTCTTTGCTTTCTTTTCTACTTTGAATGTTGCTTCTTTGCTTGCGGATTCCTGCTTGCCAAACTTTCTCATTTCATAAGCTACAAGTGCTCCATGAATATCTTCCATTGTATATTTGTTTATGTCCCTAGTTTCTTCTATGGAACATATTTTAGAATCAAACTTATCAGGAAGAGATCTTAAAACTTTCTTTACAACATCAATATCATCAATTGTTTCACCAAGTCCTCTTATGCCATTCACTATTTCATCTATTTTAAGGAGATAGTCTTCTACCTTTTCATCATCTCCTATCTTTAGGTCTTCAAATTTTTCTTTCAAATGTTGTATCTTGGCTTCTTTAACTCTATCATTAGCATGATAAGTATTTTTCAATTTGTCCCATACTTCTTTAGAAGATCTGTAATGCATTACCTTAACAAACACATCTTTAGAAAAACTGTTAAATATAGAAAATTTAGCTTTCATATCAATTTCATACTTCTTTTCATCAAGATTTGTAGGTAAAGAATTAGGAACTTTATAAAAATTAACAACTGAAGCCCAAACATCAACATTAATAGATAACAAGTATGTTTTCATCATTACTTCCCCAAAAGCATAATCTGATCCATAAAAAATAGGTACCTTTGAAGATTTATCATGATACATTGTAGATAAGTATTCCACTCCACCGAAATCTACCCAAAGTTGTTAAAATTTATGTAGGGAACCTTTCTCTGATACCATTTGTTAGAATACAAACACCACTGATCGGGGGGGGGGGTGAATAAGTGATTACTTAAAAACTTGTCCTTTTCAATTTTATAATTATAACATATACTTATGAAATATGAACAAGATATGTAAAAAGAAAAAAGTACATAATATTTATAGTGGAAAAAACCTTAGGATAAAAAACCACTTTGTATCTGAAACTTTATTAGCCTCTTGGGAAAAAATTTTAGAGCTACGACTGTGGGAAGTACCAACACCCTATTTTTGAAACACCGATTTGAAGGAACACCAATCCCTTACACCTGAAGCACCAACTTCAAGAATAAAAAAAGAACCAAATTCCAAAATGAATAAATGAGATACAAAATAAGAGGATCAAACAATACAAATCATAAATCACTAATTTCAACTTCTTGTTGAAAACATAATGCAGGATATACTTCTCTTCTTTTATCTTACTGATTCTTTTACATCAATAAATTTAACCAAAGAATACAAGGCTTCTTAAAATGAATATATCAGATTATAACAAGTATAATCATACTTATAACAACATATTTTAATGCAAGAACATGACTTGATTTAATGTCTTTCAAACTATCAACTTTCTTGAAATGATAAACCCTTGTTTCTCTTCAAAACATCAAGTACTGATCAAATATTTTCTTTTTCCATTAAAAAATATGATCAAATACTGATGTTAATGACTAAAAAATAAATATATATCCCTTCTTCTATCTTTGATAAACTTCTGCAATGAAAATCAATTCACAAATGACAAAACAAAAGCATAAAGCATTACCCTCTTCTTTATTGTTTTAAAATATGCCTGCAAGTTGTTCGGTCTACAAAGAATTCCACACAAATCCTGAAACTTCCCTCCAAATACTTGTAATATATTTTAGAGGAATGTATCCCCTACTTATAAACCAAAAAAGTTGACATTTTTGAGGTAGTTACATAACCCAAACTTCAATTAGCTCAAAACTACTAAAACTGTAATGAAATTTTGTAACTGCGTCTGATAAACATACTTTTTCTCTTTCCTTACATGTGATATATAATAATTAACAAAGACCCATTTTATCTACTTCATTTTCCATTCCAAAAAGGTATTATGATTGGGGTCTATTAGATAACTAAGCCTATCTAATTTCACATAGACCAAAACTATTTTTTTATAACTGTTTTCTTAACAAATGTGAACATTAAGTGTTAATTGTATAACACTTAAGCGTATGTCTTAAATATGTTTTGAAAAATATTGAAGGAAATAAAATAAGATAATTTCATGATTTTAACCATACCATATGACCATTATAATTGCATGGATGTATTATTGACATCAACGACAATATTCAAAGACCAAATACTAAAGGTTCAACAAAATTATGATGTTATATGTTCTTGTGATGTTGGTTTAGTTATTTAATGTTTATCTTTAAACATATAAGAATTGTTAAGTTTTTGTTTTGACACAACTATTTTGGACACAAACGATTCACCCCCCCTCTCAGTTGTGTGTGCTACCTTATTTCTATCACTCATATGACATGTCAAGTGGTAAATCCCAAGTATACATAAAAAAGTCCTTGTTACAAGTAGTGGTTGTCATTGCACCAAAAGATTGACTTGTTAATACCTGATACAACCACTAGACTTATAGAAGACAGATGAGGCTGTTAAACTATGTCATGAGTCCCTAGGGGAGCACTAGCCATTTTGCCAACAATCTCCCCCTCAGCGCTACCCAAGGGGATTCAAACCTATGACCAAGCTCTGATACCACTTGTTACAAGTAGTGTTTGCCATTGCACCAAAAGATCGACCTGTTAATTCTTGATACAACCACTAGACTTATAGAAGACACAAGAGGCTATTAAACCATGTCACGAATCCTGAGGGGAGTGCTAACCATTTTTCCAATAGTCCTAAAATAGATCACGATCAAGATACCAAGAACATCCAATTCCATCCAAGTTTTGACCAAGAACCCATCTTTCTCTAGTCTCATGAATATTCCACTATCCTTGTCCATCCTATCCAAGATGATCCACTTCCATCTCAAGCATAGAATGTCCTTCCAAGTCTTATTGACCGTCCACTTCCTAAGAAAGATCATATCATCCCTTCCATTATTCTCAATGATTCTATTAATAGTTAAGAGAAAACCACCCTTAAAATGGAGTCTGATGGTCCTCTTCCAAGTCAATATCAAAATAGCCTTCTACCCTTATATCCTTTACAAGATTCTTCCATTACTTTAAATACTCCTCAAGAATAACTCATCCCTTCACCTCCATCTCCTAATACTCTAGACCCCTTGCAAGATCCTACCCTAGTGAATGATACAACCATTTCTCCTATGCCATCTCAAGATTGTATTACCCTTTCTAGTCAACTGCAATTTCTGAGCAAGGTTACACAATTTGTTCCTAAACCTTCTATATATCAAATGGGTTCCTCCACTTCCATCCACTTAGGTCCACTCTGTGATCCTAATTATCCTCCAAAATATCCCATCACCCCTACAAAGCTAATAATGAACCCCCTACATATAAACTTGGTTCATCCACTTTCATTTGGGTCGGTATACTTCATGATCCGATCATGCCTTACATACCTCCTCCATGTCAAAATGAAGTTGAATCTTTCTATCAAGGTAACAAGTATCCCTTTACTAATAATGTCTTCCAAAGTATGCACTATCAAAGAAAAGGGTTGGGTATCCATGAACAAGGCATATTGGAACCCTCTTATATAATAGAAAACCCCAAAAATTATGGCCTTGGCTACATGGTTCACACTCAATATGTTGGTACCATTCATAGATCCTATATTCCTCCATCTAAAACCAAGCATACATTAAAACCTTCAAACCTTCCATCAATCTTGGGTCCTTATATCCCTCCATCACCTATCCTTGTCACTTATTACTCACCATCCTCATATCCTACCCCAAATCAAGATAAAAAAGACACACATCCTTGAAACATTTCCCACCACATATCCACTTGAACCCCCCATATCATTCATATCCATCCATAAGTCCAAATAACTTGGGAAACAATTTGAAAGCCAAGCATAAAATTCATAAATTGAAGATTCCACATACATTTATGGATCAACATGTACAATCTAAGAAACATGAAAATAAAAATAACAATATGATTGAGGAACAAAAAGAATCCAAAAGGCCACAAAGGTCCATTGAATAAAAAGAAATATCAAAGATAACATGGGTTCCTAAATCTCTCATTGAATTAATAAATTCTAAAAATCACAAAGAAAATAAAATTCAAGAACTATGTGGATTCCCAAGTTTCTCATAAAAGACTTGCATACTAAAGAAAATCAAAATTGGCATTAAAGCTTCCCAAGGTTTCCTCAAATCCACCATTCAAATATTTTTCATCCACTTCCAAATCCATTTTGGGTCCCTATGTCCCAAAATCCACTATCCTAGATACTCCATCACCTCCTTCATCCATCTTGTGTCTTTTTTTTTTCCAAAATCCACATCTTTTCTTCCATCTAAATCTCAAAATCCAACATCTATTTTTCTCCATCATTCCACCACCCCTCAAGGTGTGTGCCAATGTTAATATTTCCACCATTTCCGTCCACACATACAAAAAGATTCCAACACCCTGTCCATTATCCACCACCTATTTTTTTATCCTTTTATTCCTCTTGTAAATTCTTATACATAAACCCTTACCCTAGTATATCTTCATCCATCTCCATCCCCCTTTTTCATCACCTTATCAACATCTTTGAGCATACCTTCAATAGACATGGTCTATTATGGTACATCATTTAGGGTTACAATCCAAAGAACAAGATTCTTGAAGACTTCCTCATTGTCCTATCATGAGTCCATTCTCTTCTAAAAAGTTACAAATAAAAAAAAGGAGTGAAAAATTAAAAAAATTAAAGAGAAATAAATATGTCCATGTGTGAAAACTACCTTGCTACCACCTTGGGTAAGACACTATAATGAAAACCTTGCAAACATGTGTCATGAGTAATCTATTAGCCTTTTGTACTCTACACTGGGGTAAAATTTTAGGCATGCTATCTTATCCTCCATATTATTTTTATATCCCTCATCCACCATCATTCCTTGTTTATCCTATTTGCATCCATATCCTCTTTTCCACCTTTGATCTTGAAAAGGTTAATGATATTACTAAGTATCATGTATCCTATATATTTATCCTTGTTTTCACCCCAGTCCCTATCCCTTGTCTTATTCTTTCCATCCTTGGTCATCCTCATCACCTTTTAATTTTTATTATCCTATCTACCTTCTATCCATATTGACCCCTTGATATTGATTACATAAGGACATAAAATGCAAAAATAAAATAAAATTTTAGAAGCCTCTTGACATTTCCTTTTCTTTGGACCACATTCCCTTCATGCTATTTCATTGCCTTATGAAAATGAACCTTTCAATGCTTTACATTTCCATATCCTAATCCCTAGCTTAGATAACCTTAATGAGGTAGTCCTTGAAAATCACTTATGCTTCCTCTATCATTTTCTTATCTATTTATTTCCTATCATTTTTCTCATCCCCCTCATTGCCATATGCCATGATAGACATCAGGGGAAAACAAATGCAATATTTTTTTGAGAATCAATGATCAAATAATCATTAAACCCATTAAAAATAATAAAATGTCCTAAAAAATTCTAAAAATCTAAAACATTTCCTAAAACATAATAGAAATTAAAAAATCCTTGAAAATCTAAAAAAAACTGAAAAACATCATGAAAAAATCCAAAAAATCAAATAAAGTCCCGAAGAAAATAAAAATATCAAAAAATATAAATTTCTTTTGCAATACAAACATCTCTATCACAACAAGTAGAAAGTAACATCAAACATCAAATCACAATTCAAAACAATGAGCTTCATAAATTGGCAATGGACTTATAATACATGTCCTTTCAACAATCAAACTTGTCATTGACTAAATGGATCAATCAAATGAATGTCTTATAAAATGGCAAATACACTTGAAACTAAACAATTTAGTTGTATACAAGTAGTCCATTTCTAGAAATCAACACATCCACATCAACATCTATTAATCCAAATAATGATCAGTAAGGCTATTGAAAAAGTTAGTCATGTCATTTTGTTGTCAATTTATCTTTTATGATTGTGTTCCTATGCTCCTCAAGGATACCACCGAGTGGTGAAAGTGGCCAGGATGGATCATGATCCTATTTTCTTTATTTTCTATTTGTGGATTGTTTCGATGAAGTTCTGGGGCAACAATGTTTGGGGTGTCTATGATAGGTACTATCATTTGTGTGATAGTCACACATATCTCAACTCCAAACATATGAAACCTAGGATGGAGTAAAATATTCCTTGTCTTCTATCTACATATTGTTCAAACATAGATCATAACAATGTTTAGATGGTCAATATATGGATGGTTTAGTATATCTTTTTCAAATAAGGCACAATGATTAGATTATTTTAAATATTCTATAGAGACTCAAATTCATCACTTTTGATAGTCAAATCCTAGTTCCTAACTAGCTAAATCTTCAATTCTACTAATCCATTCTTCTTAGTAACTTTCTTTAGTCAGTCGAATGGTTGTGTTCTCACACATATGTGTATAATATAAAAATGGGAGAGTAGTGCAACATATAATGTACTAAGTACTGAATTACTTCCCCATTTCATGAATTGCACATTAAGAATGAAGAATACCCCCGATAGGCTCAAGAGGTGACTCAATCCCTAAATGGGGATAAGGTTTTTCCTTCACTAAATAATGAAATTGAAATGAAATGGGAATGATTATGTAATGCAATTGATCTAATAGAGAATTCATTAAAAAGTTGATTAAAATAGATTGATGTAAATTGATATTGAGATGAAACTAATGGAAACAAAAATCAAAAGATGAAAATGACCCACTCTATAAATTTTAGTAAAAAATGGTAGGGACAGGTCGGAAATTTGATCTGTACCTAGGGACAGATTGGGAACTTGATATGTTCCTAACACTTTCAGATGAAATTTTCACTCAATTTTCAATTGTTCCCATATTTCCCAAATCTGAAATCATAGCTCCATAACCTATTCTTGTACACAGAAAAATGGGGAAAAGGTTGGGAAAAGGGGTTTTCCTTGGTCAAACCCTTATTTAGGAATCACACTTGAAATATGATAGAAATTGCATAAAGAAAATAATGTAAAAACACAAATTTCTAATTTACCTTGCATAAATCCTCATGAATGGATGTATTGCCAAATCCATGAAGATGCTTGAATGCACTTGGAATCCAAAGTGTTTTCCTTGGATTGAGATTTAGAATCAAGGATGCCTTAAAAAATACATAGATCTATGATTTCCACTCCAAGATCTAGAATGTAGATATGCTTGATAACCACATGCAAAGAAGGATAAAGAGAAGGATGAATGAATGAATCTTCTATAATCTTCTAGCTGGTTTGAGAACTCCTCTACTTGGCCATCATGGGAGAGAAATTTGAATTAATTAGAGAATATTTCATTTGATTTGATATAACTTGAAGAAATGGAAACCTGGAGATCTTGAATTGGATGCTTGCCTTCAAATATTGAATCCAAATCCTTAATTGCTCAACTTGATTGCTTGGTTTGTTGATTGGTTGATGGATAGATTTCACTTGATTGATTTATCAAATGATTCTTGATTATTACCAAATGAATGTTGAGGAGGTCCTTTTATACTTTACCCCCTTAATTCAAGATTCAAATTTGATTTAGGTTGACCACAATTGAAAACCTCAGAAGAAGACCTCGACATCAGACTCCAGGCCAACTTCAGGCCCAAAAACCTAGGGACAGATCAAATTTTAATGTGTCCTTGGGAGATATTGAATTGTTGATGTATCCCAAGAACATACTGAATTGTTGATGTGTCCTTGGTAAAATAGGCTCAAATATAGGGAGATTGAGGATAGTGAATAGGTGCAGGAGAAGAAAAAAAAGGTCATCGGGATCAAGCATAACAGACATTCGAACCTTGAAATAACCAAAATGGGGTATGATAGGCCCTAAAGCATACAATTATGGGTGCTAAATTTTTAGGACTATACAATATCATTCATTCTTCATTTAGGTTTTGCATAAACCATCAATATTACATGAGAAAAATACAAAAAACATAAAAATTGTAGTTATCATCATCATTACATAATTATATTGATATAGAAATCATGTCATAATTATATTCATATAGAAATTAAATCATCATTGCATAAATCATCATCATATAGAAGTAGATCGTTATCAACAAATTGATGCTCATTTGACACAATTTTCACTCGATCTCTCAAGGGGACATCGAATCCACCTTCTATCGCCAAGGCAAGCTTAGGGGCAGGATTTGAATCAGACATTCTTTGACACAATGCTCAAAATCACATTGTATCAAAGAGGGAAAAAATGTAGACACCTAAAATTGTCCCATGCTTGCGAGTGATCATTAAATACTAATTTCTCCTCTATTAATTAAATAGTTCTTTAATTATTTAATTAATTAACCTTTTTTTCTTCTAATTAATATTCTTCATCTTAATTCTTCATTAATTTAATAACTGCATCATTTAATCACTTCTCTCTAATATTAATTAAATAATTAATATTATTTAATTAATTTACCTTTGATTAAGTGGTCTTTATCATTTAATTAAACTCAATTTCTATTATTCCACAATTTAAATAATGATTTCAAACTATTGAAATTGGCTAATTAATTCATCTAATTAAATTAATTTTCTAATATTAATTTAATTTAATTTCTCTCACAAATTCAATTTCATTTCTCTCCAATTTCAATTTTAATTGGATTTAATTCAAATATCAAAATCAAGATTCTAATTTGAATTAATCTTCATTTTAAAATTAAAAAATGCATAAAAATAATCTTTAAATCTGGAATAAATCTTGAAAATGCTTCTAAATTAAAAATTTGATTCTATCTAAAAATTTTAATTTTGGAAATTAATATTCTCAAAATCTTGAAAATATTCTAATTCCTATCTTCTCATCTTTTTCCCAAATGATCTCATCACTTTTTTGAGTTCAAAATGGAAACAAATCCTCTTATCTCATTTGGTAACCAAGAAATTCCCCAAAATCAATCAATCTCTAATTTTCTAAACCACTGATTCTAATTTTCTCAAATCAATCTCAATTGTTCAACTGGAATTAAAAATCTATATAAACCCACCTTCATACCCATTTGAAGGATCCCTAAGTTATGTAGGTTATCCAATTTATCAACCATTTTCCTGTATTATCAACCAAATTCTTGAATCTCTGAGTCTGGATACTATAGAAATCAACTCCAAGTGCCATATATCTACATCCCAAAGAGTTTAAAGAAGCGATAGAAGAAAATTAAAAAGGTATAAGAACTCCATTTCAATTGTATATCTTCTTTCATGTTCTTTATCTATGCTTACATTTTATCATTTGTAGGGTTTGATGTTGATTAGTATCCTAGTTTCTTTAATAATTTGGTGGTACTAATCTTTCTCTTTGAGCCTATGTAGATTTCCCCTATGATGAGAAGTATCATAGCTTCTCTTAGAATATTTAACTAACTCCTCTCTCTCCTTGTCCTCTTTAGGGAGTTTCTTGATAGCCATGTCTGAAAATTTCCTATCCTTGAAGAATTTGGTGCCATTAATAGAAAGACTAGTGACCTCCACAATAAGATTTTCATCAATATTGAACTTCCTCCTGAATGGGAAAAATTTACCATCTTTCTAGCCCTTTCCAAACATCATTCCAACCTTAGGATCTCTTCCATGGTGTGTTTCAATAAAAGGGGTAACTCCTCCCCTTTTCAATACTCTCTATATAGTGGTGTTTCTCTTCAAATACTCATAGTCACTGGGTTCAACACTCCTTTTGTCCCATCCCATCCTCAAAAAGATGCTTCCAATTCCAAATAATACCACCAAAAACAAAGGAAATGACTGTGAAGGAAAGACCTCCAAAAAACACCCAAAAAGCATGGAAAAGAATACCGAAATAATCAATAAAATATCCCACAAACCCCTCACTCAAAATAAATTTGGAAATAAAAGAAAACACTCACATCATTTTTAGTATTCCATAGGGAGATGGACACGCAACATGTGGATCCTATCATACCTCATCAAATAAATGACCTCCTCCGGGTATGTGCAAGATCATGAGGGGCCAAACTATGCCCAAAAGTGGTAATGAAAAATCAGCAAATTAGGGTTAGTCAACTTGACGTGAAAATTTGAACTAGCTATCAACCTAATACCAAAAAGTTGTAAGAATAGAATCTATAGGAAATTGAATTTAGTTTCTAAACTACTAGGCCTTTTCTAAAAAAAAATTAATATAATTGGTGAAAAGTATAGATTTCAATACAACAGTACAAAAATTTCAGGAAAAAAAGAAGAAGTAGGTGTATGTCTGACCACCTTAATCATGATCAAATGATAATATTTTTTCATAAGATTTAATATATAAGTATTAGAGTCATGCCCAAATGTGATGCATATTTTTTTTAAATTTTATTCCAAAAAAATAATTAATTATGAATTTTCTGCTACAACATTTTCAGAATAAAAAAACTTCCATGTCTGACCACCTTAATTCATTCAAAACTTTACAAAATTCAATTTTTTTTTTCTTATAGTATGTGAAGCATAGAATGTGACACATTTTTGGGATTTCAAAAATGTTATACCTTTTGAAAATTATAGTCATTTTTCAATCAGTATATAAATCAACACTTTAGAGGTAGCTCAATTAGAAAATAACTAATAATTACTTACTGAATTCAAAATTTGACAGCAATTATATCGATAGAAAGATGATAATATCCTTAAAATACCCTTTTTGTTTTATCAAATTCGGGTGAAAAAAAAGTCATCAGCTACATTGTCAAAGTCTAGAACTTAGAGAAATAGGGGAAAAACACGTATTTGAGACATTTCAATAGTTGACCATGTAGGTTTGGTGCACAAGGCAATACCGAGCCTAATCGGGTACCCGAAAATGATGGCAAAATTTTTAATTTTCACTTTCCCTTCCCTCCACTTTCTCCCTCCCATTTCTCCATCCTTCATATGATATATTATATATAAAAAACTATATATTAGATATATTAAATATTTATAATATCAATTATATATTAAATATTATATAATATACATTTTACATTAAATATTATTTAATATATATTAATATTAAAAACTATATATTAGATTATATATTATATATATTATATATTATATATAATATACATTTTACATTAAATATTATTTAATTATATATTAATATCAAAAATAGATTTTGGTTGAACCGGACAATTGTACCATGCCTGTTGATAATCTGGCAGCTCAACAGAGTCATTGGGACGTTAAACAAGAACAACCAGACAGATCTTTGAACCGGTCAAAGATTATGGAGAGTGGGGAAGGGTTTGGTAAAATGAGTAGTTGTACTGGAAATTATGCAAGCGCCGTAGAATTGACTGCATTAATAAATTTAAAGAAGAGATCAGCGGCGGCGCGATATTATGAGGAAAGCCTTGCCATTTCGATGGTGCCGCCCTAATATTATGAAGAATGTCTTGCTGCTTCAATGTCGGTGCTACGTCTGTCTAGACTTTTGCCATTGCTTCTCATCAGTACTCTAAGATATGGCAGGGATTGTGGGCTTTTGCACAACATAGTCCATCATAAATTCTCTATAAATCATCATGCATTATAGTATTTTGCAAGTTTCTGAACGAATTACTCGAAGAATTTAATTTTCACCATAATTTTGGCTCCATGGATTGTCATTTTATGCTCGGAGAGAAGCTGCGGATTGCAAGAATTTGATAAATTTGGTTTATCTCATTTTCTTTCTCTACCATTTCTGAGTAATACGATTTTGTTTTTGTCCATCTTAAATGATTTCGCTTGAAGTTAATGAATTTTTTTAGATGATTTTGTCTGAAGTTAATGAAATTTCTTCCATGAATGCTGATAAGACATTTAAATTTAGGGTTAATAAATTCTATAGCTTGAATGTTCTTTGTTGCAGAAGGTTATTTTCATGGCTTGTGATTCATGCAATTCCTTAATAGTTTCATTCTTAACATAATTCATAACTAGATTCTCCATAGTCAATTTTCTTCTTGATCATTGCAATATTTTCTCCTCAATTGAACATTTTGTAATTAGTTGATATACAATCACAATTTTCTCTTGGCCAATCCTATGGGCTCACGATTGAGCCTGTAGATCCACAAAAGGATTCAAATCTAGATTTGGTGGACAAGTAGTATTAGCAAGAAGTCATTCACTAACATCTCATCTTTATAAGAACTAAATTTGGATTCACTAGAAGCACTAAAGAATCTGGAATGACCCCTTTTGACACATTGGAATGCTCAAGTGTGTCTTAAGGGGTCCTAGGACCCCTTTGGACACACTTGAGCATTCAAATGTGTCAAAAGGGGTAATGGGAACTCCCTAGGGGTCCTAGTATGCTTTATCACATGTTAGGACCCCTAGGAAGTCCCCATGACCCCTTTTGACACATTTGAATGCTCAAGTGTTACTTAATGTGTCTTAGGAACCCTTCAAACACACTTGAGCATTCAAATGTGTGAAAAGGGGTCATGGAGACTCCCTAAGGGTCCTAGTACACCTTATCACATGTTAGGAACCCTAGGGAGTGCCCATGAACCCTTTTGACACATTGGAATGTGCAAGTGTATCTTAAGGGGTCTTAGGACCCCTTCGAACACACTTGAGCATTCAAATGTGTCAAAAGGGGTCATGGGGACTCCCTAGGGTTCCTAACATGTGATAAGACATACTAGGACCCCTAAAAAGTCCCCATGATCCCTTTTAACACATTTGAATGCTCAAGTTTGTCTTAAGGGGTCCTAGGACCCCTTTCAACACATTAGAACATTCAAGTGTGTTTTAAGGGGTCTTAGGACTCCTTTGGACACACTTGAGCATTCAAACATGTCAAAAGGGATCTTGGGGACTTCTTAGGGGTCCTAGTATGCCTTATCATGTGTTAGGACCCCTAGGGAGTCCCCATGACCCCTTTTGACACATTTGAATGCTCATGTGTGTCTTAAGGGGTCTTAGGACCCCTTTAGACACACTTGAGCATTAAAATGTGTCAAAAGGGTTCATGGGGACTCCCTAAAGGTCCTAGTATGCCTTATCACATGTTAGCACCCTTAGAGAGTCCCCATGATCCCTTTTGACACATTTTAATGCTCAAGTCTATCTTAAAGGTTCTTAGGACCCCTTTGGACACACTTGAGAATTCAAATGTGTCAAAAGGGGTCATGGGGACTCCCTAAGGGTCCTAATGTGTGATAAGGCATACTAGGACCCCTACAGAGTCCCCATGACCCTGTTTGACACATTTGAATGCTTAAGTGTGTCTAAAGGGGTCCTAAGACCACTTTGGACACACTTGAGCATTCAAATGTGTCAAAATGGGTCATGGGGACTCCCTAAGGGTCCTACTATGCCTTAGCATGTGTTAGGACCCCTAGGGAGTCTCCATGACCCCTTTTGACACATTTGAACACTCAAGTGTGTCTTAAGGGGTCGTAGGACCCCTTTTGACACATTGGAACACTTAGAAGGAGTCCTAAGACCCCTTAAGACACACTTGAGTGTTCAAATGTGTCAAAAGGGATCATGGGGAGTCCAAGTGTGTCTTAATAGGTCTTAGGACCCCTTCAGACACACTTGAGTGTTCAAATGTGTCAAAAGGGGTCATGGGGACTCCCTAGGTGTTGTACTATGCCATATCACATGTTAGGACCCCTAGGGAGTCCCCATGACCCCTTTTGACACATTTGAATGCTCAGGTGTGTTTGAAGGGGTCCTAAGACCCCTTACAACACACTTGAATGTTAAAATGTGTTAAAAGGGGTCATGGGGACCCCCTAGGGGTCCTAACCCATGATAAGGCATACTAGGACCCCTAGGAAGTCCTCGTGACCCCCTTTGACACATTTGAATACTCAAGTGTGTCTGAAGGGGTCCTAAGACCCCTTAAGACACACTTGAGCATTCCAATGTGTCAAAAGGTGTCCTAAGACCCCTTAAGGTACACTTGAGCATTCAAATATTTCAAAAGGGGTCATGGGGACTCCCTAGGGGTCCTACCAAGTGATAAGGCATAGTAGGACCCCTAGGGAGTCCCCATGACCCCTTTTGACACATTTGAATGCTCAAGTGTTTCTTAACAGTTCCTAAGACCCGTTAAGAAACACTTGAGCATTCAAATGTGTCAAAAGGGGTCATGGGGACTCCCTAGGGGTCCTACTACACCTTATCACTTGGTAGGACCCCTAGGGAGTCCCCATGACCCCTTTTGACACATTTGATTTCTCAAGTGTTACCGAAGGGGTCTTAGGACCCCTTCGGACACACTTGAGTGTTCAAATGTGTCAAAAGGGGTCATGGGGACTCCCTAGGGGTCCTAATGTGTGATAAGGCATAGTACGACCCCTAGGGAGTCACCATGACCCCTTTTGACACATTGGAATGCTCAAGTGTGTCCGAAGGGGTCCTAAGACCCCATAAGACACACTTGAGCATTCAAATGTGTCAAAAGGTGTCATGGGGACTCCCTAGGGGTCCTAACATGTACTAAGGCATAGTAGGACCCTTAGGGAGTCCCCGTGACCTATTTTGACAGATTTAAATGCTCAAGTGTGTCCAAAGGGGTCACTAAGCATGCTTGACCCAAGTGACCCCAAGGTGCACTAAGCACGATTGGGCAGTGATATTCTAGGGCTCATATCTCAGAGCTCGTGAGAGGTATTGACAAACTGTTAGGGGCTATGAGATCATGTTTTCAAGGTCTACAATAACCTCTCTCAGTTTTGGGCGATTCAACTTTGTTTGCATTTGGCAAGGTGATCTTAGTTGATGCCAAAATTTGCAGTGAGGGTTAGTTGAAAGTGGCTCAGCAACATATCTTTCAAACCATTTGACCTGGCATTGAATTGTCTACTCCATCAGCTCTAGTTGGCCAGGTAATTGCTAGTGACAACCTCATTCTACCCATGGAGTTACGAGAACACTCGCGACCATGTTCGACCCAAGTGACCCCAAGGTGCACTAAGCACGATTGGGAAATGATCTTTTAGGGCTCATATCTCAGAGCTCATGAGAGGTATTAACAAACCATTAGGTGCTACAAGATCATGTTTCCAAGGTCTACTATAACCTCTCTCAATTTTTGGTGATTTGACTTCATTTGCATTTGGCAAGGTGATCTTAGTCGATGCCAAAACTTGCAGTGAGGGTCAGTTGAAAGCAGCTCAGTAGCATATCTTTCAAACTGTTTGACTTGGCATCAAACTGTCTACTCCATTAGCTCTGGGTGGCTAGGTAAATGCTAGTGACAACCCTGTTCTACCCACGGAGTCATGGGAATGCTCGCGACCATGCTCGACCCAAGTGACCCCAAGGTGCACTAAGCATGATTGGGGTAGTGATCTTCTTGGGCTTGTATCTCAAAGCTCGTGAGAGGTATCAACAAACTATCAAGTGCTACAAGATTTTTTTTCTGATTTCTACAATAACCTCTCTTATTTTTGGGCGATTCGACTTCGTTTGCATTTGGCAAGGCGATCTCAGTCGATGCCAAAACTTGCAATGAGGGTCAGTTGAAAGCGGCTCAGTAGCATATCTTTCAAACCGTCTGACCTAGCATCAAACCATATACTCCATTAGCTCTAGTTGGATAGGTAGATGTCAGTGACAACCCCGTTCTACCCACAGAGTCATGGGAACGCTTGCAACCACGCTCGACTGAAGTGACCCCAAGGTGCACTAAGCATGATTGGGCAGAGATCTTCTAGGGCTTTTATATTGGAGCTCATGAGAGGTATCAACAAAATATTAGGTGCTATGAGATCATTTTTCTGAGGTCTACAATAACCTCTCTCAATTTTGGGCGATTTGACTTCGTTTGCATTTGGCAAGGCAATCTCAGCCGATGCCAAAACTTGTAGTGAGGGTCAGTTGAAAGCGGCTCAGGAGTGTATCTTTCAGACCGTCTGACTTGGCATCAAACCATCTACTCCATCAGCTTTGGTTTGTTGGGTAAATGCCAATGACAACCCCATTCCACCCATAGAGTCACGAGAATGCTTGTGACCACGCTCGACCCAAGTGACCCCAAGGTGCACTAAGCACGATTAGGCAGCAATCTTTCATGGCTTGTATCTTGGAGCTCGTGAGAGGTATCAATAAATGGTTAGGTGCTATAGGATCATGTTTTTGAGGTCTACTATAACCTCTCTTAGTTTTGGGTGATTTGACTTCATTTGCATTTGGCAAGGTGATCTCAGTCGATGCCAAAACTTGTAGTGAGGGTCAGTTGAAAGCGGCTCAGCAACATATCTTTCAAACCGTCTGACCTGGCATCGAATCATCTACTCCATCAGCTCTGGTTGGCTAAGTAAATGCCAATGACAACCCCATTCTACCCATGGAGTTATGGGAATGCTCACGACCACGCTCGACGCAAGTGACCCCAAGGTGCACTAAGCACGATTGGGCAGCGATCTTTTGGGGCTTGTATCTTGGAGCTCGTGAGAGGTATTGACAAACCATTAGGTGCTACAGGATTGTGTTTCTGATGAATACTATAACCTCTCTCATTTTTGGGTATTTGACATCATTTTCATTTGGCAAGGTGATCTCAGTCGATGCCAAAACTTGCAGTGAGGGTCAGTTGAAAGCAGCTCAGCAGCGTATCTTTCAAACCATCCAACATTGCATCGAACCATCTACTCCATCAGCTTTGGTTGGCTGGGTAAACACCATTGACAACCTCATTTCACCCACGAAGTCATTGGAATGCTCACGACTACGCTTGATCCAAGTGACCCCAAGGTGCACTAAGCACGATTGGGCAGCGATCTTCCGTGGCTCAAGTGACCCCAATATGACAAGTTATATACACAATGAGTATATACATAGTATTCAAACAATGTAGTACTAAGTGGCTCAAGTGAGTATATATAATGGTATGAAACATAAGAACATAGGAAATCTATAGAAGTTAAACCTCAAACATAATAAGCTCCATGAACGGGGTATTCCAGAGCGAAGAAAAACAAATGTAACTTCAACAAGATATAATTTCAATCATAGTCAAGATATAACTTCACCATTCAATTCCATAAACATGAATAATACATATGTATATACAAAAGATGATGCAAATATAACATATAAATGAACATGTTCTATATATACAAAGTATCAAATGTATCAAAAGTATCTCCATATACAAATATGGCACATGCCATTTCAAAATGTCTACAAAATCAATGTTTTAAGGTGTACAATGTGGCATATATGCCATCTCAAAATGTGTGAAGTGGCATCTCTAAATGACCACAAAACTAAAACTACATCCTATGCCGTAGGGGGATCATCAAAATATAGCCTCTTTGAAGAAGTGTTGGGATCTGATTGATCCTTAAAAAATGAGTTCAAACCCAAGTTAGATTGCTTACTTTATATGATTTGTACATATATATATAGTTCATAATTCAAACACTAATTTAATTAAAATTATAACTGAATACAAATATATGTACCTAGTCTCTCGGTCACCTACCACGATCAGGTGTCCTAGCATAAGTCCTGGGTAGCGAAGGGACCATGCCAACAATACCAATTGTGACCTATAAATATATATTTGCAATAATGAGATTAGTAGAGTGGTGCAACATAGAGTAATAAATCTACAAAATAGGATGATAGCATAGTAAAATTACAAATTGATTGAACTAAAATTAAAACTTACATCTGATGATCCCTCCTCTGGAATGGTGGGCTGGGTCAACAAAGATATAGAAGATTCTCGTGGGCCCTCCCTCACACTCAGAGTAACCTATGAGAGTAAAAAGATTGTCAACTATATATAAATGTACTTCATCATAGAAACCTTGGTTAAAAAATACAAATAACAATATGTAAAAGTCTACGTACAATCGGGCTATCACTCCGAATCGAGATGCCTATAACCCTACGCTACCAAACAGCTGTCGGGACATCATCAATAGCCACACCCTATACAATAAAGTGCAAGTAAAATATTTATTACTACACACAAGTGGCATACATGTGCATGCATAATTAATCTTAAACAATTAACTACCTTTCCTTTATCGACACCTGCTGAAGGAACCCCCTTGTGCCCCCCACTGACATCGGTTGTACCCTGTAAGAACACAATCAGATGACAATATATAAGTAAAGGTATGAATTTTATTGCTCTAATTGATAGAGATTTAAGCATGTACACAAAATGATATAAAAAAAACTAATGGGTACATAATTTATAATATACCGTATAGTCATCAAGGCCAAATGAAATGGCCGAAAGTGTGGACTCATCCACCTGTCTCACCTCTTCCTATGTCATCAACTGAACATAAATGGAAAAAATATATATACATAAGTGCATGCAATCATTAAAAATAATCTAAATAAATAAATTATTTTTAAATTAAATAAGTCATGTGACAAATTTATTTATAATGTTTACTCTTACCGTATCAATAGGAGTCAATGGCTCTGCATGCACCTCCTGAGTACTCTCATGAGATGTAGATGCTCGATGAGGTGTTGCAGCCTTTGCCGCTGCATCTCCTATATCCTCCTCATCAATAACATGAAACTGATATGTATCAGAATTAGTAAGTGGTCTGAGGTACATATGCCTGCACATAATGCACATATGGGGCTCGCATACATGTGAACTCTAACAAGATGTCGATGTGCCAACATCATCCACACCATGAGGCAACACTGACCTGGTCTACGTGATTAATTGATCACTCAGTAAATGAATGGCCCTAATAGTCTATGAGGTAGCCTCTGCAATGATATCAGTATGTTGCACTGGAGGAGGGGGTGCGACATCAGTGGGGGGGACAAAGGTAGTGGCCTTTCGCCGCTGGGCAAATGGCCTAGTCTAAGGAGCTCCTCTGCCTATGCCCATGTTGGGCCTCATACTCCAATAATCAACATGGTGACCAAGCACAAACTCAGCATACAATTTTTTAATGAAATAAAATGGGACCTCCAAATTGCTATGGGGTGGTTTATCAAAAACCATCCACTAGCGATCCCAAAAGTTTGTGCGCATTGCTTCATTTGTGCACCATTTTATTGATAATTTGGGCTTTTTGGGGTCAACTGGTATTCTAGTTTTAGGATTGACAAAAAGGGCGGCTATATCTTCCTTAGTTATATTAAGGGCCACAATCCCATCATGGTCAAGCCCGTCATCAAATTGGGTGTGCATATCATCATGCCAATGAAGAGCAACATTATGTTGCTACGTGAGTGTGTCAATATTTCCAACAATTGTATTTACTGTGGCAAGCATGGGACCTAATGTAGGTATATTTTGATACATGTTTTGGAAACCTTGTATTGTGTTCAAATTTTCTTGTATCAAATCTTGTAAAGATTTAGGGTTTAGATATGGGGGATTGTTTTCGAGATCGTTATTTGGTGAGAGAGGGTTATTTTCTTCATTGTTGTCAGCCATGCCTAATTAAATAAAAAACAAATCTAAATTTCAATCTAATTTCATATATTATTACAGATATAAATACAAAACCCTATTTCAAAACAAATGCTACATTTAGCATGAAAATGAAATAAAATAATAAAAATATACAAATAATTACTTACCGAATATGCTCGGGAGTTGAATTTGTTGTTTCCAAAATCAGGTATCCAAAAATATATCGGGTATATGACATATCAAGCCATTTTGGCAAAGAAAAACATGGAAAGAAATGAAGAAAAGGGCTCGCAGGTTTCGGATTTATGCCATAGTTATCGGGTACCCAATTAGGCTTGTGCTTTGGTGTCAAGTTTGCCCAGGTGTACTGACACCTAGGCCTACTAAAAAGTCAACAAGCATTTTCATGCGCTTTTGGATGATTGAAAAGTGAATACTTTTCACATCACCACTTTTTGGCTCCTCATGATCTTGCACATACCTCTCCTTCAAATTATCTCCCACTTTTCATGTCATACAATCATGAACATAGACCCCCTCATTAGCATAGAAATCCTCCACCCTATTTTCTTCACAAAAGGCATGGGAAATATAACCCTCTTCAAATGAAATGATAATCTCCATTGAATTTTTGATCCATATTTCAATGGTCCAAGAGGACTTTTTGGCCTTCTTGAGGCATTGAATAATATTGTTGGAGTCCCCTTCTTACCATAGTCTTTATAATTAAGAAGTTTGGAAATTCTTTGATGTAGGAGCATCTTGGGTTTCTTAGAAATCTTGCATCAAACCCAAAAAATATTTTCTTTCTATTTTTATGATTAGTTGTGTGTGCTAAGGAAAGCACCTTCATAGGGTTAGTATTGCAAATAAATGAATAAATCAACTAAATTACCACAAAGAGTAAGCTATTTAAGAAAATAATTGACAATTAAGCACTCTATGGATCTCTATTTAGGGATGCTAATCCAAAGCTCTCAGCAAGCTTCCATTAGTGACAATCCTAAAATGAGAATGAATGATAAGTAAACTAAAAGTTCAATTCCAAATGAAATTAAGCCTTAATTAGTTCTAATATTTGCCTTTCTAGCTATAAATTGCAAGAGGTTTGATGCTATTCTTAGATTTGTGGATGATTATTGATTGAATTTTTCTTTGCTTTTATAGATTTTGGAAAGGGTAGGGGGTGTAGTTGATTTGATCATGATTAGGTGAGGGTTAAGTCCATGGTTCCACCTTTGGAGACCATTTACATATTTTGTCCTCAAAGCTTGGGACCAAAGGACAAAATGAGTGGACAAGATGCATTCTCCAAGTGAGTGATTGAGATTCAATTTAGGCTTGATCCATGTGAGCTCCATCCTTAAATCCTATTGGTTGATGAATTTTCCTCCCATTTGGTGGTTGAGAGAAAATAGGATTTAATTAATTGAATTTAATTAATATCTTTAGCCATGTGTACCCCTTGAATGGGTTGATTTGATTTAAATGAACTATGTAATTAATTATATTAATTACACAATTGATTGATTTATCATGCTTTATTTGATTTAAATTGAATTTATGACTTTTGATTTTTAATTAAATTGAATTGAGGCTTGATTTGAATTTTGATTTGATAAATGCTTGATTTGATTTAATTGTTCTAATTTTTGCCTTAGTTATTCACTTGATTTATCTTTTCCAATTTGAGGTGATTACAAATGCCCCTCTTTGATTTGACATGCGAAGCGTTTTGATTCAAAGAATGTCTTGATCATCCTTGATATGAAGTCCTGATTCCGTCGATGGTCAATTTTGATGTTTAGTACAAGATGTAGATTTTGATGAAGTTTGATTGGATTTGACATCCTAATGGTTGATTCGGTGATGAATTATCTGATATGGTACCTATTTCAATTTGATTTGATGTTTGATGCCCTTTTGATTGATAAGCAATTTTTTTTTTTATAAATGATTATGCTTTGATTTGATGGTTGTGCCCCTAATTTGATGATATTGATGTCATTCCTAATTATCTGAATGTATGCCCCCTCAGAAATGAAATGAAATTTGATGGTTGTTTGAAAAATATGATGGTTTAGGTCATTTTTTCACTAATTAGGTCAATTTGTAATGAATTTCAATTTCATTTATGATAATGAATTTACATTCATTTAATGAAAAATACCCCTAATTTGGAAGAATTGGTGAAAAATTTGGGTCCCTGGTCATTTTTTGGTCAAAGGTGCCCTTTTTAGGTCAAAATGGCCTCTATATAGGGGTAAAAAGTCATTTTTACTATTCATTTTCAATTTGCCTTTTGACTTTTCTTCTCTGAGCCTTCTGAGTTTTTTGCCATGGTTATCCTAATTCATGAGCACCAGTTCGAGTGAGGGCATCAGTATCTGTGACCACCTGGCTATGGACCTCCGGTATGTACCCCATTAACTTGCTTTGTGAATTTGATGCATATAATTTGAAAAAAATTCAAATTTTCAGGATAAAACCCTCTTTTTTTCATTTTTCAAATTAAATAGCACTTTAAAACATTTTAATAGTGTGAATACTTCCCTTTTAGTATCTCTGCAATTTTCCACAATGCTTTTGCAATTTTAAATTGTGCGTACACACATAGAAATTAGGGCCCTTTTCGCTTTTAAAATTTTCTCTGGCGAGTATAAATTCCTGTGCGCTTTTGATTTTTTAAATAGCGCGTACAAGTAATTCTTTTAGCATGTACAAGATGTTGTAGCATGTATACCTTAGAACAATGCTTTTAATATTTTAAATAACGTGTACACCATTTAAAATTGTGCTTTTTCCTTTTAGCACTTTTAATCATTTTAATAGTGCTTTTACCCTGTTTGGTATAAAATGCCAATTATTAAGTTAGTTTTCTAAACTGTCCAGTGTTGTCAATTAGTCGATTGGCTTAGGTAACAAGCCCGATTTGGTAGAAAGTCATAGGATGTCAGTTTGAGTCAAATTAGTTTGAATTTTTGATTGCCAATCTTGATTTAGATGATGAATGATGTTAAATTTTCTGCCCTCTTTGAATAGAATCAGGAAAATTGATTGTGGTTTGATAATTTTTAAATGTTTAATTGACTTAGGATGATTCAAAAGATATTTTTTTCAAAAACTGATGTGATTTAAAATTGCTTTTTGCAGGCCGAGATTAAGTCACTCACCGTTAGAGGTTTGTATCCCTTACCTTTTCAGATGATAGATGACCTCGGTGGTCTATATTGCTGACTTATTGGCAGATGTGGTCTTTCATTTCTACTTGTTCTACCTTGATTCAAAGTGAATCAGGGACTCATTACAGCTATGGTAGAGAGCTGGCACTCTGACCATAACATGTTTCATTTTCCTATGGGAGAGATGACCATCACTCCCGAGGATGTGTATCACATCTTCTGTATCCCCACTCATGGAGAGTTGGTGTATTATGATCAAGTATATGATGGCACAACTTGCCGATAGGTGTTTTAGGACCCGACTATTGGTGATGATCATATCTAGTGGGTGCAGTTCCTTTCTTTCCTGATTCTTCCTATGGTCCCAAGTGCTTTGATTGGCCGCTTCATTATTCCTGATCGTTGAGGGCATGGTTTCTTGGTTGGTTGGGGGCATATCCTTGAGGATCTAATTGCTCAGCCCTGATGGTTTGATTGGGGTACTTGCGGTCTTTCCCATTTATACCATGAGCTGCATTCGATTGTATATCGTCATGGAGTGACTCTATCTACATGAGTCATTTTGCTACAGCTATGGACATGGGAGCATATCCTAGTGACTAGGCCTATCTCTATGAGGCACCATGATCCTAGGTGGCCTTTTGCATCAATGTATGAGGGTATGGTTGTGCAGGCCCACTTGGGCAAGTTGGATTACTAGTGGTGCATTATTGATAATGTAGATAAGGTCATATGGTGACCATATATTGGATGTGAGGCATGGCTAGAGGATGCATCTAAGCTTCCTTTCATGTGTACACCTAGGTGGATGATAGGGCACACTTTGCTTATTATTTAGAGATTCTATTTCCTCTAGGTATTATGATAGTATGGTCATACACAGGGTATGCCATAGGGTTTGGCACTATATACTCAAGTTTAGGTGGAGAGGTCCATGTGGGGGCCACAGATTGATTAATGGATAGCTCGCCAGGAGGTATTGTAGCTAGGTCACTTGCCTTTGGATATGAGAGATCATATCATAGATGCTAGCATGACTGATGATTATGCTGATTGGTTCACTTAGAACCCCTTTTTGAGGTTCACAGATCTGATAGAGCGGGTGCTAGGGATAGAGGAGGAGTCAGATGATGATGGGGGTGATGGGGATGGAGGTGGGGGTGGTCAGAGATGAGCTTGTCAGGGATGACCAAGTCATCAAGAAGGTGGAGGAGGTAGAGTTATAATCCCAATAATTTCTTTTGCACCTATTCCTCCTAGGGGTGGGGTTCAAATGAGGGGTGGTCAGCCTAGAGTTTGAGGTGCTGGTGTGGATAGGGTTTTACATCGAGTTGCTGTGGATCCTATAGCTAGATGGGGCTTTCATAGGGTTTGATATTAGAGACAGGTTGGTGCTCAGGTGGTAGCTAATGTTGATGCTTAGGCCACTCTGATTCTACTAGATCAAGCGTAGGGTATTCCAGCATAGGCTTCCCCACAGGTCATGCCACATGTTATTCCATAGGCTCTACCACAGGCTCCCCCCACACAAGTTCTTACTTCTTCTATGATGCCATCTTATTCATCTCTTCCATCTTCTTCCTCTTTCATTCCATCTTTATCTATTCCTTCATCATCCATTCCATCATCTTCCATTCCATCTTCTTTTACTGATCCTCCACTAAATCCCCCTACACAAGTTCTAGCTCAGAATCTTGCACCAGCCTTAGCCTCAGATATCAGATCATTGTAGTCTGAGATGTTATAGATGAGACAATAGGTTACTCAGCTGAGTTTGATGATGTAGACCTTCATGGCTGCAATGAGTCAGCATGGTTTATAGGCTAGTTCCAGCAGACCTCCTGATAGTGACCGTGGTCCTGATGGTGTTGATGTTGCCAGTGGTTCTGGGAGTTGATTTATGTTGAGCTAATATATATTCTTTATTCATTGATGTACATGATGACCTATTTTTTATATCAATACATTGGACTCTATTTGTATCTTTTGATTAGTTGATGTTCTTTATGTTATGTGTTGATACTTGTTGATACTTTGATGGACTTTGATTTCTTGATGTTTATTGCTTTGATGATGATACCATGGACTTTGATGCTTAGTTGACAGACTTACTTTACGTGATGTCATCATGTGTTGGACTTCATTTTTTAGGGTTTTTTCTATGATATGTAGATCTAATGATTCTATCTCATATATGCTTTGTTTTATGCTTTTTCTAGATGCAATTAATGATATGGATGCACATGTTCTATTTATGCTTAAATGGTTGTCTTATGTATGGCATAGAATAGGTGAATGTATGTGATATGGATTTAATGATTTGTAATGATTTATGATATATTATGTTTTATGGATGCAAATGGTACATAAATGTTTTATATGATGATATAATAATTAATGACTAATGTGATGTAATGGTACTCATGGATATATGGATTTATATGATATGGATATATAATGAATATGTAATGGATATATGGTATGCAAAATGTGATGCAACTAGATGATGCCATGAATGAATATGGATATTTAATGATTAATGATTTACAAGGCCCTAAATTTTTTATGTTATATAGATGAATGATGTTGATGAATGTAAATACAATGATATATGATGTATGATGAAAGTAAATGTCATGAGCTTTTAATGAATGGATTTAGATGAATGATGCAATGTGCAATGTTTTTGAATGAACTAAATCAAATGAAATTAATGATAAAACTATGTCTATTTGAATGAAATGATTTAATGGATGTAATGAGCCTTATCTAATGAATTGTAATCATAAATGAGCTTAATGGTTTAATATGAATGATTTCTTAAAAAGAATGCACACTAAATGAGATGAATCTTTTAAAATGAATGCAACCTAATGCAATGGTGTTGGAAATTTGGCTGAAGTGAGTACATAGATGTTGTCATTATGGAAACATATGATCCTCATGAAGATCGCACAAGTTAGAGAGAAAGTATAGCAGAGCGCATCACAAATTTGTCTAAGTGTGAGATAGTGTTTTCACAGTGTACCAGGACATAGTCTTTGTTTGTGACATTGACTGGAGTGAGTTTAGGGCTTGTGCACTTTAACATAGAATCTATGATGGATAATGATGACCCATCTCAGAGCACAAGTCATTACAGCATGTACAGAATTAGTTATGACAGTTTTACCGAAGACAGTGTGAAGTCAATAGGACATAATATGAAGGCAGAATTGGTAAAGAGTTAAGGGATTATTTTGTTTATCAAAATAATGACTTAACAATATAAAGGGATGATAGCCTATATGTTAAATCTTAGATAATGATATATGGAAGCCAACCATGTAAAGTTATTAGCCTTAATAACTTGTATATATATGCAATTGTAATTGTAAAGAAAAGAAGTGAAGAAAAAGTAATGTAATTGTGAAGTGAATGTAATAGTGATGATGCAAAGATAAGAGAAACAAATGAATATTGATACAAGAAGAATAAGGTTATTTACCTTGACCTATTTTGTATACATTGTATATTACTTTTTTGGGTAGCAGGTTCATCTATTAATTAGATTTTGTATTGACAACTCCTAACAGGGTTAAGGCTTCTAACAAGGCTTATAGTCCCTTAATCAGGACTGATACACTATATTCTTGTAATAGACTCCTAACAGGGTCAATATCCTTAACATGATACTTTTGATTAGTGGATCTTTGTGGGTACCATCCCCATCAGGGTTTTCCCTTGGCTAGGGTTTCCTTGAGAACAAATAATGTGTTATGAGTTCTTTGATGTTATTGCTATGCATGTTATTTAGTTTCTTATGTTATGCATGTGTGAAGAAAATTTGTTATATCCATATTTGGGCAAAAGATAAAGTTTGTAGAATACTGATTCACCCCCCCCTCTCAGTATTCCCTATTTCTAACAATTGGTATTAGATCTTAGTTACTTGGAGAAGAATCATTCAAGGAAAGCCTAACAGCTTGAGTAAGATCTCTATGGATATGGATCAGCTACAAAAGAATCTTGATGAAGCTCTTGAACATATTGATATGCTTACTGATGAAAGAAACACTCTGAAAAGGAAATATGATGATGCAAAGAACCTTATTGAGAAATTGAAAAACAAGATAGAAGATCTAAAATTTGAAAAGGAATCTGAAGTTCTTATTGAAGATTGTGATGACAATTTAGAAAAAGAAAATGTGATCCTTAAGCATGAACTGAAGATAGAAAAATTGAAACTAAGTTTGAAGGATGGAAATGACAAAAATGAAGAAAATCTGAGATCTAAGAATGAAAGATTGAAAATTGAAAATGAAGAATTAAGATCTAAACTTGGCAAAGTAACATCTAAATTTGAGAAAGTAAATTTGCAGCATACAGAACTTGAGAAATACAATAAGATTGTGAAAGGTGAATTGACTCAATCCAAAAAACAACTTGAAAGGCTATATTCAAATAGTGAGAAGATCAATGAACAAGTATCTTTTGGGAAACCATCCTATGATAAGACTGGACTTGGATTTAATATATTCAAAATAAATGATGAAAGAAAAGAACCAGATCTGAAAGTATGTAAAAGCATTAATGAAAAGAAGTCAGATGAGATCAACAAATTTGAAGATGCACCTAAAGAAGAAGAATCAATGAAGCAAGAAGAATCACCCAAAGGTATGCAAAGAGAATTCAAAGGTAGATGTTTTGGTTGTAATACTATTGGTCACATGAAGAGAGATTGCAAACGTAAACAATTGAAACCTCTTAATGGTTATTGTTATAATTGTCATGGTTTTGGACATAGAGCTATTGAATGTAGAAAATTTGAAGTTATTGAGAATAATTATGGTAGTAGAATGTTTAGGAATACTAACAATGAAGATAAGAGACCTACTGAAGATATGAACAGAAGAAATAGAGTAGTATGTTATAGATGCAACAAGGTTGGACACATTGCTAGAAATTGTAGGTCACAGATCAATCAACAAGGACCAAGATATCTGAACAATGGAATTGTTTGTCAGATATGTAACAAGATTGGACATATAGCAAGATTTTGTAGAATGAACAATGGAACTTATCATCCTAACCCTAACCCTAGGAATCATGCAAGAAGAAATGAAAGTACAGGAAACAGTCAGAAAGGTTGTTGCAATAATGAAGATGAAGTAAAGTTTGTTAAAGGCACCGATCAAGGAGACATATTCAACATTGAAGGTAATAAGAAATGTGAAGTATCAAGGGGTAAGAGTGAATCCTTACCTGACCTATCTTTAAGCACTTAAATTATGTAAATTGCAGTAGTTTAGGAACTTAGAATTAGTGTAGAAGTAGATTTATGATGAATTAAGTCTTGCACAGTTAATGTAAGGTAGTTTATGATGTACTAATGCTATGGTTAAGAGTACAAAAGAAAATATTATGTTATGCGAGATCACAAGAAGTTTTAAGTCTTGAAGGTTAACAGAAACAACTTTTTGGAAAGAAGCGGCAAAAGAATTATTTGCGATGTCAGACCTAAGTGAGATTCAAGTGATAAAAGGTTATGATCGAAGTTATTTGTCTATCAAAGTGAATCAAAGTGTTTGGAAGAGCAGAAAGTAGTGATTGGAAGCATTTTTTAGTGATTTGGTGAAAGATTGAAGCGCCGAATCTACGGAAGCCCTACAAATCATGAATTTGAGGTATTTATCTTGATAAATCTTTGAATCGGTATAAGAGATTAGAAGAAATCATGGATGTATCCTTAATTAAAAATGTCAAAAATAAGAATAGACCTAGATTGAAGAAAGAACCAGTAGAACCCTTGGAAGATGATCCTAAGTTAGCACTATCAGCCATACCAGATGGAGTTTTGCATTTGGAAAATAAGAAGTTATCTTGGATGTAAGATTGAAACCCTATGTGATAGTGACTTTACCAGTGAGTATCAGAAGATTTACAATCATGATATGTCTTTGAAGCAAGGATATGAAAATTTGAAAGACAATGAGATTGTTAGGTATTCATTGAAATATGACTTTGATGATGAAGAATGCACTAAGATAATTTTGAGTAGAATTCATAATGGGAAATTTTGGCTAGAGGATAGAGTAATAGACATTACTATTGATTTGATTCATGATGTAACTAGATTATCTAAATCTGGTGCTATTCCCTTAAATGAGAAGAATATGAGGAAAATAGTTATTGATAACACAGGTTCATCCTATAATGGTAGAGGAATTGTAATCAGTAAAATCAAGCAAGATGATGTGAGATATTTGTGCAAAATCCTAACCACTAAGTTTTGTGCAAATTCTAGAGAAGATGATATGGCAGCTGGTATGGTACATATAACATATTTGATGTGTGTTGACAAGGTACCAGTAGATATGTGTGAAATCCTGAGAATTCAATTGTTTGAAAACTTGGAGAAGATTAAGAAGACCAAGTATGCACAATTTAGATTTTCTTCTTTGATCACTTATATGTTTTTCCACCTATTAAGAAGATTTCCTTACATAGTTACAGATGATTGGAATGATGGACAAAACACTATGGAAAGAACCAATAAAGTATATTTGAAACATGTTATTGATAAAGTGAATGAGAGTACTATGTTGGTATTGAAGACATTTCAGAGATTGGTATCTAGCAGATCAAGGATTCCACAGTCTGTTGTGGAGAAATATAAAAATGACATATGTTTCATGGTTGACACTGACTTTACCTATATTGAAGCAGTGGAACCTAGAATTGAGTTCATAGACCCTCTTGGCTATGAGATATCTGAGGCAGAGATAGAAGGATATGTCGACATGTTACTTGAGAGTAAGTTGGACACCCAGTGCAAGAGATTTGGAACATTTGAAGAAAACTTCAACCTTGCAAAAGCTATAATGGAAGAAAAGAAGTCTAAGAAGAGAGTGGACAACACTATAAAGAAAATATTAAAGAATTCTGGCATGACAGAGCATGAGTTTGATATTGCAAAGAAGACAACAACATCAATCAAAGGTATTAAGTAGAAAGAAATCTTGTCTATACCTCCCTTCTCATCAAGTGCAGTTGAGCATGAACCTACACAAGTAAAGGTGAAAGTTGAGGAACCTGAGGAAGAACAAGAAATAAGGAAATCCACTAGATCCTCTTCTTCCACACCCAGCAAGAGAGTGAAGGAAAGTGCTACAAGACCTGGTAAGAGGCATAAAGCTTTGGTGCCACCAATCCCTAGGAAAATAGCAGTAATTGAAGATGATGACACTACTATGAAGAAGAAAGCATGGAAACCTAGAATTGAGAGAGTGAATGAAGAAATCATACAAAATGGAGATTTTACTAAGATGAATAAGTACTTGACCTTTATGACTATTCTGAGAGATTGAATCTTGAAAATTTTGTTTTTAAGTACATGATTCTGGATAAGAAGAAATTTGATACTATTCAGGGCAAGATTCCTGATGACCTATTCAAGAAGCTTGTTAATAGGAAAATGAGAGAATAAGAAGAAGATAAAACTATGAGAGATAATATGGTGAAGAAACTATGTGCTGTGAAAGATGATGAGCATCTTAAATAGATTTTGAAGTCCCTTGGCACTCTTTTGAGGACTAAGATGAGAACCATTAGATCATGGAAGGATAGTATGAGCAAGTGAGAATAGAAACAGAATAAGCAATAATTAAAGTTATGGCAGAAATTGTTGGAGAGACTTTAGTTGCAGTAGAGCAAGAGAAAGAAGAAAAATAGGAGGATATTCCCTCTCCACCTGCTATAAATATTGAAGAAGAATCTATGAATGTTGAAGGTACTGAGATTACTTTGGACACTGAAGAAAATGTATTTCAGAACTTAGAGAACATTGTTGAAAATTCAGCTCTTGATGAACTGGATAGAACTGAACAAGCAGAACAAACCCAATCTATGACTGAAGAACCTAAAGAAACTGAGGTTGAAATACCCCTTCTTACAAAAGAAGACATCAGGCTTACTCCTAAGACTAAAAATAAGAAAGAAATTGGATCTTTATTTGAATATTTAGGCAAGGAAGTTGATGATGATGATCAGTTAGAATTGATCACTTCCCTGAATAAAATTATTGGTAAAAAAAAGAAGGTAAAGAATCTTGAAGGTTGTTTGAAGGACTTAATTGAAAAGTTACAAGGAGTTATAACCACATAGATTGTAGATGCAGACCCTCTAGAGAAAGAAAATAAACTGATGAGAACCTTTGATGATGAGTTTACAAATCTATCTGAGATTGCAAAGGTAAAGGCACAAGCAGACTATGAGGCTGAAATGCTTTTGAAAATTAGTCAAAATATAAGAGATGATGTCAATAGTCTGGATATCTGTCTCAAGGATTTGAGGAGACATTTAGGAACATGAAAGTCTTTGTACATATAGTGTACAACACCAGAGATTTTGGTAGCAGAAGAAGACAAGTAGATCAAGCTGAAGGAAATAGAGATTCAGAATGAATCAAACCTTCTTTCTAATCCTAATGTGAAGATTAGTCATGTTGAGAAGAAAATTTGGAAGCTGTATGATGAAATAAGAATTTTGCAAGATGAGAGGAACATAAAAATGAGGAGACTCACTCTTCTAAGAGAACATACTTCCATGAAGATAAGTGTTATTGAAGAGCAGCTAGAAGAATGTCTTACAACTAGGATATCATTTCAGAAATTTAACTTTGAGACCCTCCAAGCATGTCAAATTGCAGCTTATGGACTGAGCACACTACTTAATGTGGTAGATTCCACCAAGAAGTCATGGGAAAAGGAGTTAGAATCTATAAAAGTTGATTTTACAGATTGTGTTGCAAGCCTACCAGCTTTGCAATAAGACACTTAAGGTATAATCTTTTGTGTTACAATTTTGTTAGCCTCCCTACTTTATTTTGTCATTGTTGTCAAAGGGGGAGAGATATACAAAAAATTGAGAATTATACAGAGCATAAGATTGATAGTATTATGTATACTCTTAGGGGGAGTATTGTAGTATATAAGAATTATTTTTGAGGAGATATAAGGGTAGTATATATCTTATACTATGGCCAATTTTGAGACAATTTTGAAATTTTGTTATTGTACACTTAGCCAATTTTGTCATATGTTGCCACCAATGACAAAGGGGGAGATTATTGGCAATTTGGCTGAAGTGAGTACATAGATGTTGCCATTATGGAAACATATGATCCTCATGAAGATCACACAAGTTAGAGAGCAAGTATAGTAGAGCGCATCCCAAATTTGTCTAAGTGTGAGATAGTGTTTTCACAGTGTACCAAGACATAGTTTTTGTTTGCGACATTGACTGGAGTGAGTTCAGTGCTTGTACACTTGAACATAGACTCTATGATGGCTAATGATGACCCATCTTAGAGTGAAAGTCAGTATGTCATGTATGGAATTAGTTATGATAGTTTTACCGAAGATAGTGTGAAGCCAGCAAGATAGAATATGAAGGCAGAATTGGTAAAGAGTTAAGGGATTATTTTGTTTATCAAAATAATGACTTAACAATATAAAGGGATGAAATCCTAGATGTTAACTCTTAGATAATGATATATGGAAGCCAACCATGTAAATTTATTAGCCTTAATAACTTGTATATATATGCAATTGTAATTGTAAAGAAAAGAAGTGAAGAAAAAGTAATGTAATTGTGAAGTGAATGTAATAGTGATGATGTGAAGATAAGAGTAGAAAATGAATATTGATACAAGAAGAATAAGGTTATGTACCTTGACCTATTTTGTATACATTGTATATTACTTGTTTGGGCAATGGGCTCATCTAGTAATCAGATTTTGTATTGACAACTCCTAACAGGGTTGAGGCTTCTAACAAGGCCTATAGTCCCTTAATTAGGATTGATACACTATATGCTTGTACTAGACTCCTAACAGGGTCAATATCCTTAACATGATACTTTTGATTAGTGGATCTTTGTGGGTACCATCCCCATTGGGGTTTTCCCTTGGT
Source organism: Chamaecyparis obtusa (assembly GCA_027943335.1). Classification (NCBI taxonomy): domain Eukaryota; kingdom Viridiplantae; phylum Streptophyta; class Pinopsida; order Cupressales; family Cupressaceae; genus Chamaecyparis; species Chamaecyparis obtusa. The sequence goes on from BSBK01004552.1 coordinate 964,504, forward strand.
CAGGGTTTCCTTGAAAACAAATAATGTGTTATGAGTTCTTTGATGTTATTTCTATGCATGTTATTTAGTTTCATATGTTATGCATGTGTGAAGAAAATCTGTTATATCCATATTTGGGCAAAAGATAAAGTTTTTAGACTAATGATTCACCCCGCCATCTCAGTATTCCCTATTTCTAACAAATGGCACCTAATGAACTTTAAATTAAATGATGTACACTAATGCAATTAACTTTAGTAAAGTTGTTTGATGGAGCGAGCAGGGGGAATAACGAGTGGGAAAGGAGGAATTTAAATTTAAAATGTGGTGAGGAGAGGGAATGGGGGATGTGATACTGATCCCTCAGGGGGTGGTGGTCAATAGGAGGATACAGATGCAAACGAGACTCAAGGTAAGATTCTTGATGTCGGTCTGGGGGTAGGGGACCCAGGGGGGATCCATGAAGGTTCCATGTGATCAGAATAGGATGAAAACTCGAGAATCTATCAAAATTTGGTTAGGCCTTTTTGGCGTTAAACCAATGGGTAAATCTTCTCTCCCACCTATGAAAATCTTATCCAATATTGAGGAGGGAAATTTTTCTATTACCATTCCAAATCAAATAATAGATGTTAATATCTCTCAAATGGCTAACTCCCTTGTGGGGAGATTCCTAGGATCTCATGCTAATATCAAGGTGGTTAGGGCTTTTGTTAAAAGAAAACAGGCTTTGAAAGGCCAAGTGGAGGTGGTTTCTCTTCCCAAAGGATGTCTGGATTTTTCCTTCTCATGTGAGGAGGACTTAAGGAATATCTTGTGTAATGGACCGTAGATGATAGGAAAGCATTCTATGATCCTTCATAAATGGTGTCCTAATCTAAATATGCAAGATCTAAATGTCCAGGCACCAGTCTAGGTGACTCTTCTGGGATTGCCTCTAGAGTTCTAGATGGAAGACATCTTTAAGGATATTGCTAATGTCTTTGGGGAACTCCCATCTATGGATCTTGTCATAGTTTCTAGAAGGTGCCTTACGTATGCTAGGATCTATGTTGGGGTGCACTAGGGAGTGGATATGCCAAAATCTATCACTCTCCAATTCAAACTTGGATCATGGGTCCAGAAGATAGAGTATGAATCAACCCCCTTTGCATGTTTTCATTGCAAGAAAATAGGCCATTGGGAAAAACAATGCCCAAAGCATTTATCCCAAAAGAAAAAATGAAAAAGATATGGGTAAAGAAGTCTGTAAATGGAAAAAACTCTAATGGGGTTAGTATTAATGGGAAGAAAGAAGGAAAGATGGATGGGAAGGACATGTATGTTGAAGGATGTGACACATCTCTCTCAGATACTAAACAAAAAATGGGGGGTAGCATAGAATTTTTAAAGGAATCCAAACCTAAAAGCTCCGATGAGTCCTTTGTAGAAGAAATCCAGAGCAGGCCTTGGGGGGATATAGAGGGTAATGAAAACTTTGATGTGTGTTTGTTTGAAAAAGAAATGTCGGGAGGTTATGGATTTTATTTACCTTCTTAGAATAAGGATATTTGGCAAGATGCCCAAGTCTATTCAATTCTGGGATGTTCAGAGGATAGGAACGAGAAGACTTTTGATACTCCGACAGGATCTGATAAGAAATCACCCTGCCCATCTAAATATGCTAAGTGGGGTGATGAGGTGGATATAGAGGCTACCCTTTTGGGATCTAAAGAATCAAATGAAGAGGGGTGGTCCAAAGTGGAGAAGAAAAAGAAAGTTAAAAATGTTAAGAAAATTACTAATAAAGAAGGTGGGCAGATGAAGAGTGTCTCCTCAATCCTCAGAAGTACTAGAAGCACTAAGAATGGAGTTGTGGGGGCTCCCCATGTTTCCCCAGGAAGACCCTCAAACCAAAAAAAGAGAGCTCTTGAGACCAGCAAGAGCTTAGCGGATGGCAATCAAAAAACCATCCTAGAGTCTGGCCCATTCCATAAACAATGAAGTTTATCTCTTGGAATGTAAGAGGATTAAATAATACTCATAAGAAAAGTATGGTTAAAAACATGATTAGAGACAATAAACCAAATATTGTTCTTTCTACAGGAGACTAAGATGTCTAAGGATAAAGTTGAGAAACTCCAATTTTTTAGTAATGGTTTGTCCCTTGGAAGTGATGTGGAGGGGGCTTCAGGGGGTATTGTGACAAGCTGGAACTTCAATTACATCAAGGGGGAAGTTTTATCCCAAGGTAATAATGTGACTAATATTAGACTCTGGCATATCAAAGATGGCACTTCTTGGGTGTTGACTAATATTTATGCTCCGAATACTAGGTGGGGGAGGAAATATTTTTGGAGGGATGCGTCTAGTTTTAGGAAAGATTTTTCTGATGATGGTTGGATCATTATGGGGGAATTCAACACTCCTTTGAAGGAAAATGAGAAATTTGGGGGTAACCAGCCCAATCTAGATAGCAGAACTGATCTTATGGACTTCATTGACAGTCAAGAGACAAATGGCATAGACTTGCAGGGGATTAATTATACCTAGACCAATAGGAGAGAGGGAAAAGAGCTAATTCAAGTTAGACTTGATAGAGCTCTTGCAAGTAGCAAGTGGTTCAATAATTATTCTTTCTCCTTATTTGCCTATATCAGAGCTGGTTCTTACCACTACCCGATTACCATAAGAGCTGATTTCAATGGACTGAAAAGGAACTTCCCTTTTTGCTTTGAGAAAATTTGGACTATCCACCCTAACTTGGAAAAGCTGATTGAGGAATGGTGGAGTATTAGGATTAAAGGAATGACTATGTTCAAATTTGTAAAGAAAATGAAAAATGTGAAGGACAACATAAAGAAGTGGAACCAAGAAACCTTTGAAAATATCTTTACCAACAAAAAGAAAATTGCAGAAGAACTGAAGGAGATCTAGGATAGAATTCATAAAGATAGGTATGGTTTTCATACTAAAAATGAGGAAGATACTAAACTGGTTGAATATCATGATATTATCTCAAAAGAAGAATGCTTTTGGAGGCAAAGGTCTAGAAATATTTTTTTAAAGGAAGGGGACATGAATTCAAAATACTTCTTTATGACCATGGTGAAACATAGAATGGGAAAAAAAATTTCTAGACTTAAGGTTAACGGGACCATTAGTGAGAAGGAGGAGGAATTTAGAAGTGAGGCCAATAACTTTTTTGGGGAGCTCTTAAAGAAAGAAGAGAACCTGGATAAGGATTGCCAAGAAGAGTTTTTGGATGGCATCCCCTGCATTTTGAATGATGATCACAATAGAGCTATTACTGCTATCCCTTCTATGGATGAGATTCAAAAGGCTATGTTTTCCTTTGAAGGAGATAAAGCCCCTGGTCTGGATGGTCACTACAACATTTGGGGTCAAATTTTGATGCCAATTTGCAATGCCACTACAATTTGTGTATGTTTTTTGTGTTTTTTTTTGCAAGTGCCCCTGACGGTGTTGTAATAGTGACACTATTGTTGTAATTGTGACACCCATTTGGTTATAAAAAAAGAAAAAAGAAAAAGGAAGTGTCATTTGTAATTTGTGAATTCGAAGAGCTACCACGAAGATGACACTACATTTTTGTGTGGCACGAAGAGGGCATCCGAGTTTGGCATGCGCGAGCAAAGATCCCGACACCATTTGGGAAGAGAGCACTGGCACTTGAGGTAGGCATTCAAGCTTTGTCTTCTCATTAACTCAATTTTAGTGGCATTATTTATTTGATAGCATTGTTAATAGTGGCATTGTTTACATCTTAATTAGCATTTGGAATGCTCAATGACCCACGAGCTTTGAGAGCTAGGGCATCATTGCTATTACCTTCAAGGCATTGTGTGAAGTGTTTGAACTCTCTTTATTTTTTTTGCTATTGATATTCACTATGTGGTACTCCCTTTTTGTGATCATTTCATGAGGAAATGTCTTGATGGCTCGCAAGTTTCAAGCTAGGGCATCATACATTGTTTATGAGCTTATTGTTTAATACTTGCATTGTTTACATCTTATCATTTGGAATGCTTGATGACCCATGAGCTTTGAGAGCTAGGGAATCTCTTCTATTACCTTCAAGGAATTGTGTGAAGTGTTTGATCTCTCTTTATTTATTTTGTTGTTGATATTCACTATGTGGTACTCCCCGCTTATGATCATTTCATGAGGAAATGTCTTGATGGCTCGTGGGCTGCAAGCTAGGGCATCATACATTGTTCATGAGCTCATTGTTTAATACTGGCATTGTTTACATCTTTTCATTTGGAATGCTTGATGACCTACGAGGTTTGAGAGCTAGGGCATCATTTTTATTACCTTCAAGGCATTGTGTGAAGTGTTTAATCTCTTTTTATTTGTTTTGCAGTTGATATTCACTATGTGGTACTCCCCACTTATGATCATTTCATGAGGAAATGTCTTGATGGCTCATGGGCTACAAGCTAGGGCATCATACATTGTTCATGAGCTCACTGTTTAATACTGGCATTGTTTACATCTTTTCATTTGGAATGCTTGATGACTTGTGAGCTTTGAGAGGTAGGGCATCATTTCTATTACCTTCAAGGCATTGTGTGAAGTGTTTGATCTCTCTTTATTTGTTTTGCTATTAATATTCAATATGTGGTACTCCCCATTTATGATCATTTAATGAGGAAATGTTTTGATGGCTCACAGGCTACAAGCTAGGGCATCATACATTGTTCATGAGCTCACTATTTAATATTGGCATTGTTCATGAGCTCATTGTTTAATACTGGCATTGTTAATGAGCTCACTGTTTAATATATGGCATCATGGAAACATACATTGATACACTTACTATTTTGAATTTGAGCTTGGGCATCATTGAATGTTATTACTCTCATTGCATGCTTGCTACTATTGTGCACCATATATTGTTTTATACATTATTTATTTCATTGAGACCATGAGCTTGGCATTTGTAATGTATTTTCTGTTATTGGATCAATGCTACCACGTTGTTGAGTCTGTGTATGGCTTGACTATGCACATGCATAATTGTAGATGAGGATCAGTAATATGGTGCCAAGCATTACTTAGATACTTTGGATCTAACCCCATATTTTCCTTCCTTGCAGGTTTTGGATCATACAAGAGCATATTGGATTGAACCCCGAGTCAACACTTCATTACTTCAAGCAATGTTTGGTACCTTCATTATTTATGTTCATCCAATTATGTATGTTTGCATTCATTCATATTCTTCTGAAAGTTGGCTATTAGTGACCATATAGGACCATTCTTGATGTTTTTGGGTCATTTGATGAAAAGATGTAAATAGGGACATCAATAATAAAATAGGGATATCTTCATAGGGATATATTAAGATTAATATCAAAAGTAAAAACATTACACAGTGGCATTTAGATTAAGTACAATATGAATTCACATGCCTTTAATTATGATACACTTTTGAAATTATCACTCATTTGGGCATTTGACAATTGAAGATATAAGTATCAACATATAAATTGTTGCAAAAGGAAGAAACCCATATGTATCTATCATCATTTAATACAAAATATTAAAGTATCCCACAGACACATAGTTATTATTATAACAACCATCCTCTAATCCCATGGTGTACTAGTCTCAAGGTAAGAACAATTTACTTAAGCCATCATATAAGTATCATCCTAAAGTTTAAATAGACATTGACTATGGATATACAACACTGAGCCATAATAAATTACAAAGTTTCACTGCAATTTCTATGTCCACTTACAATAATAAATTATAGAGTTTCACTACAATTTCTATGTCCACTACCATTAAAATATATCACTCCTCCTATTATATAGGCATCCTTCTCATTAAGTGTTTCCATTAAAATATATCACTCTTGTTATATAATGTATATGCATACTTGTTTAAAATACCATACTTGTTTCTCTTAAATATTATTACCATTTCAATCAAATTTACATGACATTAAAACCAAGCCCAAAATGTATACATATGTGTAAGTATAGGAGAAGTTGGATTCTGCAACTATTGAAAAAATATATATACTGATAGTAGCTTATGAGAAACTATACTTGTGCTTACCACACCATACCTCAACATCATAATGCTTATCATTTTCAAGCTTGAGTGAAGCTTCGTACCACACACCATTCATAGATTTGTATGCAACACTGATTTAGGCTAGAGGTAAACTACATGTGTCATGTAAACAACATGGTTGAATGCAGTCTCTTTTATGCATTTTCAAGAGTTTTCCCACCAATACAAGTGTAAATAACACATTTAATGTAATCTATGAATAGTGCATGGTATGAAGTCTCACTAAAGCTTGAAATATATCCACTCCTCATGTTATTGTCAAAATTAAATTCAAATATTTCTCAAAACATTTATTCTTGTAGAATTAAGATATCCTTATCTCAATAATAAAACAATCTTCCATAATAGCTTTTGAATCACATTAACACACACCCATGTTATGTAGCATAGTTTGTTTTAGAAGTGTATGGTTGATGTCCCTATTTTGAAGTGTTTGATCATTTCTATTACCTTCAAGGCATTGTGTGAAGTGTTTGATCTCTCTTTATTTGTTTTGTTGTGCATATACCTTTTTTGATCAACTCTGATATGCACAGGTGATGAACATTCATATTTTCCTAAGCAGTACTTTGAGCTTTTCTTCAACACATGTACTATTGTGAAAATCATCACAAGTCCATTTGTTGCAGGAAAGCTCACAGTACACATGTCTGGATGACATTGTTTACATCTTAGAATTTGGAATGCTCGATGACCCATGAGCTTTGAGAGCTAGGACATCATTGCTATTACCTTCAAGGCATTGTGTGAAGTGTTTGATCTCTCTTTATTTGTTTTGTTGTTGATATTCACTATGTGATACTCCCTGTTTATGATCATTTCATGAGGAAATGTCTTGATGGCTCACGGGCTGCAAGCTAGGGCATCATGCATTGTTTATGAGCTCATTGTTTGAGCAACTCATGTCCCTATTTGATTGGCCAATGCTCTATTTGTTATGTTGAATTTACATCATATATTTAGTCTTAATAAATATCTTATAAAACAACATAAAACTAACCCAAAATACTTTGTCTTAGTAAAATCTTAATAAAACAATATATTTAGTCTCAATAAAATCTTATAAAACAACATATATTGTGTGAAGTGTTTGATCTCTCTTTATTTGTTTTGTTGTTGATATTCACTATGTGGTACTCCCCGCTTATGATCATTTTATGAGAAAATGTCTCGATGGCTCGCGAGCTACAAGCTAGGGCATCATACATTATTCATGAGCTCACTGTTTAATACTGGCATTGTTTACATCTTTTCATTTGGAATGCTTGATGACTTGCGAGCTTTGAGAACTAGGACATCATTTCTATTACCTTCAAGGCATTGTGTGAAGTGTTTGATGTCTCTTTATTTGTTTTTTTGTTGATATTCACTATGTGGTACTCCCAGTTTATGATCATTTCATGAGAAAATGTCTTGATGACTTGCGGGCTGCAAGCTAGGGCATCATGCATTATTTATGAGCTCACTATTTGAGCACCTCATGTCCATATATATATACTTCAAAGGAGGAATTATGAAATATAGTTGTAGGTAGTTATCTCTTCTATAATGATGGAAGAGTGAAAGGCAATGATCAATGAGGTTGCTACTATTAGATCATACATTAACACACTTACTATTTTGAATTTGAGGTCGAGCATCATGCAATGTTATTTTTGTCATTGCATGCTTGTTGGTGTTGTGCACCATATATTGTTTTATACACTTTTTATTTCATTGAGACTGTGAGCTTGGTTTTTCTTTCAGAAGTGTATGGCTTGACTATGCACATGCATAATTGTAGATGAGGATCAGTAATAGGATGCCATTCATTGCTTAGATATTTTTTTATCTAACCCCCATCTCTCTTTTCTTTGCAAGTTCTAGATCACACAGGGGCATACTAGATTCATACTCGGGTCAAAAATTCATCACTTCAGGCAATGTCTGGCACCCTTATTATTTATGTTCATCCTCTTATGTATGCCTGTACTCTTGCATTTTCTTCTGAAAGTTATTTTCCTTTTATATATATATATATATATATATATATATATATATATATATATATATATATATATATATATATATATATATATATATATATATATATACATATATATATATATATACATATACATATATATATATATATATATACATATATATATATATATATATATATATATACATATATATATATATATATACACACACACACACATATATATATATATATATACACACACACACACACACACACACACATATATATATATATATATATATTTATATACATGTAATCTTTAGATGCAAAAATTTCTTTTCCTTTACATGTATCTTTGCATGAAATGAACACAAATTAAACAAGATCATCTAATAATGCAAACTAGGGTACTATAGTCACCCATCTAGTAATTAGTTCCCCAAACCATTACTAAGGATTGAACATAAGTCTAAGTCCCCAAATCTATTGTTCTATGTGTATAAAACAATATATGGTGCACAACAAAAGGAAGCATGCAATGGCAACAATAACATTGCATGATGCTTGAGCTCAAATTCAAAGAAGTAAGTGTATTAATGTATGATCTAATAGAAGCAACCTCATTGTTCATTACCTTTCACTCCTCCATCATTATAGAAGATATAACTACATATAACTAGGGCATCATGCATTGTTTATGAGCTCACTATTTGAGCACCCCATGTCCCTATTTGATTGGCCTGTGCTCAAATAGTGAGCTCATAAATTGCGACACCCATTTGGTTATAAACAAAAAAAGGAAGAAAAAGAAAGTGTCATTTTTAATTTGTGAATTCAAAGAGTTGCCGTGAAGATGAAATTGTACTTTTGAGTGGCACCAAGAGGGCATTCAAGTTTGGCATGCCTGAAGAGGCCAACACCGTGTGGGAAGAGGGCACTGACACTTGAGGTAGGCATTCGAGCTATGTCTATTTGATCATAAACGGGGAGTACCACATAGTGAATATCAACAAAAAAATAAATAAATAGAGAGATCAAACACTTCACATAATATATGTTTCTTATAGCTCACAGTCAACTACAATAGCTCATAGTCTCAATGAAATAAATAGTATATAAAACAATATATGGTGCACAATAGCAGAAAGCATGCAATGACAATAATAACATTGCATGATGCCTGAGATCAAATTCAAAATAGTAAGTGTATTAATGTATGATCTAATAGCAGCAACCTCATTGATCATTACCTTTCACTCCTCCATCATTATAAAAGAGATAACTACCTACAACTAGGACATCATGCATTGTTTATGAGCTCACTGTTTGAGCACCTCATGTCCCTATTTGATTGGCCAGTGCTCAAATAGTGAGCTCATAAATAATGCATGATGCCCTAGCTTGCAGCCCACGAGCCATCAAGACATTTCCTCATGAAATGATCATAAACAGGGAGTACCACATAGTGAATATTAACAACAAAACAAATAAAGAGAGATAAAAAACTTCACACAATACCTTGAAGGTAATAGAAATGATGCCCTAGCTCTCAAAGCTAGTGGGTCATCGAGCATTCCAAATGAAAAGATGTAAACAATGTCAGTATTATACTTAAACAATACCATACCTCAACATCATAATGCTTATCATTTTCAAGCTTCAGAGAGGCTTCATACCATGTAGCATCTACAAATTTGTATGCAACTCTAATTTAGGCTGGAGGTAGACTACATGTGTCATGTAAGCAACATGGTTGAATTCAATATCTTTTGTACATTTTCGAGAGTTTTCCCACCAATACAAGCGTAAATAATGAATTGAACATAATCTATGAACACTGCGTGGTATGAAATCTCGCTGAACCTTGAAATATATCACTCCTCATGTTATTGTCAAAATTAAATTCAAATATTTCTCAAAACATTTATTCTTGTAGAATTAAGATATCCTTATCTCAATAATAAAACAATCTTGCATAATAGCTTTTGAATCACATTAACACACACCCATGTTATGTATCATAGTTCATTTTAGAAGTGTATGGCTTGAATATGCACATGCATAATTGTAGATGAGGATTAGTAATAGGGTGCCAGGCATTACTTAGATCCTTTGGATCTAACCCCATCTTTTCCTTCTAGGTTTTGGATCATAAAAGAGCATACTGGATTGAACCCCGGTCAACACTTCATTACATTAGGCAATGTCTAGTACCTTCATTATTTATGTTCATCCACTTATGTATGTTTTCATTCATTCATATTGTTCTAAAAGCTGGCTATTAGCGACCATATATGATGATTCTTGATATTTTTGGGTCATTTGATGAAAAGATGTAAAAGTTTCTTAAAGGTAGGCATTTGAGCTTTGTCTTCTCATTAACTCAATTTCATTTTGATGGCATTTCTTGATTTAATGGAAAAATATGAATGTTGATACTGGCATTGTTTACATCTTTGCATTTGGATTATTTGATGACCTGCAAGCTTTGAGAGCTAGGCCATCATTGCTATTACCTTCAAGGCATTGTGTGAAGTGTTTGATCTCTCTTTATTTGTTTTGTTGTTGATATTCACTATGTGGTACTCCCTATTTATAATCATTTCATGAGGAAATATCTTGATGGCTTGTGGGCTACAAGCTAGGGCATCATACATTGTTCATGAGCTCATTGTTTAATTTTGGCATTGTTTACATCTTTTCATTTGGAATGCTCGATGACCCATGAGCTTTGAGAGCTAGGGTATCATTTCTATTACCTTCAAGGCATTGTGTGAAGTGTTTGATCTCTCTTTATTTGTTTTGCTATTGATATTCACTAGGTAGTACTACTTGTTTATGATCATTTCCTAAGGAAATGTCTTGATGGCTCGTGGGCTACAAGCTAGGGCATCATACATTGTTTATGAGCTCACTGTTTAATACTGGAATTGTTTACATCTTTTCATTTGGAATGCTCGATGACCCACGAGCTTTGAGAGCTAGGGCATCATTTCTATTACCTTCAAGGCATTGTGTGAAGTGTTTGATCTCTCTCTATTTGTTTTGTTGTTGATATTCACTATGTGGTACTCCCTGTTTAGGATCATTTCATGAGGAAATGTCTTGATGGCTCATGGGCTGCAAGCTAGGGCATCATACATTGTTTATGAGCTCACTGTTTAATATTGGCATTGTTTACTCTTTTCATTTGGAATGCTTGATGACCCACAAGCTTTGAGAGCTAGGACATCATTTCTATTACCTTCAAGGCATTGTGTGAAGTGTTTGATCTCTCTCTATTTGTTTTGTTGTTGATATTCACTATGTGGTACTCCCTGTTTATGATCATTTCATGAGGAAATGTTTTGATGGCTTGTGGGATGAAAGCTAGGGCATCATACTTTGTTTATGAGCTCACTATTTAATACAGGCACTGTTTACATTTTTTCATTTGGAATGCTCGATGACCCGCGATCTTTGAGATTTAGGGCATCAGTGCTATTACCTTCAAGGCATTGTGTGAAGTGTTTGATCTCTCTCTATTTATTTTTCTATTGATATTCACTATGTGGTACTCCTTGTTTATGATCATTTCATGAGGAAATCTCTTGATGGCTCACAGGCTGCAAGCTAAGGCATCATACATTGTTCATGAGTTCACTGTTTAATACAGGCATTGTTTACATCTTTTCATTTGGAATGCTTGATGACCCATGAGCTTTGAGAGCTAGGGCATCATTTCTATTACCTTCAAGGCATTGTGTGAAGTGTTTGATCTCTCTTTATTTGTTTTGTTGTTGATATTCACTATGTGGTACTCCCTATTAATGATCATTTCATGAGGGAATGTCTTGATGGCTCGCGGGCTGCAAGCTAGGGCATCATACATTGTTCATGAGCTTACTGTTTAATACTAGCATTGTTTACATCTTTTCATTTGGAATGCTAGATGACCCGCAAGCTTTGAGAGCTAGGGCATCGTTTCTATTACCTTCAAGGCATTGTGTGAAGTGTTTGATCTCTCTTTATTTGTTTTTCTGTTGATATTCACTATGTGGTTCTCTCTGTTTATGATAATTTCATGAGGAAATGTCTTGATGGATCACGGGCTACAAGCTAGGGCATCATACGTTGTTCATGAGCTCATTGTTTAATACTGGCATTGTTTACATCTTTTCATTTGGAATTCTCAATGACTCGTGAGCTTTGAGAGCTACGACATCATTTCTATTACCTTCAAGGCATTGTGTGAAGTGTTTGATCTATCTTTATTTGTTTTACTATTGATATTCACTATGTGGTACTCCCTGTTTATGATCATTTCATGAGGAAATGTCTTGATGGCTCGCGGGCTGTAAGCTAGGGCATCATACATTGTTTGTGAGCTCACTGTTTAATACAAGCATTGTTTACATCTTTTCATTTGGAAGGTAGGGATTCAAGCTTTGTCTTCTGATTAAATCAATTTCAGTGGCATTGTTTACATCTTAGCATTGTTAATAGTGACATTGTTTACATCTTAGCATTTGGAATGCTCGATGACCTGCGAGCTTTGAGAGCTAGGGCATCATTTCTATTACCTTCAAGGAATTGTGTGAAGTGTTTGATCTCTCTTTATTTGTTTTGATGTTATTCACTATGTGGTACTCCCCATTTATGATGATTTCATGAGGAAATGTCTTGATGGCTCATGAGTTGCAAGCTAGGGCATCATACATTGTTCATGAGCTCACTGTTTAATATTGGCATTGTTCATGAGCTCACTGTTTAATATTTGGCATCATGCAAACATACATTAATACACTTACTATTTTAAATTTGAGCTCATTCATCATGCAATGTTATTACTATCATTGCATGCTTGTTGGTGTTGTGCACCATATATTATTTTATACACTATTTATTTCATTGAGACTGTGAGCTTGACATTTGTAATGTATTTTCTGTTATTGGATCAATGCTACCATGTTGTTGAGTCTGTTTAAGACTTGCAAGGTTTTACCTCAAAATTTAGCAGTAATAAAATAGGGACATCAAATAGGGACATCAGTAATAAAATAATACACTTACTATTTTGAATTTGAGCTCAGGCATCATGCAATGTTATTGTTGTCATTTCATGCTTGTTACTATTGTGCACTATAACAGCAACAAGAATGCAATGTTATGAAATTTTGGGATTAAATTGGTGAGTTTGTATACTTTCTCCATTTTAAACTAACCGATGATTTCAAAGGAGGAATTATGAAATATAGTTTTAGGTGGTTATCTCTTCTATAATGATGGAAATATATCACTCCTCATGTTATTGTCAAAATTAAATTCAGATATTTCTCAAAACATTTATTCTTTTAGAATTAAGATATCCTTATCTCATTAAATAAAATAATCTTGTATAATAGCTTTTGAATCACATTAACACACACCCATGTTTTATAGCATAGTTCATTTTAGAAGTGTATGGCTTGACTATGCACATGTATAATTGTAGATGAGGATCAGTAATAGGGTGTCAAGCATTGCTTAGATCCTTTGGATCTAACCCCATCTTTTCCTTCCTTGCAAGTTTTGGATCATACAAGAGCATATTAGATTGAACCCTGGGTCAACACTTCATTACTTCTAGCAATGTTTGGTATCTTCATTATTTATGTTCATCCACTTATGTATGTTTGCAATCATTCATATTCTTCTGAAAGTTAGCTATTAGTGACCATATAGGACCATTCTTGATGTTTTTGGGTCATTTGATGAAAAGATGTAAAAAGGGACATCCGTAATAAAATTTGTTTTGTTGTGCATATACCTTCTCTGATAAACTTTGATATGCACAGGTGATGAACATTCATATTTTCTTAATCAGTATTATGAGCTTTCCTTCCAACACATGTACTATTGTGAAAATCATCACAAGTCCATTTGTTGTAGGAAAGCTCACAGTACACATGTCTAGATGTCTACATGTTTTTCACCTGTTCATATACCAAATGATGAATGCTCAATTGTTGTAATGGAAAAGCATTAGAACCATCCATATATGACCTTCATTATTTATGTTCATCCACTTATGTATGTTTGCATTCATTTATATTCTTCTGAAAGTTAGCTATTAGTGACCATATAGGACCATTCTTGATTTTTTTGGGTCATTTGATGAAAAAATGTAAATAGGGACATCAGTAATAAAATATGGATTGTTTTCATTGCATGCTTGCTGCTGTTGTGCACCATATATTGTTTTATACACTATTTATTTCATTGAGACTGTGAGCTTGGTTTTTCTTTCAGAAGTGTATGGCTTGACTATGAACATACATAATTGTAGATGAGGATTAGTAATAGGATGCCATTCATTGCTTAGATATTTTTTTATCTAACCCCCATCTCTCTTTTATTTGTAGGTTCTGGATCACACAGGGGCACACTAGATTCATACGTGGGTTAAAAATTCATCACTTCAGGCAATGTCTGACACCCTTATTATTTATGTTCATCCTCTTATGTATGCCTGTACTCTTGCATTTTCTTCTCAAAGTTATTTTCCTTGTATAGTATATACAAGTTATTTTTCATATATATAAATGTAATCTTTAGATGCAAAAATTTATTTTCCTTTACATGTATCTTTGCATGAAATGAACACAAATTAAACAAGATCATCTAATAATGCAAACTAGGGTACTATAGTCACTCATCTAGTAATTAGTTCCCCAAACCATTACTAAGGATTGAACATAAGTCTAAGTCCCCAAATCTATTGTTCTATGTGTATAAAACAATATATGATGGACAACAACAACAATCATGTAATGACAGCAATAACATTACATGATGCTTGAGATCAAATTCAAAATAGTAAGTGTATTAATGTATGATCTAATAGCAGCAATCTCATTAATTACTAAGCCAAATGGGTTTTTTGATTTGAAAGACTTAGCAGCTTCCAGGGTCATTTTCTTTTCTGTTGTGTTAACAGGACGTCTGCTAGAAACATTATGACTGCACATCCCTTTGCTCATCTCTTCAGTTTTTTTTTTGTAGATTTCACCATTTGACATTTCTTTTTGGTAAGAGATGGTTGTGAAAAAGATATTTCTATTTTTCATTCTGAGAAGATCCAAAGTGATTTTGAGTCACAGAGGAAATGCCCCGATCCTTCCATAAGTGTTATTCTGATGAGTTCTGATCACTTGATGAACATAAAATTATCTGTTGAGTTGAAAATAAAATCAATAGAAGATGCTAAAAATGAAGTGAAAAAACCTAAGGTTTCTTCTCAACGTAAGTAAAATCCTTTCCCTCAATGAAAGATTAAAGTTTTTCCAAACTCGTTTCTCCCAAATTATGGGAAACTTTGAACTTACCATTTGAATAACCACAAGTTTTTATTTGTATGCAGGCCATTTTTTTGAGTCATGAATATTTCCATCCATCTCTTACCGAAAAGGAATGTTAGATGGTGAAATCTACAAAAACAAAAATTGAAGATGAGCAGAGGGATGCTCAGTCATAAATGTAGATATCACAACAGTTGAGAAATATAAATGTAGATATCCAAAAAATTATATGTGTATTAATGTTATTGTTGTCAAAATAGTATGTGTATTAATGTATGATCTAATAGTAACAACCTCATTGATCATTACCTTTGACTCCTCCATCATTATAGAAGAGATAACTACCTACAACTATATTTCATAATTCCTCCTTTGAAGTCATAGGTTAGTTTAACTATTGGACAATGAGCTGATAGGATTTTTGAATAGATTTGAATAAAAACTAAGAGTATTGAATTTTATCATGCAATGTTATTGCTTTAATTGCATGCTTGCTGCTGTTGTGCACCATATATTGTTTAATACGTTGTTTATTTCATTGAGACTATGAGCTATTGTAGTTGACTGTATTTTTTTGGGGTCTGATCTATTGTAGTTGTTTCTTTTGACAAAGATAAACATGACACATTTTGTTGGGCTGATTGGGTTGGCCTGGTACCATTTACATGGCCTGGCCATATATTAAACATTGAGCTCATGAACAATCATCCTACTACTTACACTGCAATTTCTATGTCCACTTACAATAAAAAATTACAGAGTTTCACTATAATTTCTATGTCCATTGCCATTAAAATATATCACTCCTCTTGTTATATAGGCATAATAAAATAATCTTGCATAATAGCTTTTGAATCACATTAAAACACACCCATGTTCTATAGCATAGTTCATTTTAGAAGTGTATGGCTTGACTATGCACATGCATAATTGTAGATGAGGATTAGTAATAGGGTGCCAAACATTGCTTAGATCCTTTGGATCTAACCCCATCTTTTCCTTCTTTGCAGGTTTTGGATCATACAAGAGCATAATGGATTGAAGCCTGGGTCAACACTTCATTACTTCAGGCAATGTTTGGTAGCTCCATTATTTATGTTCATCCACTTATGTATATTTGCATTCATTCATATTTTTCTAAAATTTAATCTTTATGAGCTCAAATTCAAAATAGTAAGTGTACTATTTTATTACTGATGTCCCTATATATTGCCGTCGACAGTCATGGATGTGAGATGTTCCTATATCAATGAGATGGATGAAGAAGAATATCAATGACATGAATGAAATGTACAATAATGCTAGATGTTTGGCATGTTCTAATGATTGTTTTATATGTACTAATCTTATTCACCTTGTTTTATATGTCCTACTTATATATCTATCTTTGATCTTTTGTTAAGAGAAATTTCATTCTAAAAGAGTGTATTTAATCTCTATATGCTTAAACAACCTCACTAGTTAAGAGTGTTCTCATTTGTAGTGGGCATGAAAAGAATCAAATCACTTGAAAGACACCAGTATTTAGACATGCACAAATTAGTGACTTGATTAAGAAAATTTCCTTTCTTTACAATTGCATGGTTGTCTTTGGTTTGTCATTTTATTTTGAGTGTATAGTGTTTTAAACCAAAGACTTCGACTTAGCCAAAAAATGTGCAAGTCTACATTAGTATGTTTCTTTTTATTGTAATTATAATTAGTATGAATGAACAAAATAATGAAAATGCAATATTTGTCAAAATAGCATCGATGACTTTGGTCAATGTGCCTATGTGTCAATGTGGTGTTGGCCCATGCATGTTGAAGACGTCACACACAAAAAGTAGTCCTGGGCGTCAATTTTGGGTTTTCCCAAATAGGAAAAAAATATGGATATTTCATAATTATATTTTTATGTTTTAAAATAATGTGACAATTACTCATTTTATGAAGAACTAATGTACATTTAGTATTGTCAGGGAAATACTGGATGTCAATACTTTAGGTGGGTCGATCAAACCACATTTACATCTACCACATTTCATTGTCTCATAAGGTTCATCAAACGATCCAATTTTTGTAATCTAAGTCTCTTAGCTCAGTTCACCAAGAAGAAGACTTCTCCCAAGTCATCATGGACACCATAGTGATCTATGAATCTCCAATGTGCAAGTTCTGCACATCGCTCTCTTGACATAACACCTAACTCATTCAAAACTATGGAAAAAATGGTAGATGATCCTAGCGATCCTTCACAACCCGATCTCAACAATAACGCAAAGAGTATCTTGATTCTGTCTTCAAGCCGATTAATGCACAGTCTACTCAAACTCCAAGTCAAGTCACTGCTACACTCCATAGGAACAAAGCACACCAAATTCAGACCAAAGAAGTCAAGAAGTCACTCAAATTAGATCTGAATGCAATCAGGTCCACATATATCCCATGAACACATAAGGAAGAATGCATCTCTGATCACCACACTAGCTTCTTGTGTGAAAGCTTTCACTGTCACAAGTCTTGATTTGGTAGGATCTATTTGAAATCCAAGTCTCTAGACTTGACTCAATAATCCACGACCCACTATCAAATCTACTACAAAGTTATCTCTAAATGATCCATAACCAAATCACGAGTAGGAACCAGATCTGCAAGAACATTGTTCTAAATCGACAATTATATATATATATATTTTTTTTTTTTTTAAAAATTGATTGTTGTCATAACTATGATGGAATTACAACAGTGATGGGTATCCATTGCAAACATCTAACATATAGCTATTGCATTAACAACATCGATGTTGGAACAAATCATAAATGATGAATGTCCATTGTAAATTTCCAATGCATGTCTATCATATGTACAACATAGTCATTGTTACAAACCATAAATGATGCACATCCATCATAATCTTGTGATGGAAATCCATTGCACTAATAGCATTTTTGTTGGTGAACAGGTTAATAATGATAGCTACCCATTAGAATATTCTGACAGGTCACCATCATTTCTATTTGTTGTGAAGATTAGGTGTCACAATATGGATGACCACAAATAGGTGCGATGATAGGTTCACTTTGTTGACACCCAATTTTTGTGATGGGTAAGGGTGTCATAATTATGACACCTAGTTAGTTTTTATGACTTCAAAACTATGACATCAGGTAGTGTTGCTCAATTGATAGTATACGGTCAAAATTGGGATGTTTGGCCATCAGAAAAAGGTCTCAAATGTACTAGTGGGTTATCCTCTTTTCTTCTTTCAAAAATACTGGAGGATTTTGAAAGATGATGTTACAAATGTAGTTAAGGAATTTTTGGGGACTAGAAGGATCCTCAAGGAACTGAATGGTACATTTATTTCTTTGATCCTAAAGAAAATAGGGGCTGATAGTATGGACCATTTTAGACCTATCAATTTATGAAACTTGGTGTATAAGATTATTTCAAAAGTCCTCACTTCCAGAATTCTCCTTTTTCTTCCTTCTCTTATCTCTAGACAACAAAATGGCTTTGTCCCTGGTAGGCAGATCCTGGATTCTATCATCTTTGTCCATGAAAATATACACTCTTTGACCATGTCAAAGAAGGAAGGTTTCTTACTAAAACTTGACCTATCTAAAGCCTATGACAAGGTTGATTGGGATTTTTTGAAGGCTACTCTAGAGGCTTTTGGTTTCAATAAAAGAAGTAGAGATATCATTCACTACTTGGTCTCCTTTTCCACTTTCTCTATTCTTTTGAATGGCTCTCCTACTCCTTTTTTCAAGTCTTCAAGAGGTCTTAGATAGGGGGATCCCTTATCTCCAATTCTATTTGTTATCTTGAGAGAATGTTTGGGTAGACACATTGGAAGATTGGTTGATAGAGGAGAATTCATTGGTCTGAAACCTTCCTCTATGGACTTGATTTGTTTGCAACAAAAGTTTGTGGATGACTCCATAATAATGGGTGAAGCCTCTATTAAAAATGGAAAAACCAGTAAAAAAGCCCTTGACAACTATGTTGCTACTATGGGTCAGAGTATTAATTGGAGTAAGAGCTCTATCTTCTTCATTAATGTACCTAAAAAAGGACAAGCAAGGTTAAAAAGAATTTTGGGTTGTGAGGTTGACTATCTCCCAGGGTCTTATCTTGGCCTACCTCTATGCCTTACTCCTCCAGACTCTTTTTGGCGAGACATGATTGATAAATTTCACAAAAGTCTAGTTGGTTGGAAGTGTGCTCTTCTTAGCCAGGCTAGTAAGATTTTTGTGCTCAAAGCTACCCTCCAAAATATTCCTCTTTATGCCTTGAGTCTATTCAAAATACCTAAGAAGTTTGTAGAAAGCATAGAGAAAATCCAAAAGAACTTCCTTTGGTCCGGAGTGGAGAAAAATAAAAGAATGGCTCTTATAGCTTGGGAGAAGGTTTGTAAACCTACTAGGAAAGGGGGTCTTGGTCTTCACACTATAAGAAGTATGAATGAGTTTCTTAAGGCTGAAATCCTTTGGAGATTGTTCAAGGACCCAAGAGAATGGAGCACTATATGGAACAACAAATGTAATAGGGATAGTTTTGATTTCAATAACTTTTTAAACTATGATTCTATCCAAGGTGGATCTTGTACTAGGAGAAATGCTTTAAGAAGAAAGGATCTGATTAAGAAGGGAATCAAATGGAAGGTTTGTAATGGAAAGAAAATTCTCTTTTGGGATGACACCTGGATGCTTGATAAGCCCCTCAAGGAGGTTCCTATTTGGAATGATAATATTTTCCAATGCAAACAGATTTTGGGCATTAACATGGAGGACTACTGGGAGGGGGATAAATGGACTAATTTGGCTAGGATAGATCCTTCTCTTAGAAGCCTAAATAAAATGTTGAATGTTGTTGTTCTTTTTGATGAAGAGGATACTCTAATTTGGAAATATACTGCTAATGGCATGTTCTTAGTTTCCTCTCTATACATGCAGAACTTTGAAGATAGTCCTGAACCATGTTGGGCTAAGGTCTAGTTCAAGGGATTAAGTCCTAAAATTAATGTTTTCTTTTGGATCTTATTGCAGGATAAAGTTCTTATAATTGATAATCTTAGGAAAAGAGGCCTTGTTCTAACTAATAGGTCATGTCTTTGCCAAAAAGATGAGGAGAATATCAACCATATGACTATCCACTATTCTTTTGCTAGGCAAATTTGGGGAAAATTCCTTGATTTGATGAATATGGAGTGGGCGTTCCCTCAAGACATTCAGGAGCTATTCACTTGCTGGAAGCCACCTACTAACAATAAGTTCTTAATCTCTTTTTGGAACTTCTTCCTTCCTTTCATGTGTTGGGGGGTCTGGAAAGAAGGAATGACATAATTTTTAGAAACAAGGAGGCCAACTGGGCTATTATTTCCCACAAGATTAAGAGAGCTCT
This sequence comes from Chamaecyparis obtusa, assembly GCA_027943335.1. Lineage (NCBI taxonomy): Eukaryota > Viridiplantae > Streptophyta > Pinopsida > Cupressales > Cupressaceae > Chamaecyparis > Chamaecyparis obtusa. Next base: position 985,246 of record BSBK01004552.1, read on the forward strand.
TTTGGAGAATTTGGGGTTGATCAATAGTTATCAAGACCTGAAGGATGACTAGGAGGCTAAAATATATAAGAATTGGAAGTTTGAAGGAAGGAAGGCCCAAGATACCAAAAGAAGTCTGAGAGAAGAGGCTAGGTGGGACTGTCCCCCTAATGGTTGGGTTAAAGTCAGTTTTGATGGTGCCTCTAAGGGAAACCCTAGAATTGTTGGCTATGGTATAGTTATCAGAGATGATTATGGGAATTGAAAAGGGGCTATGGCCAGTCCTATAGGTTTTAATACCAACCATGTGGTGGAGGCTAATGCTACTCTTTATGGGTTGATATTAGCCAAGAGGAAGAATTATACTAAAGTTTGGATTGAAGGGGACTCCCTAAATATTATAAATTGTTTGAAGAACACAGTGAACCCATTGTGGACTATAGACAATGTTATTAGCAAGGCTAAAAACATTATTGAATCCTTTGATAAGTGTATGATAACCCACAATTTTAGGAAGGCCAACGTGATGGCTAACTGGGCTGCAAATGTGGCTTGTAAAAGCCAAGTGGATATTGAGTGGAATGATGTTCTTGCTCTCCCTTTTTAAGGGACATCATTAATTAACAAGGATTGGAAAATTAGCAAGCAAAATTTTTTTAATGAAGAGCATATTAATGAGTATTGATTGCAGTAATTTGTGTGAAGATCATGAAGGACAGTGGGCTGAATCTGAGATAATTATTGGGACTTTTTGGCATGATTTATGGGTCCTTCAGAACATTAAAGGGTTTTATTACAACCCAAAGGATAATTTGCAAAGTGCTAGGATTAATCTTGAGAAGGGCTTTCTGATCTCTCACAGAGCTACGGGAGGTAGGAAGAGAAGGTGCGAGCTGGGGAACTGTAGTGACTAGAAACAGAACAAGGAGATATGGAAAATAGTCAAAGATGGGGGTTTGGCAGCTTACATGGAGAGACTGCATGGAGGGAAAGTTGTTGTGACCAGGAACTTCATCAAAACATGGAACAAGAGGAGTGTTATGGTTGGTACACAAAGTATGGAGGTGATTGAGGAGGTTATAGTAGAAGCGACGGGCTTCATGACTTAGGGCATCAACTTCTACAGGGATAGGAAGATTTCAAACAAAGCCTTGGACGTTTTTGCACCTATGGAGTAGGACAAAAAATGCATGGTTAAGGTGGACAACTCTTACTTTAATCCTAAGTGTATATCTAGGCCTTGGCACCTTGTTTTGTTTGTGATTATTGGCTACATTACCCTTGATGGTCAATATACTAAAATTTACAACCATCATTTAATCCTTCTAAATCACTTTAGGAATGGGGTAAAAATTAATTTTCCTTTTTACCTGCTGAGCTCTTTGAATGCCTCTATCCTCCATTGGAAAAGGGATCTGGAGGGTGATCATGCTTTCCATGAAGGGCTTATGGTCCTCATTTATGAGGTTTTGAAATTGAAGAAGGTGGAAAGAACCTGAGTTAACTAAAAAGCCCTTGAGGATTATGAAACTGATGGGAAAGAGTTTGAGGAGCCTTTTATGGAGGATACAGAAGAAGATGAGGTGACTCTAAGGAGTACTAGGATTCCACCCTGAAGAGAAATAAAAAGAAAAGGAAGGTGGAGGATTTGATCATAGAAATGGATTTAGAGGAAGAGGAGTACAGGGAGGAAAGTTCTAAGAAGCAGGGAAAAAATAGAATGGAGCCCATTGGTAAATGCACCAGATCCAAAAAAGAGAAGAAGAAAGTTGTGAAAAGGGTTTTTATATGCTCTGATGAGGGCTCTTCCTCTTAGGAAAAGATTAATCAAGAAGACCGTGTGGACACTGACCCTACTGTGGAAGAGAGTGTGGGTTGAGGATAATATCCTGCATGAGGTTGCATAGGCTGTGACTAATATTGAGAAAGATGAGAACAAGAAGGATAAGGTCAACATGGGGAAGGAGAATGTGGAGAGCTCTAAGGAGAAAAAAAAGGGAGGGAATAAGGGTTTTGAGAAGATGGAGGGAGGGAACAAGGATTTTGAGAATTTGGGTTGTCTGGGATTTTTGACTACCCTCAACAATATGAAAACTAACATTACTGCGATGAAGTCTCATATTCACCAGCTAAAAAAGGAGACAGAGGTCCTTAAAAGGATGCACCTAGGGGAGAAAACTATGGGCCAGACAATTGATGAGCTCATTGACACTATCGCAAGGATTGAGGGTCTTGCTATCTTCAATGACAAAATTACTGCCATGGAGAAAAAAATTGAAAATAGTAATGGAATGAACAGGAAAATTGAGATTATGGAAAAAAGAATTGACAGGCTGGAGAAAACAATTGGGAATATAGCAGAGAAGAGCTATGCTATCCTTAAGGTGTCAAATGAGCATGTGAAGATCCTGGTGGACAAGCTAGACAATGGGAAAGGGAACCAAGAGGTCACAGAGGCTAAAGATGATTAGGGTCCTAGCAGGCATACTAGCTCCAGGTTCAGGAAGATGGAGGATGACAAGAATAATGACATTGAAGATCTGAAAATATCCATAGCAAACATGCAGATTCTTGCTGATCAGGCAGCAGAAATGATGAAATGTGTTTAGACAGTAGCTTGCTATCTTGCTATACTTTTGTTGTCCTTTGTCTTTTGTCTATTCTTTTTGTTTAAGGACTCATTTGTGTGGTTTTTTTTGGTGCTGTTGCACTTGTCCTTTTGGAGCTTAAATGCCTATTCTGTAATCCTATTGTAAAAGGTTTTGGGTCCTTTCAAAACCTATTTTTACATAATCAAAACTTTAGTAAAAATGATGCAAGCTAAATGTGATGAACTTTATTGAATCTAGGGAGAAGTCCTAAATGAATGCAAGATTACCTAAATCTAACAAATGCAAGTGAACTAATGCAATACACCCTTGTTTTTTATTTTTTTGATCTCCAACACACTTGATCACATATAGTTTTTGATATTCCTTTGATTTTTTATTTAAATCCACCCCCATTTCTATTTTCCTCTTGCAATTTTTTTTTATGCTAAGAAAGGAAAATACTTTAAATGCATTTAATCTAAGATGTATGAAACTAATTGTCACTATTCAAAAAAATTTGGAGCTTATATTCATCATTGAGTAGTTTGTGATATCTGAATCTAGTACAATCATCACTAGTTCAACTATGATGATATGAATACCTTTTTCACCTCTTACATTTCTTTCCATCCTTTGGTACAACTATCACTAATTGAAGTCAATCATGAGAGTAAGAATATCAATTTTTTTAGATTATATGTTGCAAGTGGATTTTGGTATTATGATATTTAACATCAAAATATCTAAGGTATCCTTTTGCGTAAACAAACAAAGATCTTAGTTTCATTATATGTACAAGTCCTCGATGATTCTTTGATGATCAAATCCTTAAGATGAATAATACATTAAAATTTTGATCTTAAAAAAATCATTCAGAAATCAAATAAAATATCATGCTTTCATCATTTCTTATCTAGTTTAAAAAATTTCATCGATTCTCTAGAAAGACATGATTTCATCAATCAAGTTAACACTTTAGAAATTTTTTGCATTGTTGCTCAAATCCATATTTCAAGTGTAGTTCTATCCATTTCATATTTTTAATCTTGATAAAGATAAGGTCTTTGTGAGATCTTGGATCAAATTTTGCGTTTGGTTCAAATTGGATTAGAATTAGGATTTGATTGAGGGTTCCACTTGTGATTTGATGAATTGAAATGGTGTTTGATTGAAGTTTTTTTTTGATGAATCCTTCCTCATTTACAGTAGATTTCCCCCAGTTTGATGTGATTATGATGTTGGACTTAGGAAAATTTGCAGATTAGGTGACCAAAATATTTAGGTACTTGAAAATGCAACTGTGGGGTTTTATTATGCAGTATATACAAATGCTGGTGAATGCAATATTTACAAGGATGACTACTAGGTATGCGACTGACTTGGACTTCCAATGGCACCTATTTACTAGGTTTTCACCGATTGAATGGATTTTCTTTCTTTTTCTATTTTTCAAGATTTTTTCCTCTTTTTGCTACCAAGGTGCCTATTTGCTAGGTTTTCACCAAGGCACTTTTTCTTTTCTTTTTTTTTTTGTATTTTCTTATTTTTTTCAATTTTTTTCTTTCCATATCATCAAGGAACCTATTTGCTAGGTTTTCACCAAGACAACATCTTTTTGAGGATCATTTCTAAATTTTTTTGGCTTTCTTCATGCTCAATTTTCCACTATTTTTGGTCTTTTCTGCATTTCTAATTTGTTTTCTCTCTGCTTTTCAATGTTTCTGACATTTTCAAGATCTCTTTTGACTATATACAATAAATAGGATGCTCTCCATTTGATTTTTTGATACTCTTTTTCTCTATACCCTTTCATCTACTTTATTTGTAGAACCTTTTTAGATGAATGCTATTGATAGGTTCTTATAATTCTTCTCCATCACAATCAACTAATTTATAGGTGCCTTTCCCAAAAGACAAAGTGATAAAAAAAGGTCCTAACCAGTTTGCTTCCCATTTTCCTTTCTTTTCTCTTTCTACTTCTTGGGATTTTCTTGCAAAACTAAGTCACCTATTTACAATGTTCTTGATTTGATATGCTTGTTATAGATTCTTGACATTCGCTTCTGATACACTTTTAAATGATTGAAGGCTTGTTGTTTTTCATCTAGCAGTTCTAGTTCATGTAATCTAGAAACTCTATAGTCTTCTTCACTTATCAAACCATGTAGGGATACTCTTAAAGATGGAATTTCTACCTCCAAAGGTAAAATTGCTTCTACTCCAAAGACTAAGGAAAATGGTGTAGCTCCCGTTGGCATTTTGATACTTTTCCTATAAGCCCATAAGGTTGGGTTTATTTTTATATGCCAATCTCTACCTGAATTATCCACCATTCTCTTCAATATCTTTAAGATGTTCTTATTTGTCGCTTCTTCTTGTCCATTACCTTGGGGGTAATATATTGAAGATGAGTGATGTATCATGTGGAATTTTGTACATAGCTCTTTTAAATCCTTGTTTTTGAAATGTTTTTCATTGTCGGTTATGATGGCATGAGGTACACCATATCTATAAATTATGTGATTTAGAATAAACAAGGATATTTTCTTTCCTATTACAGTTGACAAGGGTACAGCTTCCACCCATTTGGTAAAGTATTATGTTGTCGTAATGATGAATTTATGACCATTTGAAGATGGTGGATAAATCATCCCTATTAAGTCCAAACCCCATTGATAAAAGGGCCAAGGTGTAGTCATAGGATGAAGCTCTTGTACTGGTACATGGATCAAGCTCCCATGATATTGACACTTATGACAAGTTTTAGCAAAGTGACAAGCATCTTTTTCCATTGAAGGCCAAAAATATCCTATCCTAAGAAGTTTCTTAGCTAGAGTTAACCATTCGAATGTGACCCACAAATCCCCTCATGAATTTCTTGTAAGGATATGTCTAATTCCTCTTTCTCTAGACATCTTAAAACAATTCCATCTAGACTCTTATGATACAACGTGTCAGATATTAAAGTATAATGAGAGGCTTGGCATATAAAGTTTTTCTTTTGATTTCTAGTTTGGTCCATAGGTAGGATTTGGTCTTTTAAGTAGGTATAAATGGCTCTATACCAAGGTGATTCATGTCTTGTTAGAATAAAAATGGTATGAGGATGGGTAGGCTCAAATGCGGGTTTCTCAACTTCTTCTACTAGGAATTCATATATGGCGCTTTGATCTGGTATTTGGAGAAGTGATGCAAAAGTAGCCATTGCATTTGCCGATTTATTCTTATCTCTTGGTACTTGCTCAAATGTTATGAGAGTGAAATATTTCTTGAGATTATCAATCATATTTTTGTAAGGTATCAACTTTTCATCCTTAGTTTGATATTCATCATTAATCTGAATAATGACTAGTTGTGAATCTCCATAGATTTGTAGCTCTATCACTTTCCATTCTAATGCCAATTTTATACCAATGACCAATGCTTCATACTCAGATATATTATTTGTGCATGGGAATATAAATTTGTATGATTTCAGAATTGTAGACCCTTGAGGAGTAATCAAAAGTATTCCCGCTCCTAATCTATGTTGTGTATAAGAACCATCAAAATATAATTGCCATGTTTTTTCTTTAACATTCACAATTTCAAAATCTGGATATTCCACTTGAATTGGATGTTCATCTTGTAATGGTGATTCTACTAATTGATCAGATATGACTTGACCCTTGATAGATTTACAATCCACATATTCTATGTCAAATTCACTTAGCACCACAACCCATTTGGCTAGTCTCCCATTCAATGCTATTTTGCTGAGAAGATATTTCAAGGGATCAATCTTTGCAATGAGTTGAATTCTATGTGATAACATATAGTGGCATAATTTTTGGGAAGAAAAAACTACAGCCAAACATGCTCTTTCAATGAAGGTATAGTTCAACTCATATTTCACCAATGTTCTACTTATGTAGTATATGGCCTTTTCTTTTCTTGATTCATCTTCTTGAGCTAGGAGTGCCCCTAATGAATGTTCAGTCACTGAAATGTATAGAATTAAGGGCTTTCCTCTTATTGGTGGCATCAAATTTGGAGGGTTCATTAGATATTTCTTCAACAAGGTGAAGGCTTCTTCACATTTCTCATCCCATTTGAAAACTATATCCTTGTGAAGGAGTTGAGTAAAATTGTGACATTTTTCTGCTAATTGAGAGATGAACCTTCGAATGGATTAGATCCTGCCTTGAAGAGATCTCATATGAATTATGTTTCTAGGTGCCCCTATTTCCATGATGGCTTTTAATTTAGTGGGGTCTACCTCTATTCCTTTTGCTGAAACAATGTACCCTAGTAGATTTCCTGATTGAACACCAAATACACACTTCTTTGGATTTGACCTTACTTTGAATTGCTCCAATCTTACAAATATTTTATCTAAGATGAGTAGATGTTCTTCCCTTGAGTAGGATTTAGCAAGTATATCATCTACATAGTCCTCCATGAGCTTGTGCATCATGTCATGAAATATAGTCATCATGGCTCTTTGATAGGTTGCTCCAACATTCTTTAGACCAAAAGGCATAACATTCCAACAGAATCTCCCCCATGCACATGTGAATGCTGCCTTGTCTTGATCTTTGGGTGCTATTTTTATTTTATTATAACCACTAAACCCATCCATAAGTGAGAAAATTGAATGTCCTACTATCAAATCTATGATGGCTTCTATGCTTGGTAACATAAAGTCATCTTTAGGACATGCAAGAGTAAGATCCCTAAAGTCCATGCAAATTCTGATAGATTTGTCTTCTTTGCAAATAGGAAGAATGTTTGAGATCCAGTTGGCATAATCAATGGCTCTTATAAACCCCACTTCTAGAAAATTTTCCAACTCTACTTTTACAAGCAAAGCTATGTGTGGATGCATCTTTCTTAGTTTCTACTTCACTGGTCTTACTCCTTTGATATTCAAATGATGCATGATCAAATTTGGATCTAATTCTAGCATATCATCATATGACCATGAAAATTTGATTTGCTTTTCTTTGAAAATTTTGATGAAATCCTTTCTTTCATCACTAGATAAAGATGCTTCTAGGTGTATGATTCTTGGCTCTGATTCTGACCCAATATTCACTTTCTCTGTCAGTTGAATTAAGATAGGTGATCTTTCTTCATAGTTCTTAGGAAAAGTATCTGACCCTTCTTCCTTTGGTACCTCTGTTGGGTTTTCACCATTGGAAACATTCTTTATTTCTTTTTGTTTTTGATTTAATGTTGCCACAATGTGGTTTTCAACATTAAATTCTTTCCATTTTAATTTTTTTTCATTTTTTCAATTTTTTCCAAACTGAAAGGTTGAATACTCCCCTTTTTCATGTCTTCCTAATATTCCATGGTAGAAGAAGCCTCAATCGCATTTAGGTATTGGACCACCAAGTTATCATTCAAAAATGTAGGGAGGATGGTAGCATAATACCCCAAAAATGGGCTATAAGTTCATTAATATCCTGCATCTACATATCGAACGAAATCGACATCAAAGTCCTAATCTAAGGCACATCTAAACATCATCGAATCATAATTGATTATCTTAAATTTTGCATCGAGGAATATTCCTAATAATATTCCTAATCATCATAATTATCTTTAATTTAATGATTATTTGGCGATAAATCACATTTATCCTAAGTTTGATTAATTGAATATTTTCATATTTAATTAATTAGATTTAATATCTTGCCACTTAATTGTGTAATTAAATTTAATTCTATCTATTATTAATTATATTATTTAATTTTGACAATAAATCCAATGTCCTATGAATAATTGATTAAATTCTTATTTAATTAATTAAAGCAAGTTGTCATTATTTAATAATATAGTTTTTAATAAAAGTTTGATTAAATAATTGATTAACCCATAAATCAATTATTTATTTTCAAAAATTAGTTAAGTTGAGCATAAATCACTTTATTATTAAATTAATTCATAAATAAAACATGCACAATCATAAAAGCAGACAACTATCAAATATCAATTAAAGCTAAACTCTATTTTGAGTTAAAACTTAGCTTTTGCATGTTTTTGTGAGTTAATTGTCTTTATTATCAGATAACTCAAAAATCAAGCTAAGTTAATCTGAGTGATTTATGGCTTTTTTCCATGCACCTCCAAAGCCCTGTATTTCTATAAAATCAAGGCTCGGCTCTTCATAATTGATCTCTCAAATTTGCATCTACAGAATCTCATATTTTTGCACAATCACGCTGGAGAATTGGAATTGGAAGGATCAAAGCTTCTTGCGAATCAACATTGTTGTGAGATCAAGTTTGGTTTTTACATTCATTTAGATTCATTTTCATATCATTGTTAGCTTACTTTGCATGTTCATAGATGAATTTCCATATTAGCATAGATTCATATCAAGTTTTTATCATTATTATTGCATAGAAAATACCAAAAAAAATAGATTAATTGCATTCAATTTCATATCCATCTTTTGCATTCAAATCCTTCATTTAGGTGTCATCTAGGTCACTGATCTCGATAAAAATCTGAGAACATTAATCTCACACCTACTAGAAGGCAGTAAATCACTTGGTTAGATAGTTTTCAATTTTGCATGATTTTGATTATAGCTAACCTCTAATGTTTTACTGAAGTGTTGTGTCTACAGATCAGGTACAATTTTCACACACACAGATAGGTTAAATAGAATCCTATTGAATTAATTTTGGATAGATAAGGGTCAAGGGATCAATGTTTTGGTGTAGTTCAATGGGATTTAGGGACATGAATTCATTTTAAGGTTCAAACATTGTATCACTTAAATCTATAATATGTGCTTCTTCAAGATGTTCTAGAGAACTAGGGTAAAAATTTTCCTCACTAGAATCCTCTAAGTTTTCTGTTGGATAAAAATATTGTGGATTAAGCCTAGGGTTAGATTCTTCCATAGTAGGTCTCCATGATGGTATGCAAGGTTATTCTACCCATTGATTTATCTCAATCTCTTGACTTGGTACATTATCTAATACTCCTCGATTAGAACTCAAGTCTTGATTCTGAGATTTGTTATTTTCCCTTGCTAGGAGTGTAGGTGTGGATGATGTCAATCTCCTTATCTTAAGATGACTCACTTGACAATGAGTCCCATTCCCAATTGTTCAATTCTTCATCACTTTGGGAACCTAATTGTAAGATTTGATCATAAACCAAGGGATACTTCTTTTGAGTGTACCCTTGTTCTAGGTATCCTAATCCAGTATTTTATTTTCTATCTCTCCATGTCATTTCAATGGGCTCAATGAGTCCTTCATTTCTTGTTCCTAAAGGTCCTTGTCATTTGTATCCCAATTTCTACATTATTTGAAATACTTTCCCATATTGATGTGTTGGAATGCTTATATTTTGGATGCACTTTTCATGTGGACTTGATTCCTCATCCTTGTATAGCCAATTTAGGATTTCATTATCTTCTTCATCCATGAATGAAGATGTATTTTCCCTCACAAAGTGATCATTATAATTATGAGTTATATTGGATGGCCTTCCAAATGATTTTGGAGATAAGGGTAGATCCATCATGGATAAGGAGTATTCCCCTACACCCTTTTGTTTGATTTGACATTGCTTTTCAAATTTTTTCATCATATGATCCATTTTTTGGTAATGAGAATCTTTGGTGTAGATTTGAATGGATCTAGCTTGGTCTTCTTTCTGTTTCTCAGGAGCACTCTCCTCACTAACCTTCTCTTTTCCTTTTGTCGATGTAGTTAGGTTAGTAGGACTTTGATTATTTTCAACAACAATTCCATTTTCTTCTTTTTCTTTTCCCTTCAAAGATGGAAGATCTTTTGAACTTTGTCCTTGTTCTATTCTTTGGGAAATGGAACTTTCTTCATTATGTGGGACTAAGGAGTCATTAATAGGCTTCATGTTATTACAATATTAAAAGGGGTTTGAGTCCCTACTTACCATGACTTCTTGTCCTAGATAGGGGAATTTGAGACATTGATGGTAGGTTGAGGGTACGGCTTGTATTTCATGGATCCATGGCCTCCCTAATAGAATATTATAATTCAACTTTAGGTCTAGGACTTGGAAAATGGTCTCTTTATGCATTGGACCAACTGTGATAGGAAGTACTATGACCCCTTTGGAAGCTCTCTCTTCATCATCATAGGCTTTTATGGTTATCTTTTTCTTTGGATCTATAGCCTCCTTAGAAAATCCTAAGGCTTTTACCAAGTTTAGGGTACAAATATTCAAGATATCTCCTCCATCAATGAGGACTCTTTTCACTCTGTGCTTGTGGATTAGGACCTTTATATGTAAGGGTAGATTTTGTGGGTGGTTTAGAAACATATCATCTTGTTCTGAAAAAGATAGACAATGGGGTGCAACAAGATGTCCTACCATGTTTTGAAATTTATCTACATCTAAATTTAGAGGTACATTAGTTTCTACCAAGGATTTCTGTAGAATCTCCTTATGAGTTGGTGGGAGCTTGAGTAACTCTAGAATAAAGATTTGAGTAGGGGTTCTTTGAAATTGGTCTACCAAATTATATTATTTTGAGGATGAAGATGAAGTTTGATTTGGTAGGACAATCCTTGGGGCATTTCCTAGTAGAGTAATTTTTTATGCTTGCCCCCTAGTTATAACATTAGATGTTTCTTCCCTTGGCTTCTCTTTTACCATGATAACATTTATGGTGTTTTCATCACCACTTAAAGTATTAATGGTGTTATCATAGGTATGGGAAAAATTGACCTTCTCATTACCTCTTTTTTTGTTTTGATTAGTGTTTGATGACTCACCCTTTTTATGATTTAGGAAAGGATTTTTGAAGGCTGTATGATATTCATTGTTTTGAGTTCCTTCCACCTTTATTGACACAAAAAACCTTGTTGAATTATATTTTAGATGGGAAATTAAAAATTTGGTGAGGGGATGGAAAGGTTCTATACACAAACAAATGCCTACTATGGGAGTGATTTCCACACACACTACCCGATTTAGGTAACAAGTTCAAGAGTCTAGACCTTGTCGAGCTTGTAGCCTTCCGGGTGAGGTTCAAGGGTTCTAGTTCCAGATACTTACATGAATTATATGGAAACTAAGTACATTTAGACACCCTTTTATGAATTGTAATTACAAACCTCTAGATCCTAATATCCTAAACACAAAGAACAACACTCACCGACTATTGGTCTACTAGTCCTAACAGGGCTAATTGACTCAGTAGAAAAGTGAAAACTTTACCAATTGGTTGTTCTAGGTTAACTATCAAATTGTGATAGTGTTGGAAATACTAGAGAGACAACAATCTATCTTCAGATTGCTTTTATCCATCCCTGAAGTGCTTCTGTCACTTTAGTTTTTTATTTCTGAAACCAAGCACATAGAGATGCTTGGTCTAGAATCTACAAATAGATTTCTCCAAACAATCCCCCTTCCTCTATGCTTTTGAGGAACTAAATTAAATTTCCCCTACTTGCATTTCTCAAATTTTCATGGGAATCCCACAAAGGAAATACAAGTTAGGGCATCTACAGTCAAAACCCTGGTTCAGGAGGGTTTCCTAAAAAACTGGATAAATTGATTCTTCTAACTTTTGACTCCGATCTTCAAAATGATTCAAATTAAACACATCAGAGTCCTAGTGCATAGCATGTGGTAGGTTGATCAAATTTATTCTTTGTACTTCTGTACAAAACTATACATGAAATGTTTCAATCCATAATTTAGAGAAAATAGGGATCTTTTATTGATTGAATGCAAAAAATTACATAGAGTATCTATACTGTTCAACACCCCTCATCTTCCACCCACCTGTAAGGGCTATATGAAGACTTTCCTCAATGGATCCAACTATTTTTCAAAGGTTGTGACCATTGGGTGGTTGTGTAACAGGTCGGTAGCAACTTTTCAAGGAAGTTGCTGACAACATTCTTTTACATTTGCAACTTTTACAAAATGTTGCATTCTTTCTCTTAATGAGCCTCTAGGCTAATGCCTTACATTATTGTAAACATCTTAAAAGACACCTAGGAAACTTAATATACTAAATGTGCCTTTGGACCATAGTCAAAAACCATGGTTTATAACCACACCAAGGATGACTAGGTCTTACAAGTTAGCTTATTTAAAATTAACCTATCAATCTAAAAGTTGTGAAGAGTGGAGAGTGTTGCTTGGGTGCTCCTGCAGTATACTCCTATATTTTAAAAACTCAATTCCCACTTGAGAGTAGTTTTTGAACTGAAGTTCCATGCTTGTTGATACACTCTTCACTCATCCATGTGGCATCAATGTCTAGTAACCCTTGCCATTCGACCAAGTAATCTTTGTAGGTCTTCTTCCTGGTTTACTTGACCACTTTAGAGTCCAAAATCTTTTCCAACTATAAGGGTTTCTCAGTGGCAAGTCCTTTATCCATTCAGCCTATTTATCTTCAGTGCCTTGCAAAGTGTCATTAGATCCTACATCAGTGCCCTTAAAAGGAGTGAGATCACAAATGTTAAAGATAGGAGAAATAAAAATAGTAGGGGGTAAAGAAATTTCATAAGCATTATCCCAAAATTTATGAAGTATTTGACAAGGATAGATCTTCCTCATCTGTAGTTTGGTATGTCCCCTAGGTGCCCTTGCCTTATTTAGATATGCCCATACTTGATCTCCTATTTTGAAAGTAACATGTCTCTTCTTCTTATCTTCCTGTTCTTTATACTTTGCAATATTCTAAATCAATGTATCTCAGACTTGATCATGAATCTATTTGATCCATGCTGATAGTTCTTCTCCTTGTGCACTAACTTTAAATTCAGTCAATAAATCTCTTAGTTCCATAAATCCTCTTGGGTGGAGTCCATAATTACTTGGAATGGTGTCTTCCATGTTGATTGGTTTACTAAATCATTGAAGGAAAATTCTACTTGAGGAAGGATAGCATCCCAAGTTTTTCCATATTGTTTTGTTAGACACCTTAAAAGGTTTCCTAATGATCTATTTACAAATTCAGTCTACCCATCAATTTGTGGATGGTATGCAGAATTGAATAATAGATTTGTCCCCAACTTTTTCCAAAGGGTTCTCCAAAAGTTCCCTTGGAATTTCACATCTCTATCAGAGATAATGGATGTTGGTAATCCATGAATTCTGACCACTTCTTTAAAAAATAAGTTAGCAATATGTGAAGCATCATTAGAAACTTTACAAGGAACAAAATGTGTCATTTCTCTAAATCTATCAACTATGACAAAGATATTATCAAATCCTTGCTTGGTTCTTGGTAGTCCTAAGACAAAATCCATTCTCACACTATCCCATGGCTTTGTTGGAATAGGAAGTGGTTGACAAAGACCCTGATTGATCCTAACTCCTTTATCCCTTTGACAAATAGTGCATGATTCAACAAATTTTCTAACATTAGTCGGTAACTGAGGCCAATGATAGTTTCTCCTTACAAGTTCAAGTGTCTTATCTATGCCAAAGTGACCTCCTAGTGTACCAAAATGTTTCTCTCTAATCAAATTTTCTCTCATGGAGAATTTAGGAATACAAAGTTGACCTCCTTTGAATAAAAGGTCATTCTGCAATAAGTATTTACAATAATTAGTATTATATGCATCTAATAGAGTAGATAAAACCTAATAGATATCACCAAAGTCTGAATCATCCTTGTATAGGTGTTTGAGGGCATCAATCCCTATACTTTGTACTTGCACTTCTTCAACCAAAATTACTCTTTTTCTAAGAGCATCTACAACTTTATTTGAAGTTCCTTTCTTATGTTTTATGGAAAATGTGAATTCTTGGAGTTGTTCAACCCATTTCATTTGCCTGTAGCTTAGTTTATCCTGGCTATTTAGAAAACTTAAAGCATGATTATTTGTAAAGACAATAAATTCTTTAGGAAGCAAGTAGTGCCTCCATTTCTTGAGGGCTTGAACCATCGCATACAATTCCAAGTCATATGTACTATATTTCCTCTTTGCTTCATTCAATTTTTTCAAGAAGAAAGCCACTGGTCTTAAATCCTGACTGAGGACTGCACCTATGGCTAGATTGCTAGCATTGGTTTCCACTGTGAATAATTTGTCAAAAGTCGATAGTGCCAAAATGGGATATTGTGCTACTCTTTCCTTCAAGTATTTAAAATCTTCATCTACTTGTGTTGTCCACCGGAACTTTGTTTTTCTACCACCCTTGATGGCATCAAGTAAAGGTGCACAAATGTGACTGGAATTTTTTATAAATTTCTTATAAAAGGTAGCCAATCCATGAAAGCTCCTAACTTCTCCTGGAGTCTTTGGTGTGGGCCAATTAATGATAGCCCCTACCTTTTCAGGATCCATTTTCAATGTGCCCTTTGAGATAAAAAAAAACCCAAAAATATCAACTCTTGTTGCATGAATGTACACTTTTCCAAGTTGATAGATAGTTTCTTCTCATGTAGTTTTTGGAGAAATTGCTCCAAATGTCTCATGTGTTCCTTGATAGTCCCACTAAAGATTAAGATGTCATCTAAGTAGACCACCACAAACTTTCCTATGAAATATTGAAGCACTTCATTCATTAATCTCATGGAGGTTCTAGGAGCATTGCTAAGGCCAAATGGCATCACAAGCCATTCATACAATCCTTCAGTTGTTTTGAATGTAGTTTTCCACTCATCACCGAGCCTTATCCTTATGTGATGGTGACCAAATTTAAGGTCAATTTTTGAGAAGTAACATGCTCCTCCAAGTTGGTCTAAAAGATCTTCAATCCTAGGTATAGGGAATTTGTATCTGATTGTAATTTTTTTTATTTCCCTGGAGTCGGTGCATAGTCTCCATTTACCATCCTTTTTAGGGGCCAAAACACTTGAGATTGCACAAGGGCTAAGACTCTTTTGTATGAGTCCTTTAGTCAACAATTCACTGACTTGTCTGGTGACTTTGACATTCTCATCAGGAGTGAGTTTATAAGCCACTTTGTTGGGTAGGGAAGCACCTGGGATAAAATCTATTTGATGACAGATATCCCTCAATGGTGGGAATTCATCTGGTGTGTCTCCTGCAACTATTCCTTTATACTTCTATAGTAGACTATCTACTTCCTTCAGTACTTCATTGTGCACTATCTTCTCCTTTAGCTTAAGGACTAGGGAATATCCTACCTCATAATCTTGAATAGTACTTATCATCTCTTGTTCTCCCACAAGCATGAATAACTATTCTTTTGGTTTTTCTTGTTGAGGATCAGGGAGAGGGAGCAGATTGTATTTGTGACCATTTTTAACAATTTGGTATTTTTTTGTGACTCCATAATGTTTAGCCTACAGATCATATTACCATGGATGTCCTAACAAAATGTGACATACATCCATATCTACAACATCACAAAGGACTTTATCCTTATAGTCTTTAATAGAGAAATCTACCCAAGCCTATTCATTTATGAGGGTCTGCTGGCCTTTTGTCAACCAAGATACATGGGATGGGTTTGGGTGGGGTATCCTTTCCAATTTTAATTTATCTACCATCTCTCTAGATGCAATATTTTTAGTAGAACTAGAATTAATTACTAACTTGCATACCTTTCCATGGCTCTTGTAGTTGGTTCTGAAAAGACTTTTTATTTGAGGAGGTTCCACTGGTATTGGTGCTTGGATCAAAGTCCTCTTCATCATGAGGCTTACTCCATCTTCTCCCATATAGTCTCTCACACTATCAACATCATCTTATTGTACTAGGTTGGCTCTTCTTTCACCTTGGTTATTCTGCTTGTCTCTATCCGGACACCTATTGGTGTAGTGCCCTGTCTGATAGTGGTTATAACATTTGATTTGTTCATTATTTCTTCCTCCATTTCTACCCTTACCATTTCCTCTTCTACCTCGGTATCCACCTCTTGAACTACTTTCTCCTTGGGTGTTCCCCTTATTATATTCTCCTTGTGGTCTATTATTCTATCCTCTTCCTCCAAAGTTTCCTCTACCTCTTTCATTCTTAGCTTTTCCTCTACCACTCTGTTCATTCCTCCTCTTGACCTTTTCTTCAACTTTTAATGCCAATTCATAGCATTTTTTCACTATGGTAGGGCCTATCAAACTGATTTCATCTTGAACTAAAACCCTTAGGCCTTGCATATACCGAGCAAGCTTTACACATTCTAGTTCGACAAGCTTGGATTTCATCACCAATCTCTAAAATTCTTTGGTATAGCTAGAGATGTCCATCTCTTTCTATCTTAGACTCATTCTCCTTTTATGAAGTTGGAATTCATAATCATTAGGGACAAAAGTCTCCCTAAGCAGGTTCACCATCTTCTTCCAAGTGGTGACTGTATTCTTTCCATTCTTCACCCTATCATCTTGAGTGAAGTTCCACCATGTGAGTGCAGAGCCTTTGAGCTTTGACTTAGTAATCTTCACCCTCTAGTTCTTAGGGATGTATTCACAATCAAAGAAACTATTTAGGGCATCTACCCAATCCATTGCAGCATCTGGGTCCATCTTCCCATTGTATGTAGGCAACTCAAGCTTGGCATCCATGGTTCTCCTCTCCATAGATTTTAGAGTCTTCATAAGTAGCCTCTAGTCTACAGGACATTCTTCTTCCTCATTCTCAAGGGTTTCTTCATCACTCCCTACTTCAACATTAGCAGATTTTCCACTACTTCTCTTTTGAAGCTCTTTCCTCAGCTTGTCCATTTCTTGCCTCATCTGCTGCATCTCGATGTCTCTCTAATCATCACACTATGTCCTTTTCTCCTTTAGGTATCTTACTATCCCTGCATTGGTCATCCTTGATGACAATCCTCCATCATCTTCTCCTTCCATGGTGTTGGTATATCTTTACCCTAAGGATCTTAGGTTCTCTAATACCACTTGATGTAGAGCTCTCCCTTGTTTAGGTAGCTCAGTAAATGGTGAGACCTTCGGTGTTACTTTGAACCCAGAGTGGGCTTAGGAGAGTGCTCTACACCTTTAGAAGATCCTATAGAAAAAAAAATTACACTATCCTCACTGGAGGATTTAGTGTCTCCAACTGGCTTGTACTCCCTCAAGTTCTACCAGTGCTCAATTGATACTCAGTCAGTGCTCGGTGCCTATGTTAACCAAGTGGGCTTGGTAGCTTTACCAAGTAGTTTCTTGACGCTCGATAATGCTTACTATAGAACACCTTGCTGAATTATCTTTTATATGGGAACCTAAAAATTTGGTGAGTGGATGGAAAGGTTCCATACAAAAACAAATGCCTACTATGGGAGTGATTTCCACACACACTACCAAATTTAGGTAACAAGTTCAAGAGTCTAGACCTTGCCGAGCTTGTAGCCTTTTGGGAAAGGTTCAAGGGTTCTAGTTCTAGATCCTTACAAGAATTATATGGAAACTAAGTACATTTAGACACCCTTTTATGACTTGTAACAAACCTCTATATCCTAAGATCCTAAACACAGAGAACAACACTCACCAACTATTGGTCTACTAGTCCTAACAGGGCTAATTGACTCGGTAGAAAAGTGAAAACTTTACTAGTTGGGTGTTCTAGGGTAACTATCAAATTGTGACAATGTTGGAAATCCTGAAGAGACAACAATTTGTCTTTAGATTTCTTTTATCCATCCCTGAAGTGCTTCTATCACTTCAATTTTTCATTTCTAGAACCAAGCACATAGGGATGCTTGGTCTAGAATCTGCAAATAGATTTCTCCAAACAATCCCCTTTCCTCTGCACTTTTGATGAACTAAAGTATATTTCCCCTACTTTCATTTCCCAACTTCACATGGGAATCCCACAAAGGAAATACAAGTTAGGGCATCTTTGATCAAAACCCTAGTTCAGGAGGGTTTCCTAAAAAACTGGATAAACTGATTCTTCTAACTTTCAACTCTGATCTTCAAAATGATTCAAATTAAACAAATTAGAGTCCAAGTGCATAGCATGTGTTAGGTTGATCAAAATTATTCTTTTTACTTCTATAAATTACTGTACATGAAATGTTTCAATCCAGAATTTAGAGAAAATAGGGATCTTTTATTGATTGAATGCAAAAAATTACAGAGTATCCGTAGTGTTCAACACCCCTCTTCTTCCACTAGCCTAGAAGGGATATATGAAGACTTTTCTCAATGGATCCAACCATTTTAAAAAGGTTGTGACCATTGGGAAGTTGTGTAACAGGTTGGTAGCAACTTTTCAAGGAAGTTGCCGACAACATTCTTTTACATTTGCAACTTTTACAAAATGTTGCATTCTTTCTCTTAATGAGCCTATAGGCCTAATGCCTTACATTATTGTAAAAATCTTAAAAGACACCTAGGAAACCTAACATCCTAAATGTTCCTTTTGACCATAGTCAAAACCCATGGTTTATAACCACATTGAGGGTGCCTATGTCTTACAAGTTGGCTTATTTAAAATAAACCTATCAATCTAAAAGTTGTGAAGAGTGGAGAGTGTTCCTTGGGTGCACCTGCACTATTTCTCATCCCATCATCAATTAGGTCTTTTACAAGATGTTTCAATTTCATGCATTCATTATTTTTACATCCCTTATTATGATGGTACTCACAATGGTGAGAATCATTCCACCAATTTGGCTTAACTCGGGGTTCATATGGCCTTAATTCGGGTAAGGTAATGATTTTGTTAGCCACCAAAGTCCTTAATGCATTTTCCAATGGTTCACCTAAAAAGGTGAATTTTATCCTTTCATATGTGGAAAATAAAGGCTTAGGCTTGTTGACATTGGAATTATTAAAGGGATTGTTATTGGCATTATTGTTGTTTGACGTAGGGGCAGGGTAGATACAAGCATAATCAAGTAGAATTGAATCAACTTGAACCCACAAACAAGCCCTGCTCAGATTTACACAACAAAAGAAATATAATATCACATGAAAGAAATTAAATCACAATGGATATGAGACAATCAACTAGCAGCAACAATGGAGAATTATATTATTTCCTTCAACATGCCTGGCTGTGAGGCCTTCCAGGTTTCGGCCTTATACAATGAGAATTATGAAATCAGAATCACATCTTGCATCCTATCTTTGTCTCCAATGATATATCTTGATAATTATCCCTCTTTTATCTCCTTTATTCCTTACTACATCAATCTAGACTCCTTATATAGCCAGCTAAGCCATAGGTCGGCCAATCAGGCATTTAATTACAATATAGGTCCAGTCTGGAAGATTTAAACCAAAAATCATGCTAGAATGAATATAAATTAATGCACCTTTTTATTTAGGTCCTTAGATGACCCAATAACATTCCTTGAAGAGAGAAAGGCTCCATTTTATCACATGGAACATCGCAAGAAGAAACACCACACGTTTCACCTGAAAACTGGCAGAAAATAGGTCCCCGAGAAAAATGGGCATAAATTTTTACTCATAATGAATTAGGGCTTGAGCTCTTAGGAAATGATATTAATTTATGTTCTCTTAAATTATTTAATAGATAAAAGGATGATTCCTTATGTATCAATATCACCTGTATTGACAATCAGCACCAAAACTGCAGGAAAACGCGGTTCTAACAGCAAGGAAAACAATTGTAACTTTGAAACAGTCCATCCAAAATTTATGTGGTCATAGGAGAAGGTTCCCAAATAGGTCCTCAACATAATTTAAGCTTCTAACACCATGAAACCAACAAATACAACAATTATAATGCAAACAATAGAAAATAGGTACAGAAATCAGGAAATGTTTGTGGTTGATGCAAGATTGCACAAAGACCCAAGATGCTCCTGCATCAGACACCTGGGGTAAATAAAGAACTAATGTCCACATCAAGAAATAATCATATTCTAACCTAAATCATAAAGATCCAACTCATCTTTTGTAATCCATGAACTGTCTTCAACTGGCTTGTCTTTCCACTGAACTAGATATTCCATGTAGTCTTTTCCTCTTGTACTTTTGCTCACTCTTTTATTCAAGATCTTCTCAATGATGTCTCTGTTCTTCTTAGGATAGTCCAAATCATCTTTAATTTCATCATTTGATTCAAAGTACTCAAATATATCAGCAATATTGAATATAGGTGATATATCCATATCCTCTGGTAATTCCACTTCATAAGCATTTCCACTATCAAACTTCTTCAGAATCTTACAAGGTCCAAACTTCTTCATTTTCAACTTGTTATAGGTACCAACTAGAAATTTATTCTTCTTCAAATGAATCATAACCTCATCTCCAACTTCAAAATATTTATGTCTTCTTCTCTTATCTTCTCTCTGTTTATATTTTAGATTATTGTCCTCCAAATTCTTTTTAACTTCATCATGTAAAGTTCGCATGTATTCTGCAAAATCCTCAGCTTCAACACTTCTTCTAGTCTTAGTAGGTAAATCTCTCAGCTCTGTGGTTCCCTTAGGATGAAATATAGTAACAATCTCAAATGGTGTCCTCTTATTTCTTCTATTCACCAAATTATTAAATGCAAACTCTACTTGTGCCAAAATCAAATCCCAATTAGCAGGCTTATCTCCAACTAAACATCCCAACAAGTTTCCCAAACTTTTGTTCACAACTTCAGTCTATCCATCTGTCTGAGGGTGAAATGTAGAAATAAAATTCAATTCTATATTGATCTTCTTCCAAAGTGTTCTCCAAAAGTAACTAGTAAACTTAGTATCTTTGTCTGAAACAATAGATTTAGGAAAACCATGCAATCTTACCACTTCCTTGAAGAATAATTTAGCTACATGCAATGCATCAGATGTCTTCTTACAAGGTATGAAATGAGCCATCTTAGAAAATTTGTCAACCACTACCAAAATAGAATTATTACCTCTTTGAGTTCTAGGCAATCCAAGAACAAAGTCCATACTCACATCTTCCCAAGGTCTATCAGGTACAGGCAAAGGTGTATACAATCCCACATTCTGACTAGTTCCTTTTGTTGTTTGGCAAATTCTACAACCTCTAACCATTCTCTATACATTTCTATAAATCTATGGCCAAAAGTATCTTTCCAAAATCAAATTCACAGTCTTATCAATCCCAAAATGTCCAAC
The DNA here is from genome assembly GCA_027943335.1 of Chamaecyparis obtusa. Classification (NCBI taxonomy): domain Eukaryota; kingdom Viridiplantae; phylum Streptophyta; class Pinopsida; order Cupressales; family Cupressaceae; genus Chamaecyparis; species Chamaecyparis obtusa. The sequence continues at coordinate 1,006,794 of BSBK01004552.1, forward strand.
AAGTCCACCACTATGTTTCTCATTCATTATGTTCTCTCTCATAGATCCTCTAGGTATGCATAACTGAACTCCTTTATACAACATGTCTTCTTGAATGAAATAATCAGTCCACTTATCACTTACTGTGTGTTCCTTACAAGCTTTCCAAGGTTCTACAAAATCAATGTCACTCTCATACAAATACTTCAAATCATCAAAACCAAGTACCTCAACTCTCATCTATGTCAGAAAACTTCTTCTTCGGCTCAAGGCATCAGCAACCTTATTTGACTGTCCACTTTTATGCTTCAATGAAAAGAAAATATTTTGTTCTTTCATTTCTCTTGTAAATGTTTTACCATCAAACAAGCATACTCAGACTGTAGTACAATGATCTTCATCAGAATTCTCTACTAAAGGCAATAATACTTGTTTCTTCCCATCCATCCAAATAGTATATTGATTCAATCTACCATCATGCAAAGCTTTCCTATCATACTGCCAAGGTCTACCCAAAAGAATATGATAACAATCCATAGGCATAATATCACACAAGACTTCATCATGATAATTCCCAATTTTGAATTTAACAAGGCATTGTTCACTTACAAGTAGTTTATGATCCTTCTGGATCCAAGCAATATGGTAAGGCTTCAGATGTTTCAATCTCTGCAACTACAATTTGTTAACTAGCTCTTCAGATGCCAAACTATTAGAACTTCCACTATCAATGATTACCTTGCAACATTTATCGTCAATCTTACATTTGGTTTTGAACAAACTTTTCCTCAAAATAGGTTCCCCATCAGCTTCTTCATTCCATAAGATCCTTCTTAGCATCAAGTTCTCACCATGTTTAGGTTCATTAGCCATTTCCTCAACTTCTTCACAAGCCAAATTATTTCTACCATTACCTCCAGTCTTCTTTCCAGAGTTAGTACATTCAAAAGCTTTGTCCTTCTTCACCACATTTGTAACAAGTACCTTTAAAAAAAGAATTCTCTTCTCTTTTACCATTATTGTTATTCCTAGAGTAACCAGTATATCTACCTCTCTAGTAATTACCTCTTTTAGCAAGTTCATCTTTCCATCCTTTATCTTGTGCTACATTGTCAAATCAGCTACTTTCTCCATAAGATCTTCCTCTACTTCTCTAAAATCTACCACCTCTTCCTCTTTATATTTATTCATGTCTCTTTGTCAATCTCTCTTCAACCTTAAAAGAAAATTGGTATGCTTCTTCCACACTATATATCTTCACATAGCTGATCTCATCTTGAATTGATGTCCTCAAGCCATTCAGATATCTAGCCACCTTCTCAACTTCATCATCCACATGTCTAGATCTGATATCCAATTTGTAAAATTCCTCAGTATATTCTTTCACACTCATGTCCTTTTGTCTCAAATTTTGCATTTTCCTCATCAGACTAACTTGGTAGTCAGCTAGAAGAAACTTCTTCTTCATCTTTCCAAGCATCTTCATCCATGTCTTGATCTTTTCTTTTCCTCTCTTCTATCTCTCAGTTTGAAAATGATCCCACCAAAGAGATGCATGACCTTTCAACTTCATGACTGCTATCTTAACCTTCTTATTATTAGGAGTACCTTCATACTCAAAGTACTTATCCATCTCAGAGATCCAATCCAAAAGTGCATCGGTCTCAAGTCTTCTATCATAGAAAGAAACTTCAACTGCAAGTCTGGAGTTAGCCTTAGACAAAACTCTCAAAAGTATTTCCTCATCTTGTTCAATTTTAGGTTCAGCATTAGGTACAACTTCTTCTTCTTCATCACTAACATCTTCAAGATATGCTCCTCTTTTCTGGGTTGTCTCTACAGCTTCAAGCCTAGTTGCAATCTACCTCAACATATCCATGATAGCATTATCATTTCCTCTACCACCAACCATCTTGACAATTAGGTTCCAACAAGATCATAACCTTCTACAAGTTATATGTTAGATCTCAGATCTTCCACCCTACAACCAATCCAATAAGGTTCTCCATGATCCAATCCACAAGAAAGAACTCACTCTGATACCACTTGACACAAGGGCAGGGTAGATACAAGTAGAATCAAGCAGAATTGACTCCACTTGAACCCACAAACAAGCCCTACTTAGAGTTACACAATGGAAGAAATATAATATCACATGAAATAAATGAAATCATAATGGATATGAGACAATAAACTGGCAGCAACAATAGAGAGTTATATTATTTCCTTCAACATGCCCGGTTGTGAGGCCTTCAGGGTTTCGGCCTTATACAATGAGAATTATGAAATTAGAATCACAGCTTGCATCCTATCTTTGTCTCCAATGATATACCTTGATAATTATCTCTCTTGGATCTCCTTTATTCCTTACTACATCAATCTAGACTCCTTATATAGCCAGCTAAGCCACAGGTCACCTAGTCAGGCATTTAATTATAATATAGGTCCAGTCTGGAAGATTTAAACCAAAACTAATGCTAGAATAAATATAAATTGATGAACCTTTGGATTTATGTCCTAAAATGACCCAAGAACATTACTTTAATGGAATAAGGCTCCATTTTATCACATGAAACATTTCAAGAAGAAACACCACATGTTTCACTTGAAAACTGGCAGAAAATAGGTCCTCGAGAAAAATGGGCATAACTTTTTACTCATAATTAATTAGGGCTTTCACTATTGGGAAATGATATTAATTTAGGTCCTCTTAAATTCCTTAAGAGAGAAAAGGCTGATTCCTTATGGACCAATATCATCGCTATGAAAAATCAGCACCAAAACAGCAGAAAAATGCAGTTCTGACGGCAAGGAAAACAACTGTAACTTTGAAACAGTCCATCCAAACTTTATGTGCTCATAGGAGAAGGTTCCCAAATAGCTGCTCAGAATAATGTAATATTTTCACACCATGAAACCAACAAATACAACAATTATAATGCAAACAATAGAAAATAAGTACAGAAATCAGGAAATGTTTTTGGTTGATGCAAGATTGTACAAAGACCCAAGATGCTCCTGCATCATTATTTTTGTTGTTGTTGTTAGGATTGCTATTGTTGAAAGGAGCTTTGTTTTTTTTATTAACATTATATGTCTAATTCACCCCACTTGATAAATTAAAGGGGGTAGCCTTTAAGTTGTGTGCTTCCACAACTCTATAATTCACAAGATTTTTATTATTGTTCTTCGACCATAGTCTAGATTTATCATTGTGATTGTTGGCTCCTTTATTATTGTTATAATTAGATACATAATGATTGTTATTAGTGTTTGTATAGGGTTTATTATCTTTGAACAATTTGAGCTCTCCCCTCTTAACCAACACATCTTCAATTTTGATCCCATTGTCAATAAGTTTTTCAAAAGTAGGGGGACATTGAAGTTGGAGCCTATAGTTCATCTCCACATTTAAGTTATTCATAAATATTTCCATTTTCTCCTTTTCAGGGATACTTAATGGATATCTTGCAAAAACTATCCTCCACCTTTGAAGGAACCCTAGGAAAGATTCACCATCTCTTTGTTTAGTGTCACATAGGTTGAGCATGGTAATCTCGTGTTCAATACTATAAGAATAATGGGTTACAAATTTGGAGGCTAATTCCTCAAATGTCTTTATCCCTTGCAGAAGTTTGGAGAACCATTCCATGCCTTGACCTCCTAAAATTATTGGAAAAAGTCTCATTAGGTAAGTGGAATCATGCATAAATTTGATGCTTAGAGCACAAAACTCTCTAAGGTGATCTTGTGGGTCTGATTTACCCATGTATTTGTCATACTTAGGAAATACTACATTTATTGGAAAGGGCACCATAACCAAGCTTTTGTCAAAAGGAAATGGGCACAAGGCCTCAATAGAGAATGGATTAGGTTTAGCTACCTTTTTCATTAGGTCAATTTGTGCTTAGAACATTTTCAATTGGTTACTTATCGCACTCATCAGATTATCCTCTTCTTGGTTTTTCTTAAGTTGGTCCACATCATAATCATGTGGAAGTTTTACCCCTACTTGGGCTAAGTTTAGGAAAAACTTGTCCCTATCTCTATCTATTAATTTATCCATGACTTAAAGAAATTCATTTTCTTAAGCTGCTCTATTAGCTCTTTCTTCAAGTGTTTCCTTAGGCCCTTGGTTGGCATTATTGATATTGTCATTGTTTCCTCCATGATGGTAATCATGAAATGTGGAGTTGCTATCCATTGGATAAATTTCTTTCTCAAAAAGATTTGGGAGACTATCCCCTTGGTTGTGATTATTGAACAAGCTTTGATATTCAAATCTGGGGACCTCTCTTGCAATGAAAGTTCCATCTTATTGTAAAGATATTTTGAGTTTATGAGAGTGTGTAGAAACTGACATTCAACAAGGTTTGATTTCAAATTGTTTTTCCCCAATTTGGTAATTATTTGCATTTATGAAGAGATTTAAAAATATAAGATGAATTTTCAAATGGATGTCTCTTACTTTTTGTATTTATTTTTCAAACAAAGAAATCACAAATACACTTGTTCTTTTTAACCCTCTAAACAAAAAGTGTTTGAATTTATAAGGACGTTATCACAGGTTTTTGCACAAAAAGATATTTCAAGCAATATACCTAGTTCACAAGTTGGTTTGTAAACATGGCTCTACAAGGTAGGATTTTCTATTTTATCAAGGTATTTAATCAAGATTCTGTTCAAAATGGACATTAAGTTTTCATCCTCCAAAATTAGGAGGCTTCCCACCACCGATATGTCAGAGTTTTGCGCATGTATACACTTAAAAATGGCTTCATTAATTAATTAAATATTTATTATTTAATTACTATTGACTTGATAAATTAATTAAATATTTATTATTTAATTAATATTTATTTCTTCTATTTATTAAGTAAATTATTCAATTTATTTAATAAATTCACTATAGTCTAATTCTATATCCTAAGTCTTCTAAATAGTCTATTAAAGTGATTTAATTTAATACACAATCACCTAAATATGACTAAATCCCCTAGTCCACTTCATCCACCTAGTCACCTGACACATCACCTTGGCTAAGTTAAATAATTATTATTAATTATTTATTCATATTTATCCTCACCCACATATGTCCTATTCTTAAGGGCTATGTGGCCTCATAGGACTTGGTCTCATGACCACATGTCCTCTCAACAACCAAGTCAAGAGACATTCCCTATTCCTAAGGGGCTTCTCAAGCCATCTCTAAGGGTCAAGAGTGAGTCATAGGACACTTGTGCAAAGAGTCCTCATGAGGAAAAGGTCTTTCCCTCTTTCTCTCTTTGGTCTTTGTGAGACACTTGACATGTGTCTTTCCCTTCCACCTTCTTCTCCTCCCTGTCAATATGAGAGGAACATCATCCCTATTCTTCCTCTCACATTCCAACTACATCCCCCTTTCTCTCAACTCCTTCAACCAAGTCAATTCTAGCCCTAGGATCTTCCACCTTTCATTCTCAATCGTAGGATTCTACCACCTAGGCCTAGATCCTCCAAAACTCTATAAAAGGAGTCTCATTTTCCATTTGAAAGCTAATAGGTATTTTTGAGAACAAGCATTCAAGCATCCAAGCATTCAAGCAATCAAGCAACCAAGCATCCATATTATCATCCCATCATTTCATCCACCATATTTGCATAATCAAGTTTTAGTTGTGCACTCATTTCATTCAATCTCCACACTTTGGAATCATCTTGGGAAAGAGCTTCATTTGGAAATCTAAGAGCTCAACATCTTCAAGAAATCAAGGCTAGGAGGACAATGGGGACAAGCTGCATTTGTAGGTGAAGGTAAATTGTTAATTTGGTTTCATTTGTTATTGCATTCTTCATTGTAGTTTGCTTATTAGATAGATTTATTAACCTTTTATTAGTTAATTCATCATTCAGAATAGTATCCAACTAATTTGCATACATTTTTGGCGCTAGAAGGAGGGCCCAACTAGGCTTTTCACTTTTAGTTTTTAGTTTTCCATGCGCAAGTTTTTCTACAGGTTATTTTTGCACATTTGTCCACGATTCCTGCCCATCTATTCATTTCTGCTGCACATCCATTTTTTGTATTTTCCTCTCTTTCATATTTGCTGCGCATTTGTCCATGATTTCTACGCATATATCCATTTTTGCGGTGCATACATAGTAATTGCGCATACATATCACCAAGCTGTGCATTCATTAAACTATTTCACGCATACATCATTCCTGTGCATACATCCATACTTACTGTACATCTATATCACTGCTCTGCGCATTTATCCATTTTTGTAGAAAAATTCAATTTTCTGTTAGATTTGTTTTTAGCTAACATTTTGACAAGTGTCTATTCATTCTGGTAGTATTTTTAGGCTATTTTGTAGGACGTAATTTTTGAAGACCCCATTGCTAAAAACATTTTTCTAACAATTTGATTTGCAGATTGCCAAGGGGTTTGCAAAATAGACTATAATCTCGTTTGGGCTTAAAATACGACATGTTTTTGCTTTGTGTGTTTTCCTTAGCATAGATTCAAGTGTTTGTTGTGTTTTTCTTAATAGCATATTTGTAATCCCAAAATTATAACAACGTATCCTCTCCCCTCGCCATTCATGGATCTTGGGTGTAAGAGAAATTGTTATAATTTTTAGAGGGCGGTCTTTGGTAGGAAAAGAGGTACTCACCCCAAGGAATGACCCAACCGGTAATAGGCTAAAGCCAAACCCTTCCAAACTGGTATATAAAAAAATGCTAGTGTGATTAGTCTCACATTAGACAGGTGTGAATTCATTGTGGCAACCAAAATCTCCTCCAGTACCCCAGTGGTGCGTTAAAGTCCTACTTAGTAGAGCTGAAAGCCTTGCTTTGAAAGGATTGGGAGAGCCCCCTTAATTGGTAAAATGACTTGATCACAACCACCTGAATGGATGTCCTTACTACAAACTTTTGTTTAGTAGCCAAAAACCTTCTATTTGCTAGCTCAAGGAGTCACCCAAGCTCATGAAGACACCCCGCATTACTCACGGTTCATAGTAGAGATAGCAGTTCTTTGGGAAGTAATGACCCATTGAATTCAGAACTTGGTGTGCCTAAGAAGTGAGTGCACTGTAAGGAGGAGCCCGTGCCTCCAAGTTCCTAGGCTATTTGCTATGGATTTGCGTGGCTGGATTTTATTATCTTAGTGGGGATTCAATAGATATCATCCTTGCCAACCTTAGGATTGTAAGCATGTTTGTGCATTCATACTAGATTAGATTAGATTAAAGTCATCTTTGTCTTGCATGTGTGTGTTTATGCATTTTTACTTTGCCAAAAAACTAGAAAACATCAAAAAAACAAAAATAAAAAATAAAAAATTTCTCAATCATCAAACTAGCAAAATCATCAAAAATTTGATAACCTGCGCATACATCAAATCTTGTTGTGCATACGATCTCGGTTACTGTGCATTTACATTTATCAGATCGCATTTGTCAAAATTTCCTATGCATTTCTTTCATTTTATTGTGCATATATCACACTGTCCTACACATTTTTTGCTACGCATTTACAACAAAGAGCATTCTCACAGGCTTTTGGAATTTCAAAATCACTTTTTCAGATACCCATTTTTGTCCTTAGTAAGATTCTAGAAAAATAGTCAAGTTACATAGACCTCTAATTTCTAATTTGACCACTTTCATAACTTTTCATCGTTATTTCCTTTCTCAAGAGTCAACAAGTCACTTTCTTCCAATCTTAAGATTTTTAGTGTGGTGTTGAAAATTTACCTTATCTATCAGACTTTGATCTTGGTGAGCTTATCATATCAGGATATATCATCCTTAACCATCAAGCTTACTTAGATTATTGTTTCTTGACACCAATTTTCAATACTTATCATATCTTTTCTACCAATCATTCTCCGTATCTTTTTATCAAAATTATTTCTTTTCCGCAATCAATTTCATCCATTTTATGGTTCAAACTTGATCTCAGAAACTCAAACAACCTATTAATCCAGAATCCCTAGACAAAATGGAAGGCAATACCAGCAATGAAGAGAATCCTTGGCCCAAACAACCTCCTAAGAAAACTCATCCTCTCACATTCGATGACGAACCTACTGATGAGGAACTTAAGGATGCTGCACAAGATCCTAAATTTTTGCAAGTCATGGAATGACTTTTAGGCTTGGATAAAGAGATGTATTTCCTCATGCTTGCTCAACAAGGAGCTAAGTTACCAAGTGATTTTGATGTTACCTATCTTAGAGAACCAACTCATATGAAAAATCAAGATATCCTTAAAGGTTCTCAAGATCCACATGGAGCAAAGGAAATCAATCAACAATCCAATGCTTCTCAAACCAATCAACAATCCAATGCGTCCCATAGTGATCAACAACAAAATGTTTTTCAAAATAATCAACAGTCCAATGATCCTCAACATACTCAACAGCATAATGTTTCCCAAAACCCGTAAGGAAGCATATTATCTTTGGATCTTGTCCTACAACAAGTCCAGATGCTTCAACAACAAATTCATGATATCCAAACTGGATCATCAACTAAGAAGTATTCTTTGGATGATATATGTCCTTATCCTTTTGATAAGAACTTAGTCATGATTCCATTCCCTCCTCATTTTGAGGTACCAAAATTTGATAAATATAAAGGGAATTCAGATCCACAAGACCATATTCATGAGTTTTGTGCTGCTTGTATTGAAGTCGCTCACAATGACACTTATCTTATGTGACTATTTCTAGGAAGTTTAGGAGGACAAGCCATGGAATGGTTCTCCAAACTTCCCCCTGGCATTAAATCTTTCAATGAACTTTTGGACAAATTCATGACTCATTATTCATATAACATCAAACATGAAGTCACTATGCTTGATCTTTGCAATACACATCAAAAGAATGGAGAACCTTTCCTTACTTTTTTGCAAAGATGGCGTCAATTGTTTGCCAAATATCCATGAATGATTCTCGAACAAGAAAAGATGGATATTTTTGTGCATAACCTTACACCAGAAATGGGTTATAGGTTACAATTGCAATGTCCACCAAACTTCAATAAGCTCATAGAAAATGGTATCAAGATTGAGGAAGCCATGGTCCGAAAAGGTGAGATAAAACTTTATTCCAAAGACAATGCTGGATCTTCAAATTTGGATTCCCACACTTATAATTCCAATTCCAACAATGACAAATTGAAATATTGGAATAAAAACAAAAACATTGTCAATGATGAAATTGTTGATAATCGTAATGTCCAACTAACAAAACCTCTTCTAAATCTCACAAGTACGACCAACGCTACTCAAGCTACATACAACAATCAGTCAGCAAATCAAAATACCAACAAGGATTCATCTAAACCAAGATTTCCTTTTATCTCACCTTGAAGAAACTTTACTCCTTTAGGGGAATCTCTCGAATCAGCATTATGGAAGTTAATCACCAAGAAACTCATCACACTTCCTGAACCAAAAGACTATGAACCTAGAGTGAAGCCTTCTTGGTGGAATGGAAATGATTATTGTGAATTTCATAGAGGAAGAGGACATATAACCAATGAATGCCAATGGCTTAAAAATGTGATCCAAGACTTAATCAAAAGTGGTGAAATTAGTGTTGATGGACATGTCTTGAATGAATCACATACGGCCTTCAAAGATCCACTTCTTGAGCATGAAAAGGGAGGTTCTTCCAACAATAAGGGTGACAACCAAGCAAATTATAATAACACACCCTATAGATATGTTGGTAACATTTTTGACCATCATCCTTCTACATATTATGCCAATGTTATTACCATAAAGGGAAAATCAGAGAGTCAACCAATCCATGCTACAACTCATGCTCAAGCCAAGGTTACTCTCCAAGGAGTCCAGTCTAAACCAAGCACTACTTAGAACAAGTTTGTTTATGTCCCAAAGTCCATACCCAATACTTCCAACCAGTATAATCTTTTGGAATAGCTCAAAAAGACACCGGCCCAGATATCCATTTTAGAGCTTTTGCGTCTTTCTCCATCTCACAAAGATATCCTTGAAAAAGCTCTTTTAGAGACCTAGGTTCCAACAACTCTAGATCCTGATCAATTTCAAGCTATGGTAGGCCATTTAACGACCCCACACTATTTGTCCTTTACTGAAAATGATGATTTAGCCATTACCCAACCTCATAATGCTCCTTTACATATCAAAGTCCTTGTCTAGAATCACAAGATTAAAAGAGTATTAATAGATGGGGGAGCTGGCTTGAATATCTGCACGTTAAAGTTGGTCCTTGCATTGGGATTTTCTGAGAATGCCATTGATCCAAAGAAGAAAATCACAATAAAAGCCTATGATGAGGATGAGAGATCATCCAAGGGGTCTGTTGTTCTTCCAATTAGAATTGGTCCTATTGTCAAAGATGTATCTTGTCAAGTCCTGGACATGGATCTTGCTTATAATATTTTATTGGGAAGACCATGGATTCATTCCATGCATGTTGTGCCATCAACTTATCACCAATAAATAAAATTCCCTCATAATGGTCAGGAGATCACTATCAAAGGAGATTCTAATCCTTTTCAATATTGTAGCAATGTGAATATTTATGATTCTTTGGTCCCCTATAATCGTACTGGATCTTCTACAATTACACCTGGTGACCCTAGTAATATAGCATCAACTTCTACATCAGATGGGATCAAGATAGATATCAAAGAAAGAAGTATGGGAGAATATACTTTAGGTCAAGCTCTTTGTATCACTGAGTTACCTTTATCTCCCAAATCATATGGTAGGTCTTTGATCACTAAACAACAATCAGAACCCCCTTCCACACTTGTTTATAACACATTTATAAGTGGGGGCAGAATATCCAAAGAGGTAGCTAAGCGTAATGCAAATTATTGGCTTAAGACACAGAAGATTGAAGAGGATATTAAACATGATTACATATCACCTGATGTTTATGGAAAAGGGTACACTTTGAGACAAAAGATGGGATATCAAGGTGCTAGACCTCTAGGGTTACAAAGAGAAGGTGTTATAAAACCAATTTTGCAAAATCCCAATTATCAAAGAGACACTACAGGATTAGGATATAAAGGAGAAGGACCACAAGAAACAAAAGGAAAAGAAAAAATACCACCTTTTCATGAGACATCTAAAGATCCTGCCTTACAATTCAGAAAGCATGGTATGTATGTAGATCCAGAGAAACAAAGGATAGCTCAAAGAATCATTGATAGACTTGATGATAATGATGATTCTAATTCTAATGATTATGAATGGGATTCCTTATCTGATGGTACTAAAGAAATAGGAGTCGATGTTTTCCATCAATATAGTAATGATTACCATGAGGGTGAGATTTCAATGAGTGACTCACTAGGATTGGTCCCACATAATACTACTCATGTTGATCATGAGCAAAGTGAGCATTATCTTGTGACAGATGATTCAGATGAGAGTATGGAAATAGACCTCACTGATACTATCATAAACCTTGACAACTTTTCCATCAATACCATCTCTTCTTTTGAAACCAACCCAAATGATCCAATGCCCCTTGTCCATCCTGACCTTATTGATTGGGATTCTCTTGATCACCCAGAACTTGATGTCTTCCATAATGATGACACAATCATTGACTATCTTGGTATCAGGGATCATTTTCCACCAGGGGATCACAAGTCAAGATTTCTGATAGAACTCAATGACATGGCCTATTTTGGAGAGAGTGCCAATCCTTTCAGTCATAAAAATATAAAAATAATCAGCAGATCTAATAGTGAAAACCACTCAGTGGCAGTATTAGATCCAAAAATAGTAAAAAGAAAAGATGCATCTGATGGTGAAAACCTCTCTGAGGCACCTGACAATGGAAGAATTGACACTCTTCCCAACTATCTCGATCGAGAGCAATCTGCCATTCTTATAGAACCAACAGTACCACTTAACATTGGAACAGAGGATTCTCCCCACATCCTCAAAGTAGTAGCATCCTTGATAGAATCAAAGAAAGAAGCTTTTGCAAAATTCTTCAAAACAAAACAAATCAAATTTGCTTGGTCCTATGCTGATATGCCTGGTTTGGACCCTAATCTCATTATGCATCATCTATCTATCAAACCAAGTGTAAAACTAGTTAAGCAGAAGCTCCGCAAAATGCATCCTCACATTGCTCTAGTGGTGAAAGAAGAATTGAAGAAGCTCCTAGATGTTGGATTCATTCGAGCTATTGATTATGTTGAGTGGATTTCAAATATTGTTCTGGTTTCAAAACCAGACAAGTCTATCAGGATTTGTATTGATTTTCGAGATCTTAATAAAGCTTGTCCGAAAGATGACTTCCCTTTGCCAAATATTGATATGATTGTTGACCTAACAGCTAGGCATGAGATGTTATCATTAATGGATGGATTTTCTAGCTATAACCAAATCAAGATTACACCAGAAGATCAGGAAAAAATTGCTTTTACTTGTCCGTGGGGTACATATTGCTGGAATGTAATGCCTTTTGGCCTGAAAAATGCTGGAGCAACTTACCAAAGAGCCATGACCACGATCTTCCATGACATGATGCATACCATCATGGAAGATTATGTTGATGACATTTCAGTGAAATCCAAAGATAGAGCTGGTCATTTGAGAGTGTTAGATAGAATATTCACCCGAATGGAAAAATATCAGATTCGACTCAATCCAAAGAAATGTGCATTCCGGGTCACATCTGGAAAATTATTAGGGTACATTGTCTCAGCTCAAGGAATCGAAGTAGATCCAAAAAAAGTTAAAGCAATATTGGAGATGGCTTCCCCCACTAACATCAGTCAGCTAAGATCTTTACAGGGGTGTCTACAATCCATCCGAAGATTTATTTCTCAACTAGTAAATCGCAGTCATCCCTTTCAACATTTGTTGCATAAAAATATCTTATTCCAATGGGATGGTACGTGTGAGGAAGCTTTCAAAAAAATCAAGCAGTATCTAGTGAATCCTCCAACTCTGATGTCACCAATTCTAGGCAAGCCACTCTTGCTCTACATTTCAGCCACAACAGTCTCACTGGGTGCTCTTCTCACTCAGCAATATCATGAAGGAAAAGAAAAAGCCATCTACTACATCAGTCACACTTTAGTGGGATATGAGTTAAACTATTCCCCTATTGAAAGAGCATGTCTGGCTATTGTCTTTGCTTCACAGAAGTGGTGACATTACATGTTGTCACATTCTACTCAGCTTACTGCAAAGATTGATCCATTAAAGTATTTGTTAAGCAAAACTACATTGACAGGCAGGTTGGCTAAGTGGGTCATGTTACTTAGCAAGTTTGATATTGAATATGTAGACAAGAAGGCTATCAAAAGTCAAGTGATCGTAGATCAACTAGCTGATGCTCCATTAACAGATGACCATCCTATACACACAGAGTTTCCTAATGCTCATATCTTAGCTTTGTCTACACAAACATGGAAATTGTACTTTGATGGCTCATACACTCAACAGGGTTCAGGGGCTGGTATACTTTTTATCACGCCACAAGGATACACTATTCCAAAATCTTTCAAGTTGTTATTTCCTTGCACTAATAATGTAGCAAAATATGAGGCTTTGCTGATTGGGTTAAAAATGGCTTTACAATGGAATGTATCTGAAATAAATGTCTACAGAGATTCTCAACTGATTGTTAACCAGGTTAATGATGATTACCAGACCAAAGATAATAAGTTATTACCATATAAACATATGGTTGATGACTTTAAAAAGTATTTCTCTATCATCACTTTTGAGTAGATTCCTCGGCATGAAAACAAGGCTGCTGATGTCATTGCAATGATTGCTTCTTTATTTGATACAGAAGATACCAAGGCCCATTTTGAGTTCTTGGTGGAATCCCTAACTTGTCCTGCATATGATGACCCTGATACGAGTATTATATGTCATCTGATTAGACATGACTCCCCAACCTATGTAAAGATCTATTCTTACCTCAAATATAACACTTTACCTCCCAACCTATCTCGTAATCAAAAACAAACTTTTCTCTGCCAAACCTCCTGCTATATCTTAATATCTGACACCCTTTATCGGTGAGGTTTTGACGGTACTCTCCTGCGATGTCTTGAACATGATGAAGCTCAACTTTCCTTATGGGATGTACATGAAGGTATTTGTGGGACACATATGAGTGGTCCCTCTTTGGCTAAGAAACTCATGCGTATGGGTTATTATTGGCCTACCATGGAAGCAGACTCCTTTCATTTTGCTAGGGCATGCAAGAAATGTCAGATACATGGAAACCTTATCCATGCTCCAGCACAGGAGTTACATCCTTTTACAATTACTTTTCCATTTAGTCAATGGGGACTCGACCTCATGGGTGCTATCAATCCTCCATATTCCAATGGTCACAAATGGATCCTCACTGCCACAGAATACTTCACTAAATGGATTGAGGCCGTTCCATTAATTACTGCCATAGGGAAAAAAATATCCATGTTTATCTTAAACTATATCATCTGTAGATATGGTATACCTATGTATCTCATTACTAATCATGGGAAATAGTTCCAAAATTAGGACATGGATGAACTATGTGCCAAATTCCACATCACCCACAACTATTCCACCATCTACTATCCTCAAGGAAATGGCCAAGATGAGGTGTCAAACAAAACAATTGTTAAAATCCTATAAAAGATTATCAATGACGCTGGCCGTGACTGGCATCTCCAACTTAATCCTACCTTACGGGCTTACCGCACCTCCATCCATACTCCTACTGGAGCCACTCCATACTCCCTTGTCTATGGATCTGAAGTAGTCCTACCCCTCAAGGTCAAGTTGCCTTCACTTCGTGTTACTCTTAAAGATTTAATTCCTGATGAAGAGTATGGAGTTGCACGCTTGACTGAATTGGACCTCCTAGATGAATGCCATCAGTGCACCTATGATCATTTGAAAGTTTATCAGTAGCGTCTATCCCATCAGTACAACAGCAAGGTAAAGATCAGAGACTTTTAGTTGGGTGACTTAGTCCTTCGAGAAAATCCAAAGAATCAACAGCACTGTGAAAAGAAGGGTAAGTTTGAACCTAATTGGTTAGGACCTTTTGTGATTACAGCAGTCTATGGTTCTGGAGCTTATTAGTTATCTACACCTGAAGGGGATCCCTTGGATGAGCCTCTTAACAGTATCCATCTCAAGAAGTTTTATCCCTAAAATCCCAATGCAAGGGGCATTTATATAGGATGTATATATATTCTGTAAATAAAATATAGTCAAAAATACAAAATAAATAAAAAATCACAAAATCAAAAGAAAAACTGCAATAAAAGCATATGGTGAAAACCTGGAAACAGGCGCTATGTGTGACAAGTTAGCTCCTCTATCTATTAGGATTCTTTTAGTGTGTCCGTTCATTGTATATATCCACAATAAAATAGTTATTCAATCCTTGTCCCCACCATGTATATATCATAATAAAATGGTGAGTCCATACACCATCCATTGTATCTATCCATAATAAAATCCCATCATAGCTTGATCTTTTGTCATGGTCTTCATCCTAGTCTTGTTGCATCTTTCTTTACCCATAATAAGTCAGTCCATCACCTAGCTGGGGGCATGTCCTCGACCTAGTTTGGGAAGTGGATCTATGATAGCCATGACTCTTAGAGGGCATAATGGAGTTATCTTCACTAGGCAAGGCAAACACAATCAAAATGTTCTTTCACAATGGTATCTTCATGCTGAATCAGAATCTATGATCTATCTTTCGAATTGTGACTGCTTATCTATACATCTTGACTATACATCATCACTTGAATGGATCAACATATCCTAAATCAATCTTCTTCTCTTTTTTTTGGGCAAAAGAAATGTATATTCATGGTAGGCATGTTAGACTGATTTGTTATAACTAATGCATTCATATCTAGATTTCATTGTTATCATGCTTCCTATGCTATTCCAGGATATCTTTGACATGAGTTTGAAACTCACATATGTCATTGATTAGAATAGCCGAGATGGGGCATGATATTTTCTTTGATTGCTATTTGTGGGGTATTTTCCAATGAAATCAAAGGAACAAGTAATTGGGGTGTCTGTGTATAAGTGCCTTCATCCAGTTCATAGTATTGATAGCATGACAATCATGTTGTTCTAAACAAATGCTATTTGTGGTGATACGCCATCGCATACCTTGACTCCAAATATTTTTTCCCTGATGGAGGGGGGAATATTCCTTGTCTATTACACAAATGAAACTTAGGTCATCTCGGTTCAATTATACCTAGATGCTTGTCAAGTTTGCAATATTAAACTCCATGCAAAAAGTGCTCAGGCCATCCTGGTTTAATTATACCATGATGCTTGCATTTTCTTGCAACATAACGAGCTCAATGATGAAACTCAAGTTCTAGTTATTATGAAGTTCTAAGATGTTACATGAAGTTGTGGAGATACTCATTTCATATTTCATTTTGCATTTCATTATACCATCTCCTAAATTTGCATATCAGTGCTCCTTTTATAGAGATTTGTAGGTTATCTGATTCTCCTAATCCATTTTTCTTATGTCAAAAAAATTGTTATTTAAGATGAGGACATTTGGATAACCAAACATATTATGATTTTTTTTGCATTTAACACTTAAATCATTTAGAGACATATGTTATCTTCATTAGGGGTGTTCATTTATATATAATTTGGTCATTTATTATAGCTATCATTTCATCTCATTTTCTTTTATCATGTTATCAGTTATTACATTTAATCATCTTAGGTACATTATCATTTATTACATTAGATATCATTTGCATTATATCATTCATTTATTATTCATTATCCACATTTTTCATCACAATATTGCATTGATAATCACATAGCATTAGTAAACTCATTTAAGACATGCATTTATATCACCATCATATGATTATTAACCATTAAGCATCAACAATATCAAATCATGCATATAAATCATTTTGCATTATAAGACATACATTTTATGCATATGAAAGTAAATCATCACATCTTGCATATGTCAGTACACACATGTATATAAATCATCAAAGCAAATCATGATAGAACTGCATCACATACAATCCATAAAACAATAAAAATATCTGAATGTCCAATGATATAAATCAATAACAATGTGTCCATAGTCAGTGTCCATCAAGTCAAAATATAATGATATAATGAATCATAATGGTACAATAGTGTATACAATGCTCTATCACCATCTATGAACCACTGCCTCCAGACTCTGTCTGTCGCTGTCTATGGGATGCAATGTGGCCCTGTGCTGCTGCACTCCCTGATGCTGAGCATCCACCCTAACCTCCTAAACCTATTGATACTCTGGGAGGACATGATGATACCCCTCCACTGCCAGCTAGTGCCTATCGCTCATATGCTACTGATCTGATGCCAACTGAGCTCTCTCTATAGCTCCTGATCCACTGATCCCTCAGGACTGCCTGTCTATGTGCCTCTCGCTAGTAGGATATCTCCTTCCCAACATGTATCATGGCTCTCATGATATCCCCATGGGGACCTAGGTCCTCTGTCCTTTGTAACTCATCTAATAGCATCTCTGACTCCCTGAGTCTCTCAATAGCTGAATCTCTCTCTACTCATAGCACATCCATCTGTTTGCCCATCCTCTCAATCTATCTCTCCAGACCTGGAACCCGGTCTACCTCTACCTAGATAGCTACTAGTCAGACTAGCAGTGCATCAATATCAGGCTCCTCCTCAGTAGCATCTCTATGTAAATAGGGATCTTGTCCCCCAATATCCATGTCCACCTACTCATCCTATGCCTGTAGATCTAGCATCTCCACATCTGGATCATCCTATATGCCACCCTATACCACACCAACCTAGGCCAATAGAATGTCTACCTCATCCTGTGCCTGCCCCTGTGCTTGTACCTATGGTACCTATGCCTGTGCCTATACTACCGCAATTGGTATCTATACTGCAGCAACTGGTATTTCTACCTGAGTGACTAGTACCTATAATGGCACTCCTGTAGCTAGCTGTGCTACCTGTAGGCTATCTCCATCCCTATCCCCTCTACCTCACTCTACCTCCCCTCATCCATGGGCCCACTCTCTGTCCATCTCCCCCACCTCCATCTCCACCACCATCTCCACCACCTCCATCTCCTCAACCATCTCCTCCTCTCCCTTGTCCCCTCCTATCTCAACCTCACCACCTCCCTAGACATCTGTCTGCTGGATCTCTCTTTGGAGGTCTCACTACTGGATCTATAATTTGTGGCACCGGATGATCTCTCAAAAACTGCTCTAAATCAGCAGTCATCCTAGGGTCAACCACTGTCTATCTCATGGACCATGCCTGGAATGGTGCATCCAAAAAATCCTGCCAAGAAACATCAAATGATGCCATGGGCCCCCAGTCCCATCTCTCCTGATGTGTCTGTGCAAACTCAGTCACTCTCTGGGGCATACCCTGTATCCTGCCAAACTGTCGCAGCACCCGGCTAACCAGCTATCTCTCAATAATAAAGGGTGTCTTCCCTATCAACCATCATGCCTCAAAACAAAATCCCAGCTGCTGCTCATCATCCCATGGCTCACACCCTAGGTAGGGTCTCCATGTCACTATGTCCAGTGTATCAAAAGTATAGTGCCAAAACTCTAAATGGCCCAGTTTTGCCTGAGACAAAACTAAGGAGTATAAATGAATATAGGGCTTCCCTACACCCTAAAATCAAATCGCTAATGGCCTAGTCACTGCAATATGCTCCCATGCCCAAACATGGAGTAGTGTCACCCCTGCTGATAGAGATGCACTCCTGTGGTACACCACCTGATGTAAATCATGGTATAGGTGTGCTAATAAACACACCCCCCAAGCAAATCAGGTCCCCTCCATCACCTGCTATAATGTATAGCCCCACCCAACTGCAAATCTATGTGACCTTTGATTAGGGCATACGAATCCCCCAATCACACCTGCTAGAACCACTGGAAGAGGGTCATACAAGTTGACCATATCCTCCTAGCTAATCTCCCCATCCTCTATGTCATCATCCCCAAATATGGCTCTGCACTCTGTGACTCCACCATGTCGATTGTACTACACTAACTCTCCTATGATGGGAAGCCAGAGGATGTGATATACATCCTCTAGTGTCACTGTCATCTCCCTTGTTGGAAGACGGAAAGTACTCATCTCTGAGTGCCATCTCTCAGCTAATGCGGTCATCATACTCAGATTTTCCTGAATCTCGAGTGTGTAAATCACATAATAAAGTCCTGACGCTCCTATCACCAGTCTCTCTATCTTTGATAATGCTGGTCTCAGGTTCTGTGTGATGGGATATCTCTCCCGTGACATCAGAACATCTGTGATATCCTCCTATTCAAGTCAACAACAATCAACCTATCAGATTTTGATAAACTGATCTATCAATCTATCTATCCTATCATATCAGTTTCAAACATGTTTATCACGTGTTTCAACAGATGATTCTATCAATTGTTTATTTCAGACTAGCTAACTAGCAAACATGCTACAATGTTGCCACTCTTGATCAAATCGATCATAATCAACCACTGACAGATCAAATCAGCTTATCGACATCAATTTTGACCTAATTGACTATCTATTATGACCAACTTCTACCACCTAAAACATATGCGCAACATTGAAACATGAATACACAACTTTCTTTCACATTTGTGCAAGTTTTTATCGATGCCCAGTCTTCTTCCACATTTGCGCAACATTTACCGACATTTGAGCAGCTTTAAATGTATGCACTATTTTATTGACTATTTGTGCAGCTTTTCATAACACATGCGTAGCAAGTACCTATGCACACTTTTATTTCATGCTTGCGCAGCACTGTCATTCTCCTAGTATGCATGCACACTTATCCTTAACGAATGCACAAAAAATTTGAATTTCTACGCAAACCTCACAAGTTGCTACGCATTGATGCACCAAAATTGCGCATTCATCCTCCGCCTAGAAAACTTAAAATTTTCTAATGTAATCTATCATTTCATGTACCTTAAACATGCTCCAAATATAATCTAACATGCATCAAATCATGGAATTACAAAGCAGGCTCGAGTCACCTACCGGTTCACCCAAATCGGGTGGGCACTGGAAGCGTCTGACTCTCTACAAGTTGGTTTGTAAACATGGCTCTACAAGGTAGGATTTTCTATTTTAACAAGGTATTTAATCAAGATTCTATTCAAAATGGACATTATGTTTTCATCCTCCAAAATTAGGAGGCTTCCCACCACCGATATGTCAGAGTTTTGCGCATGTATACACTTAAAAATGGCTTCATTAATTAATTAAATATTTATTATTTAATTAATATTTGTTTCTTCTATTTATTAAGTAAATTATTCAATTTATTTAATAAATTCACTATAGTCTAATTCTATATCCTAAGTCTTCTAAATAGTCTATTAAAGTGATTTAATTAAATACACAATCACCTAAATATGACTAAATCCCCTAGTCCACTTCATCCACCTAGTCACCTGACACATCAGCTTGGCTAAGATAAATAATTATTATTAATTATTTATTCATATTTATCCTTACCCACATATGTCCTATTCTTAAGGGCTATGTGGCCTCGTAGGACTTGGTCTCATGACCACATGTCCTCTCAACAACCAAGTCAAGAGACATTCCCTATTCCTAAGGGGCTTCTCAAGCCATCTCTAAGGGTCAAGAGTGAGTCATAGGACACTTGTGCAAAGAGTCCTAATGAGGAAAAGGTCTTTCCCTCTTTCTCTCTTTGGTCTTTGTGAGACACTTGACATGTGTCTTTCCCTTCCACCTTCTTCTCCTCCCTATCAATATGAGAGAAACATCATCCCTATTCTTCCTCTCACATTCCAACTACATCCCCCTTTCTCTCAACTCCTTCAACCAAGTCAATTCTAGCCCTAGGATCTTCCACCTTTCATTCTCAACCATAGGATTCTACCACCTAGGCCTAGATCCTCCAAAACTCTATAAAAGGAGCCTCATTTTCCATTTGAAAGCTAATAGGTATTTTTGAGAACAAGCATTCAAGCATCCAAGCATTCAAGCAATCAAGCAACCAAGGATCCATATTATCATCCCATCATTTCATCCACCATATTTTCATAATCAAGTTTTAGTTGTGCACTCATTTCATTCAATCTCCACACTTTAGAATCATCTTGGGAAAGAGCTTCATTTGGAAATCTGAGAGCTCAACATCTTCAAGAAATCAAGGCTAGGAGGACAATGGAGACAAGCTGCATTTGTAGGTGAAGGTAAATTGTTAATTTGGTTTCATTTTTTATTGCATTCTTCATTGTAGTTTTCTTATTAGATAGATTTATTAACCTTTTATTAGTTAATTCATCATTCAGAATAGTATCCAACTAATTTGCATACAGCGCAATCCCAAAGGACTACTCAAGGATGTTCAAAAGCTTAATATAATTTTGTCACACACCCCATTAAGGATGCATGTATTTTATTTTAGGGTGGGTTGGATTTTTACAAAAAAATAAAATGTATCCCACTTTGGGCTATCCCTCTCACCGGCCTTATTAAGGCAAATCTTGGGAGGCCCACTATAGATCTAGCATGTTCATTTTGAAAGCAATAAATTAAAATGAAGAGATAGGTTTGTTGGAAATTTGGCTGAGGTATGTACATAGATGTTGTCATTATGGAAACATATGTTCCCTATGAAGAGCGCATAAGCTAGAAAGTAAGTATGGAAGATCACAAACTAAAATTGTCTAAGTATGAAACAGTGATTTTGACAGAGCACCCGATACAGTTTGTTTTGGCGATGTTCACTGGAGCATGATCAGAGTTTGCGTAGTTGAACATAGACTCTATGGTGTCTAAGGATACCCCATCTCAGTGTGCAAAAGAGTATGGATAGTAAGGACAAAGTTATGACTATTTTACCAATGATAGAGTATAGCCGATAGTGCAGTTTTGAAGACAGAACTAGTAAATGAATTAAGGGATTATTTTGCTTGTCAAAATAATGACTTAATATTATAAAGAGATGAAATCCTAGATGTTTACTCTTGGATAAAGATATGAAAGCTAACAAGAGAAAGATATTATGTTTTGTATCTTGTATAAATAAAGATGTACCGAACATACTTGAAATGTAACATGTAATATATGTAAACTATGATAGCAGTGAAAGTTGTTGATGCAAAGTTGTAAGTAGTACCATATTGTAATCAGTAAACATTTGTATTACTTTTTTGGGTAGTGAGATCATCTAGTAATTAGGTTTTGTATCTACAACTCCTAATAGGGTTGAGGCTTCTAACAAGGCCTATAGTCCCTTAACCAGGACTGATACACTATATGATTGTAATAGGCTCCTAACAGGGTCAACATCCTTAACTGGATATCTTTTGATTAGTGGATCTTTGTGGGTACCATCCCCACCGGGGTTTTCCCTTGGCTAGGGTTTCCTCGAGAACATATCATGTGTTATGAGTTCTTTAAATTTACTATTATGTATGCTATTTAGTTTCTTATGCTTTGTATGCATTAAAGTAATGTGTTATATCCATAAGTGGGAAAAAGTAAAAGTTTGTGAAATACTGATTTACCCTCCCCCTCTCAGTATTTCCTATTTCTAACAATTGGTATCAGAGAACAGTTACTCAAAGAAGAAACATTCAAGGAAAGCCTAGCAGCTTGAGTAAGATCTCTATGGATATGGATCAATTATAGAAGAATCTTGAAGAAGCGCTTGAGCAAATTGATATGCTTACTGATGAAAGAAACACTTTGAAAAGAAAGTATGATGATGCAAAGAATCTTATTGACAAATTGAAAGGTAAGATAGAAGATCTTAAATCTGAGAAGGAATCTGAAATTCTTGTTGAAGATTGTAAAGACTTAGAAAAAGAAAATGTAATCCTTAGACATGAATTGAAGATAGAAAATTTGAAGCTTAGCTTGAAAGATGGAAATGACAATTTGAGATCTGAGAATGAAAGTTTAAAGAATGAAAATGAAGATCTAAAATCTAAACTTGGCAAGGTAACATTTGAATTTGATAAAGTCAAACTGCAGTATGATGAACTTGAGAAATACAACAAAATTGTGAAAGGTGAATTGACTCAATCCAAACAATAACTTGAGAGGTTATATTCAAACAGTGAAAAGATTGATAAGCAAGTATCTTATGGAAAACCTTTTTATGACAAAACTGGTCTTGGATTTAACATATTGAAGATAGTTAGTGAAAGAAAGAAACTAGATCTGAATGAATGTCAAAGCAATGAAGAAAATAAGTTAGATGAGAACAAATCTAAAGATGCACCTAAGCAAGAAGAATCACCAAAGCAAGAAGATGCACCTAAGAAAGAAGAATCACAGAAGCAAGAAGAATCACCAAAGAAAGAAGAACCACCGAAGCAAGAAGAATCATCCAAAGGTATGCAAAGAGAATTCAAAGGTAGATGTTTTACTTGTAATACTATTGGTCATATGAAGAGAGATTGTATAGGTAAACAATTCAATCCTCTAAATGGTTATTGTTATAATTGTCATGGTTTTGGACATAGAGCTATTGAATGTAGAAGATCTAAAGTTATTGAGAATAATTACAATAGAAGAATGCCTAGAAATACTAACAATGCAGAACAAAGATCAACTAAAGACATGAAAAGAGGAAATGGAATAGTATGTTTCTGATGCAAAAAAATTGGACATATTGCTAAAAATTGTAGGACACAAATCAATCAGAAAATACCTAGATATGGAACCAATGTAATCACTTGTCAGATATGTAACAAGATTGGACACACAACAAGATTTTGCAAAATGAACAATGGAGGTTATCATCATAACCCTAACCCTAGAAACTATGCAAGAAGGAATGAAAATGCAAGAAACAAAGAGAAAGGTTGCTGTAGCAATGAAGTTGAAGTAAAATTTGTTAAAGGCATAGATCAAGGAGGTATATGTAGCATTGAAGGTAATCAGGAAGGTAATGTATCTGAAGGTAAGAATGAGTCTTTACCTAACCCTTCTTTAAGCACTTAAATTATGTAAATTTCTGTAGTTTAGGAACTTAGAATTAGTATAGAGTTAGATTTTGAATGAGTTAAGTTTTTCACAGTTAGATGAAGGTTTCTTATGTTATACTAATGCTATGGTTAAGTGCACAAAAAGAAATATTGTGTTTTGCAAGGTCGCAAGAAGATTTATGGTTGCAAGTCTACAGAATCAACTTTTTGGCATTTTGGCGGCAAAATAATTGAATGCGATGTCAGATCGAGTAAATGCTAAGTGTTAAAAGATTGAAATAAAATTTATTATGATTATCAAGTGATTAGAAGTGATTTGGAAGAAAATAAAGAAGTTTGGAAGCAATTTGCAGAAGTTTGAAGCACTGATCTAGTGAAAGCCCTAATTTTGTGAATTTAAGGTATTTATCTGACTACGATCTTGAATTAGCTTAAGTAATCAGATATAATCATGGATGTGTCATTGATTCACAACATTAAGGATAAGAACAGACCTAGAAATAAGAAAGATCAAGTTGAACCCTCAGAAAGAGATGCTAGTTTAGCCTTATCATTCGTACCAGATGGAGTTCTTCATTTAGAGAATGTTAAAATTTATCTTAGATGCAAGTATGAAACCCTTAGGGAGAGTGATTTTAATGGTGAATATAAGAAATTGTACAACTCATATATGTCAATGAAACAAGGTTATGAACATCTAGAAAACAATGAAATCATTGAGTACTCTATGAAATATGAATTTGATGATGAGGAGTGTACTAAGATCATTTTGAGTAGGATACATAATGGTAAATTTTGGTTAGAAGATAGAGTTATAGACATAACTGCAAACCTAATTCATGATGTGATTGGATTATCAAAAGTTGGTGCAATTCCACTGAATGAAAAAAACATGAGAAAGATTGTGATTGAAAACACCGGTTCAGTATACAATGGCAGAGGTATAGTCATTGGTAAGATTAAGCAAGATGATGTAAAATACTTGTGTAAGATTTTGACAACAAAGTTCTATGGAATCTCTAGAGAAGATGATATGCCAGCAGGTATGGTAAACATTGCTTATTTGATGTGTGTGGAGAAGAAGCTTGTGGATATGTGTGAAATTCTGAGAATACAGTTGTTTGAGAATTTGGAAAAGATAAAGAAAGCTAAATACACTCACTTTAGATTTTCCTCATTGGTTACTTACATGTTCTTCCACTTGCTAAGAATATTTCCTTATACTATTGAATGGAATGATGGTGATAATACTATGACAAGAATCAATAAAGTTTACATGAAACATCTTATTGAGAAGGTTAATGACAGTGTAAAGTTAGTGTTGAAAAATTTTCAGAACATTGTGGTAAATGGATCAAGAATTCCTCCATCCCTAGTTGAGAAATACAAAGATGATATATGTTTTATAGTTGATACTGATTTCACTTACATTGAGGCAGTAGAACCTAGACATGAATTCATAGACCCTCTTGGCTATGAAATCTCTGAAGTTGAAATAGAAGGTTATGTTAGTAGATTGTTGAAAAGTAAAGTTGATGCTCATAGCAATAGATTTGGAACTTATAATGAAAACTTTGGTTTAGCAAAGACACTTAAGGAAGATAAACAATCAAAGAAGAGAGTGGAGTCTACAATAAAGAAAATTCTAAAAGAATTAGGTATGAGTGAGCAGGAATTTGATATTGCAAAGAAGACTGTAGAAGCATTAAGGAAAAGTGAGATACTATCAGTCCCACCTTTGGCATCAAGTGCAAAAACTATTCAAGTAAAGGTAAAGGTTGAAGAACCTGACAAGGAACAAGAAATCAGTCAGACAGAGAAACCCTTTTCTTCAGCACCGAGAAAAAGAATGAAGGCAAGTGCTTTAGGACTAGGTAAAAGACAGAAAACAATTGTTCCACTAGTACCTAGAAGAGTTGCAGAGATAAAAGATGATGAAGTAACAACAAAGAAGAAATAATGGAAACCAAGGATAGAAATACTTAATGAAGATATAATGCAGCATGGAGACTTTACCAAAATGAACAAATACTATGATTTATATGGATCCTCTAATAGATTGAATCTTGAGAATGCAATGGTTACACATATGATTTTGTCAAACAAGAAATTTGATACTATTCATGGAAAGATACCAGAAGATTTGTATAATAGACTTGTGAGAAGAAAGATGAGAGCACAAGAAGAAGATACCAAAATAATAGAAAATGTGATTAGATAGTTTTGTGAGATAAGAGATGATGATCATCTTAAACAGATCCTCAAGCCACTTGAAACCCTATTAAGAACTAAAAGAAGAATTATACAAATAATGGGAGGACAGTATGAGCAACTAAAGACTGAAACTGAACATATAGTTGTGCAAGTGCTAGCAAACTTGGTAGCAAGAAAAGATAACAAAGATCAAGCAGTTGCAGAACCAGCAGAGAAACAGAGTTCAGAACAAGAAGAGGTAGCAACAAAAGTAGTTGAAGTTGAAGATATTCCCTCTTCTTCCATAAACATTGGCACAAAATATATGGACATTGAAGGAACTAAAGTTAATTTAGATTCAGATGATGTGGTACTCAACAGTTTGGATAACATTGTTGACAATTTGGTTTTGGGAGAGCAAGAAAAGACTATTGTAACAGAGACAACACATACTGAAGTGCAAATGGAAACAGAGGCCCATACACTTATTGAACCACAAGAAGACATCAGTCTTACTCCTAAGACTGGAAAGGAGAAATGAATAGAAACATTGATTGAAGATCTGAGAAAAGAAGTTGATGACGATGATCAAATAGAGTTGATCACTTCTTTAAACAAAATTATTGGAAAGAACAAGAAAGTTAAGAATTTGGAAGGTAGTCTGAAAGACTTCACTGAGAGGCTACAAAGTGTCATATCTACAAAAGTCTTTGATTCAGATCCACTTGAAAGAGCAAAGATGGTAATTAAATCTTTTAATGTTGAGTTCACTAATTTAACTGATATTGCTAAGGTTAAGGCTCAGGCAGCTTATGAAGCTGAGATGTTGCACAACATAAGTCAGAATATCAAAAATGACATTGATAGCCTTGATAGACACATTAAGGACTTAAGGAAACATCTTGAGACTGGAAAGTGTTTGTACATTCAGCGTACCAAATCTGAAAATATTTTAATTGAGGATGAAAAGAAGATAAAAGAGAAGCAAGATGAAATTACAGCAGAGACAAACTCTTTGGCCAACCTAAACATAAAGATCAAACCTAAACATAAAGATCAGAATAGTTGAGAATGAGATCAGAAAATTATGTGATGAAATAAGGAATTTGAATGATGAGAAGAACAAGAAAATTATTAGAATAAACATCTTGAGAGAGCATGTCTCAATCAAGTTGACTATAATAGAAGAGCAACTAGATGAATGTCTTAATGCTAAGACAACATTTTAAAAATTCAATTTTGAGTCCCTCCAAGCTTGTCAGATTGCAGCATACGGATTAAGTACTCTACTCAATGTAGCAGAATCAATAAAGAAGGCATGGGAGAAAGATTTTGAGACTTGGAAGATAGATTTTGTAGATTGTATTGCAAGCCTACCAGCTTTGCAATAAGATAGTAAGGTAAAATTTTTGACACAATTTTGTATATCCCTTTCCACCCTTTATTTTGTCATTGTTGTCAAAGGGGGAGAGATACTTAGAAAATTGTCTTTATATATGATAAGGAAGGATACTCATAGGGGGAGTTCTATGGAGTATTATGAAGTGTTATAGATTATGTGTATATTTTGAGGAGATATAAGGATAGTATACTTATTTTATACTATGGCCACAATTTTGATACAAATTTTGAGATTTTGACTTGTACACTTAGCCACTTTTCTCATATGTTGCCACCAATGACAAAGGGGGAGATTGTTGGAAATTTGGCTAAGGTATGTACATAGATGTTGTCATTATGGAAACATATGTTCCCTATGAAGAGTGCATAAGCTAGAAAGTAAGTATGGAAGATCGCAGACTAAAATTGTCTAAGTATGAAACAGTGATTTTGACAGAGCACTCGATACAGTTTGTTTTGGCGACATTCATTGGAGAATGATCAAAGTTTTCACAATTGAAAATAGACTCTATGGTGTCTAAGGATACCCCATCTCAGTGTGCAAAAGAGTACAGATAGTAAGGACAAAGTTATGACTATTTTACCGATGACAGAGTACAACCGACAGTGCAGTTTTGAAGACAGAACTAGTAAATGAATTAAGGGATTATTTTGCTTGTCAAAATAATGACTTAATATTATAAAGAGACAACATCCTAGATGTTTACTCTTAGATAAAGATATGCAAGCTGACAAGAGAAAGATATTATGTTTTGTATCTTGTATAAATAAAGATGTACTGAACATACTTGAAATGTAACATGTAATATATGTAAACTGTGATAGCAGTGAAAGTTGTTGATGTGAAGTTGTAAGCAGTACCATGTTGTAATCAATAAAAATTTGTATTACTTGTTTGGGCAGTGAGCTCATCTAGTAATCAGGTTTGGTATCTAAAACTCCTAATAGGGTTGAGGCTTCTAACAAGGCCTATAGTCCCTTAACCAGGACTGATACACTATATGATTGTAACAGGCTCCTAACAGGGTCAACATCCTTAATCGGATATCTTTTGATTAGTGGATCTTTGTGGGTACCATCCCCACCAGGGTTTTCCCTTGGCCAGGGTTTCCTCGAGAACATATCATGTGTTATGAGTTCTTTACATTTACTGTTATGTATGCTATTTAGTTTCTTATGCTTTGCATGCATTAAAGTAATCTATTATATCCATAAGTGGGCAAAAGTAAAAGTTTTTGAAATACTGATTCACCCCCCAAAATCAGCTTGATGTGTGCAATGTTCTCCTCCTTAATCTATTTAGTCATTGTCTTCAGTTCCCTATTAAATCTGGTCTTTGGTTTTTTAAATTTTTTATGACCATGCATCCTACAGACATAGAGAAATCATTTTTTGCAAGTTAGATTTTATTAATTCTCAATTTAATTGAATGTGCAATAGAATCTATTAAAAGCGCTACTAAAATGATTGAACACGCTATTTAACAAATAAAATGCGCTACAGAAAATTATTAAAAGCACTGGAACAAAAATTAAAAGCACTAATAAACTGAGAAAAGGTGTTAAAAGAAAGTCTTAAATGCGTTGGAGAATGAATTAAATGCACTGGAGAGTCAGGGTATACACGTTGAAAGAAAGAAGACAGAAAATAGAAGGATTTAAAAGTGTGGAAACTCCACGTAAAGGGATAAAAAATTGTTATAGAAGTGTTGTTTTAGACCTCGTACACGCTAGAGAAACTGGAGTACATGCTGGAGAAACTCTCAAATGCGCTGAAAAACCTATAAAATAGAGAGTAAAACAAGATTTGCAAAAATTTTTCTACTTCTCCGAATTTAAAAATTTACGAGACCTAATGCCCCACGGTGGGTGCCAATTTGTGTGCTAAGGAAAACACATTCATAGGGTTAGTATTGC
Source organism: Chamaecyparis obtusa (assembly GCA_027943335.1). NCBI lineage: Eukaryota > Viridiplantae > Streptophyta > Pinopsida > Cupressales > Cupressaceae > Chamaecyparis > Chamaecyparis obtusa. The sequence goes on from BSBK01004552.1 coordinate 1,036,306, forward strand.
AAATAAATTAATAAATCAACTAAATTACCACAAAGAGTAAGCTATTTAAGCAAATAATTGACAATTAAGCACTCTATGGATCTCTATTTAGGGATGCTAATGCAAAGCTCTCAGCAAGCTTCCATTAGTGATAGTCCTAAAATGATAATGAATGATAAGTAAACTAAAAGTTCAATTCCAAATAAAATTAAGCCTTAATTAGTTCTAATATTTTCCTTTCTAGCTATAAATTGCAAGAGGTTTGACACTATTCTCAGATTTGTGGATGATTATTGATTGAATTATGGCTTTCTTTTATATATTTTGGCAAGGGTAGGGGTTGTAGTTGATTTGATCATGATTAGGTGAGGGTTAAGTCCATGGTTCCACCTTTGGAGACCATTTAAATATTTTGTCCTCAAAGCTTGGGACCAAAGGAAAAAATGAGTGGACAAGATGCATTCTCCAAGTGAGTGATTGAGATTTGATTTAGGCTTGATCCATTGGAGCTCCATCCTTAAATCCTATTGGTTGATGAATTTTCCTCCCATTTGGTGGTTGAGGGAAAATAGGATTTAATTAATTGAATTTAATTAATATCTTTAGACATGTGTACCCCTTGAATGGGTTGATTTGATTTAAATGAACTATGTAATTAATTAGATTAATTACACAATTGATTGATTTATCATGCTTTATTTTATTTAAATTGAATTTATGAGTTTTGATTTTTAATTAAATTGAATTGAGGCTTGATTTGAATTTTTATTTGATAAATGCTTGATTTTATTTAATTGTTATGATTTTTTCCATAGTTATTCACTTGATTTAGCTTGTCCAATTTTAGGTGATTACAAGTTCAATCTCTGAGTTTCTTTCAGCGTACCTTAAGTTTAGATCTTTGGTAGTTGCACACATCATGGTATGTTCTTGGAATTAGGTTGAACCTTCAACTAGGTTCGCACCTCTATCAGTTTCTTCACAGTTGAGATCTTGTGGATTCTTGGGGGGACTTATCTATTATTCACGTTTCACAAGAAGTTTTTATTTTTTGAACTTGTGAAGGAATTTACTAATCAATGAAGCTTTGTGGATCATTTCTCAATGTTTATACACTTGTGGCTGACCTACCTGAGGGATCATGATTCATATTTCATCTATTGGAGGGAGATCCTTATGGTTTCCATACTAATTGCAATAAATTTTCTTCTCATTAGGAAATGTAATATTTCTAGGCCAACTTGATGGTTGTAAAACTATATCAATTGAGGCAATTATTCCTTACTAAGGGAGATCTTAGAAGATTATCTTTCAGAATCTTGAGGCCAAGGAAATTTTAAGGATTTCTATTTGTAATTAGGTCTCAATGCCTGGAATGTAAGACTTCATGTTGTAAGTCAACTATAATTAATTTTCTAATAAAATAAAGGTTGATCTTTCTTGTCTCTAAATTAACTCTTGTTATTTCCATTATGTGACTCTTGCGGCATGGATTGGATAGCCTTGAGAGAATCAATCTCTATTCCAATAGTTGTGAAGCCTTAGATTTGATTACTGTGGGGTGGCAGAGTGAGGATTTGAACTACAATTGCATAGGACTTGCACAAGATGGATCATGGAAGGAGAGATGTATATCTAGCTATGGTGGAGATGTTGAGACAAATAGTGGAAAGGTTAGAAGCTTTTGAAATAAACCAAAGAAGAGGTATACATATTGGATATTTGAGTGATAATGAAGAAGAAGGAGAGATAATAGGAGAACCTGAGATTGATCATGGAGAAGATAGATTTTTGGAACCCCTAACTAGGGTAAATACCAAACCAAATTTCAATCCTCAATATTATGATTAAAAATTGGATTCATATGAGTTACTTGATTTGATCACAGAGATGGAAAATTAATTTGAATTTGAGTGCACAAGTGAAGAAAATAAGGTAAAGTATGCTTGCACTAAGTTGAGAGTTCATGCATCCTTGTGGTGGGAACATTTGTATATTGATAGGAAAAGAAGAGGCAAGGATAAAATAGGGTCATGAGATAGGATTGCTGAAATACAACTAATTTAGAGCCTGATTGAAGAAACTATGATTTAAGATCACCAAGTTGATTGATTAGATATGTAAGATGATTAAATCAGTATTATGTTGTCATTGATGTCAACTAGTTTGACAACACTTATCTTGTAAGTTACTATACCGAAACATCTGTAGAAGAGGAGTGAAAGAGATGAAGAACAAAAATATCTACATGAGGAAGATGGATATGATAGATGAGGATAAAGAATACATTGAGTAACTTGTTGATGATTCTATGACCTTATGATATTGACTTGATTATGTTGCATTCATCTATGATGAGGAAAAGAGCTGAAAGACACAAAGTAGTGTTGTCGGTTAATGAAGCATTTCAGTATACACCGATGGAGTGTAGTGTATATGAGCACAGTGTAAACTAAGCTTGTGTTCACCGACACATTTCTTTGTTAACCAAGCAGAAAAAAATGAATTAAATTAGCTTAGCCGATAAGAATTGATGAGCTGAAAAGTGTATGATTTTGAGGTAACAGATAATGTTTGTTACACAGATCAACGACTAACAAAATTTAGGAAAGATCTAATGGATTGAGAATCAAACATGTTATTGACACAAGTGCTGAGGTATGTTTAAGAGGAAAAATTAGTGGATGTGATTAAGCGGCAAAATTTGATGGAGTAGAAGAAAATGGTTTACATGTCTATATAAGAGACTGGACATTTCACAAGTGAGTGTGATGCCAGAAGAAAAGGAAACTATAGAATCATCATGTGAAAAAGTTTTCATGCATTTTGATCATACTGGTTAAGGAGAACACTACTGCAGAGCATTACCGAGTGACAGAGAGTAATTAGCAATGGATAGTAAGTTGATATATTGTTGAATCAGAAATGTTACATTGATCAGAAAGATTTGTATGAGCTAAAAATTGATCTGTATATCTACAATTGAAGTTGTAATAGATCAGATCACCTAATGTTACATATTTAACCATTTTACACAATCAAATCTCTTAACCAAGTGGACTAAGAAAGTCTTATTATGTATCATTCATAGAATGAACATTGTTATCCTGTCAACCCCAGAGTGACTGCTGGTTGGATGATAACGGTTGGTCTTAAATCCTCTAACAAGGTCACACCTAACTATGTGTTTGTAACCTTTAACAAGGTTGGGTCTTCATCGACCTCACTTCAGAAGAGTAAATATTTTTGGGTTGCCAGTCCCAGGTGGTTTTCCCTTCACAGGGTTTCCACATTAAATCTCTTGTGTTATGTGTTGATTGTGATGTTTGTTTGATGTCATATTTGCATGTTGCATATTTGATTTGATCAGTAACTACTATATGTTTTAGATTGGTAATTGGTAAATGCACATTTAGTAAAAGTATTTCTAAATTACCGAGCAGCAGAAGTTGAAGTATTTGTTTTTGGATTATACATTTTGTATTGGGATAGTGATTAACTGATTCCCCCCCCCTCTCATTTATTCTAACAATTGGTATCAGAGCAATGGTTGCTTAGAATAGAGTTTTAAGGACTTCAGTACAAAGATCTCAAAATGTATAAGAGGGAAGTGCCAAAGCTGAACAAAGGGAACTTTGTAGTATGGAAAAGCCGAATGAAGTTGCACATATCTGGAATTGGAAATTCTGCACTAGAACTATTGGAGAATGGCTATATAGAATTGACCCCTGGTCTCCTGACACTTGATCAACTGAAAGATAGGCATGAACACAATATTACTATGATGGAGATTGTTTTTGCCTATACCGATGCTGAATTTGAAGATATTAAGAGTTGGACTACTGCAAAAGCCATGTGGGATAAACTTTCTTAAGTTTACAATGGAGATGTGAATGTCAAAAGAGCCAGAGCAGAAAGCTTAAGGGGCAGATTCGATGATATGAAGATGAAGGAAGGTGAGAATATTGTGGAATACACAAATAGACTGAAAGAGGTAGTACATGCTATTAGAGCATCTGATGGAGTTATTAGTGAAGAGATAGTTGTAAGAAAAGTACTCAGAACCTTATTGCTGGTTTACACAATTAGAATATCTTCTATTCATAAAACAAGGTCAGCATTTGGTAATGTACTTACACTTGACATTCTGATTGGTAATCTCACAACCTTTGAATTGAATAACTTTGACAATGGTGTTGTACCATCTATTGAGTCTACTTTCATGTCTTCTTTAAAGATTGGTAAGTCTAGCATGAACAATAAGAATAATGATAGTGATAGCAATACCAATGATGAGCTTGATGAACTTGAAGCTCTTATGGCCAGAAGGTTACCTAAAGGTAAAGGAAGGTATAGAGGTAAGCTAACTTTGGCATGCTTTAACTATAAAGAGGTTGGGCACATTGCTACTAGATATCTACATAAAAAAGATATGAAAGATCCAAAGACCAATCTGAAGGAAGCTATGGTAGAAGATTCAATAGAAGCTACCAACACAACAGAGATAACCGAGACAGTAATGAAAAAGGAAAAAAGGTATGTTACATAGCTAAAGATATGAATCTAAATCTGATTTTGATGATGATGTAGAAGTTGTATTTGTTGCTATGAAAGATGACTCCAAGGAAGAAGAAAAACATGTTGAAACAACACTGATCTCTAGAGTTAACAAACATAATACATGGATCATAGACAGTGGTTGTACACATCACATGACTGGTGATGAGGAGAAATTTGATCAACTTGAAGAATACGATGGAGGATCAGTTAAGATGGGTAATGATACACCCTATATGGTAAGAGGTAAAGGATCCTTGATGATAAACAATAGGATAAAATGTGATAATTTTTATTGGGTAGATGGACTGAACTATAACTTGTTAAGTGTGGCACAACTGAACAATTTAGGTCACCAAGTTGCTTTTGAGAGCAAGAAAGTGAAAATATTTGATGATGGAGGAAGACTAGTTGGAACTAGTGCACAATCAAGAGGTAATCTATTTTATCTTGATATTGATGAGTCTTCTTTCCTGATGATGAAAAATGAAGATGCTTGGTTGTGGCATAAAAGGTTATGCCATGTGAATTTTGATAACATGATTAAGATTAGTAAAAAGAAAAGACTTAGAGGTTTTCCTAACTTGTCAAAACCTGATCATGTTAGGTGTCATGAATGTCAGAAAGGGAAAATGACTAAATCTAGTTTCAAAAGAAAGGATTATTCAACAAAGAAGATACTTGAGTTGGTTCATACCAACCTATGTGGTCCTATGAGAACTTAGAGTTATTATGGTGATAGATACTTTATTCTTTTTGTTGATGACTATACTAGATTGATGACTGTTATGTTCTTAAAAGAAAAATCTAAAGCATTTAAGATGTTTAAGTGGTATAAAGCTAAGGTAGAAAAAGAGATTGGTAAGGAATTGAAACGCCTAAGATCTAATAGAGGAGGTGAATTTATCTCTGATGAATTTACTAATTTTTGCAATGAGCATGGTACTAAAAGATAGGTCTCTACACTGAGGAAACCTTAGCAAAATGGAATTGTTGAAAGAAGGAACAGGTCAATAGTTGAGTGTGCTAGGACACTGATGTTGCAAAAGAATGTTTCCCAGACATATTGGAGAGAAGTTGTCAACACTGCAGTATGTGTTCTTAACCGAGTTCAACTAAAGAAGGACACCAAAAAGACACCCTATGAGTTGTGGTTTGGACACAAACCTACTGTAAGTTATTTCAAAAATTTTGGAAGTAAATGCTTTATTCTAAAGGATGAGAGAAATGGTAAATTTGACTCAAAAGGAGATGAAGGGATATTTCTAGGATATTTTGCTAAAAGTAAAGCATATAAATGTCTTAACAAGGTTACAAATAAAATGATTGAAAGTACTAACATCCGAGTTGATGAGTTTGATGAAAAGAACATAGAGGAAAGTACAAAGGAACTGGAAGACTACTGTAGATTCACTTACATTGAACAACTAGAGTATCTACCAAAGCCACAGCCTGTGATAACCGGTCAGCAGGAAAATAATACTGAACAACAGGAAAGAGAAACTAATGAGAAAGATGGACCTACCGAGCAAGAAAATGAACCTACACAAGATGAACAAGAAAGAAGAGCTAGAGTACTGGTGAGTTTTGTCAGAAGACATCATCTTGAGACACAAATTATTGGAGACAGACAAACTAGCATGCAAACAAGGAGCAAAGCAAGACAAGGTACATGTCTAGTTTGTGATTATGAACTGAAAAATATAAAAGTTGCATTAGAAAATGATGAATGGGTTAATGCAATGAAAGAGGAAATATAACAGATAGAGAAGAAAAAAACCTAGACCTTAGTACCCCAACCTAAAGATAAGAATGTTATCAGTACTAAGTGGATATTCAGGAACAAGCAGAATGAGAATGGAGAAGTAACAAGAAATAAAGCTAGATTGGTATATAAAGGATATGCACAGGAGGAAGGCACTAATTATGGTGAAACATTTTCACCTATTGCTAGATTAGAAGGTGTTAGAATGCTACTTGCATATGTTGCACACAAGAAATTCAAAGTTTATCAAATAGATGTTAAGTCAGCATTTCTGAATGGAATACTTGAAGAAGTCTACATAGAACAACTTGAAGGGTTCATTGATCCATCCAACAAAGACATGGTATGTAGATTACATAAAGCTTTATATGGTTTGAAGAAAGCACCAAGAGCCTGGTATGAAAGGTTTCATACTTATTTGTTAAGTATAGGATTTGTAAGAACAAGTGAGAACAACAATTTGTATATGAAAGGAGATATTGATGATACTATTCTTATTGCTAAAATATTTGTGGATGATATTATTTTTGGAGGTCAAGATCAAATTTGTAAGTCATTTGCTAATGAAATGAGGAATGAGTTTGAGATGTCTATGTTCAGAGAGATTAAGTTCTTTCTAGGACTACAAGTGATTTAGCAGAATGATGGTATATTCATCTCACAATCCAAATATATCAAGTATTGAAAACATTTGGCATGGAAGATGCTAAACCTATGGGAACACCAATGGCTACTGGATGTAAACTGACCAAGGAAGATGAAACTAAAGAGGTAAATCAAACACTATACTGATCTATGATTGGTAAGTTAATGTATGTAGTACATAGTAGACCAAACATAGCACATGTTGTGGGAATAGTTGCTAGATTTTATGCTAATCCTAGAGAATCACACATGATTGCTACTAAAAGAATCTTAAGATACCTGAAGAAAAAAAAGGATTATAGATTATGGTATCCTAAGGAAGGCAAGTTTGAACTGAAGGTTTACACTGATGCTGATTGGGCTAGAAATGTGGATGACAGAAAAAGCACCACTGGAGGAGCATTTTTCTTGGGTGAAAGACTTGTTACATGGACAAGTGAGAAACAAACGTGTATTTCTCAGTCTATAGTCAAAGAAGAGTATGTTTCTGCTGCTACAAATTGTTCAAACATTGCATATATTAAGAAAGTTTTGGAAGGTATGAATGAGATAATCACTGAGCTGGTGATTATATACTATGATAACACTAGTTCCATTAACATTTCAAAGAATCCAGTGATGCACTCTAAAACAAAGCATATATCAATTAAGTATCACTACTTGAGTGAACAAGTACAGGAGAAGCAAGTTAAGTTAGAGTTTTTTACATCAAAAGAACAACTTGTAGACATATTTACAAAGCCTCTACCAAAGGATACATTTGAGTAATTAAGGACTACACTTGGGGTCTGTCCCCTATCTACCAGTCACTAAGGTGATTCAGATGTTGCATCAACCTAATCTTATCAGAAGATCATACATGTTGATGCAGCATAGTTCACACTTTGGATCATGCCTAAAGCTGTGAAAAGTACTGGAACAAATTGTCATATCAATATACAGTGATATAGAGAATGCATTGGACAACAAAGAGTTACTTGGCTATTGAAGAGTTGTATGTTTATTTGTTTCTTTGGCATTATTGTCAAAGGGAGAGATAAACAATATGAAACAATATGCACCGATGAGAACTATCTGAGGGAGAGACATATTAAGCTAGGGAGAGCTTGTACAACATTTTCTCATAGAGTTTTAGAATAAATGTTTGGTATGGGTATGGTATATTTCATATTTCTTGAGTTGCCATCAATGCCAAAGGGAGAGATTGATGAACTATAACTGATTTAGAACTTGATTGAAGAAACTATGATTTAAGATCACCGAGCTGATTGATTAGATATGTAAGATGATTAAATCAGTATTATGTTGTCATTGATGTCAACTAGTTTGACAACACTTATCTTGTAAGTTACTAAACCGAAACATTTGTAGAAGAGGAGTGAAAGAGATGAAGAATAGATATATCTACATGAGGAAGATGGATATGACAGATGAGGATAAAGAATACATTGAGTAACTTGTTGATGAGTCTATGACCTTATGATATTGACTTGATTATGTTGCATTCATCTATGATGAGGAAAAGAGCTGAAAGACACAAAGCAGTGTTGTTGGTTAATGAAGCATTTCAGTATACAACAACAGAGTGTAGTGTATACCGAGCATAGTGTAAACTAAGCTTGTGTTCACTAATGCATTTCTTTGTTAATCGAGTAGAACAAAATGAATTAAATGATTAGCTTAGCTGATAAGAATTAATGAGCTGAAATGTGTATGATTTCGAGGTAACAGATAATGTTTGTTACACAAATTGATGGCTAACAAAATTTAGGAAAGATCTAATGGATTGAGAATCAAATATGTTATTGACACAAGTGTCGAGATATGTTTAAGAGGCAAAATTAGTGGATGTGATTAAGCAAAAAAATTTGATGGAGTAGAAGAAAATGGTTTACATGTCTATATAAGAAACTGGAGATTTCACAAGTGAGTGTGATGTCGGAAGAAAAGGAAACTGTAGAATCATTGTGTGAACAATTTTTCATGCATTCTGATGTTACTGGTTAAGGAGAACCCTATTGTAGAGCATTACCAAGCAATAGAGAGTAATTATCGATGGACAGTAAGTTGATATATTATTGAATCAGAAATGTTACATTGATCAGAAAGATTTGTATGAGCTGAAAATTGATTTGTATATCAGCAATTGAAGTTGTAATAGATCATATCACCTACTGTTACATATTTAACCATTGTACATAGTCAAATATCTTAACCAAGTGGACTAAGAAAGTCTTATTATGTATCATTTACAAAATGAACATTGTTATCCTGTCAACCCTAGAGTGATTGCTGGTTGGACGCTAATGGTTGGTCTTAAATCCTCTAACAAGGTCACACCTAGCAGTATGTTTGTAACCTTTAACAGGGTTGGGTCTTCATCGACCTCACTTTAGAAGAGTGAATATTTTTGAGTTGTCAGTCCCAAGTGGTTTTTCCCTTCATAGGGTTTCCACGTTAAATCTCTTGTGTTATGTGTTGATTGTGATGTTTGTTTGATGTCATATTTGCATGTTGCATATTTGATTTGATTGGTAACTACTATATCTTTTAGATTGGTAATTAGTAAATGCACATTTAGTAAAAGTATTTTTAAATTACCAAGCAGCAAAAGATGAAGTATTTGTTTTTGGATTATACATTATTTATTGGGACAGTGATTAACTGATTTCCCCCCCCCTCTCAGTTATTCTAACAAGGATGGTGAACAAGTTGAAGGCCAAGTTATTACCTATTTATTACCAAGTATGTTTGTTTAAGTTACAAAACCTAAAGCAAAAGGATCTTATTGTAAAGGAGTATACAAAGGAATTTTATAAATTGGATATCAGATATGGTCATAAAAATAATGATGTTGAGATTGTTTCAAGGTATCTGAATGGTTTGAGGATATCAATACAAGATGAAATTGATTTGGTCAAGCTATAGAGTGTAGAAGAAGCTTATCAATATACCCTAAAAGTTGTAAAAAAGTTGAAAAAGAAACAAGAACAAAGACAAAGAGGAAGAGGTGGAAGGTTCCAGAGAGGAAGAACTTTTGATGGAGGAGGAATATCTTATAAGGGAAAGGAAGTATTCAAGGAAGGGAGTTCATATAGAAGGGATGAAAAAATTTTCCATAGAGGTGATGGATCAAGCAGTTATAGAAGAAGTGACCGAAGAGTGTTTAGAGGAACCTTCTTCAAATGTGGAGGAGGACATCGATCCTTTGAGTGTACCCAAGGGAGTTCAAGTAAGAGGAATAAGAACAAGGTCAAGTATGATTATGTGAAGGAAGATCCTATTGAATCTTTGAACCAACCTAAGGATGGAGAAGCCCTAATGGTGAGGAGAGCCCTATGTCATGAAGAAACATACCAAGAGCCATTATAGAGGAAAAGTTTGTTCAAGAAAAGATGCAAAGTTGAAGGAAAGTTTTTGAAAGGTGATTATTTCTAGTGGTAGTTCAGACAACCTAGCCTCTGAAGAGTTGGTCGACAAGTTCAAGTTTCATATATTGGAGCATCCCAAAACCTATTAGATAAAATGGATAAAAGATGATCATAAGGTACTAGTAAGTGAATAATGTTTGGTTAATTTAAAGATTGGATCTTATCATAATGAATTTCTTTGTGATATTATGCCTATGGATGTGTGTCATATTTTGTTGGATAGACCATGATAGTATGATAGACAAGACTTTCATGATGGAATGAATAATAGGTATACTATCTTTGAAAATGAGATGAAACAAGTATTGTTTCCATTAGTAGACACTTATAAGAGTGAGATTTGTACTAGTGTTAGAGTTTTTTTGGTTGAGGGAAGAAAGTTCTCAGATGGTTTGAAAAATGATAGTATGTGTTATGATTTGATCCCTAAGAAGTCTATTTTGGAATCCAAAGAGGAACAACCTAGGGAGATAAAGGAGTTTCTCATAGAATATGAAGACATAATCTTAGATAATGTACCTAACAAATTTACACCTATGAGGAGTATCAGTCACTGTATGGATCTGATTTTGAGAGCAAGTTTTCAAAGAAAATAAGCACACCGAATGACACCGACAGAGAATGAAGAATTGAATAGACAAGTGCAAGAATTGTTGAAGAAGGGTTTGATTAGATCAATTTTGAGTCCATGTGAAATGCCTACTATATTAGCACCTAAGTGTAATACCCCAAAATTGGCACCTAATAAATTCAATCAATTTTGGTGCATTTTCATCAATTTTACGTCTTCAAAGTCCTACTTTACTAGGCAATTTTCTATCTCCTACCTGACTTAATTTGACTTGATGTCAATTGCAAAAACCCTAATTTGCATTAATAAAATATTAAAATTAATTCCTAAAGTCTTTGACTTTTATTAGCTAAATTACCCCTTTGATAAATTAATTTAATTCTAAAAGCCCTATGTGCTTTAAATTAAATTAAACCCACCCCATTTGGATAATATACATGAAAAGGAATTAATAATTACTTGTTATTTGAATGGACACTTCTATTTGAATTAATAATTCATAATATTTGAAAGGTCACCTTGTGTGGAAATTTCCATTCTTTTAATTAAGTAATTCATGTCTTTTTGTCTCAAATGGGAATGAAGAGTCAGGAGTTTCAAATCAAGAACCTCTTCATTCTCTCCCTAGGCTTGTCTATTTAATGAACCTCATTTCTTCATTCAGAGAGAGAAATTTTGAGAGTAATTAAACTATAGCACTTTTTTGTCTCAATTATTTCAAAGCTTTCATTGCATATTAGTGTAATTTTCTCATCTTAGTTTAATATTACATATTCATTATTTTTAGTCTACTTGTTTTCTCATAGCTTAATCTAATCTTATTTTCAAGTTCTTTAGAATAAATTTGCACTCCATTTTCTTTCAAAGCTATTTAGATTAATATCATATTTCTTTCAAAGCATTTTAGACTAAATTGCACTCATTCTAGTTTAATTTTAGTTTGCTTATCTTCATAGCTTTCAAATCCTCCATTGTAGTACTAGTCTTATGGTTGTTGGCTCTCATTCTGAGAGTAATTAAACACCCCATCTACATAGGAGGCAATAGGTCGCTTCACCACAAATTTTGAATTAAGCAATTCAATACTCTCTTTCATAATTCAATCATGTGAGTAATGACCATGTTGCATGTGTAGTTGGATTAGAGGTCCACATTCAAATATATCCATTTTGGCACCCATCATGGGGTAGAAAGATCAATTTCTAGCCTCATTCTTGATTTTTTTTGACAGGAAATTTAAGCTTTGTCGTGCATCTGTACTGTTTGTGTACGGATTCTCATGCGAGAATCCAAAGTGTATCGCATGAAGTTTCACTCCTTGTAGCACTCTCTCATGTGAACTGTTACATCCTCACGAGACACCCTGTATTTTCTCGCGTGCTGTGGAGTACTTCCTCGTGCAAGATTTGGATATAGTGTTTTAATTTTTTTTAGTCTCTATATTTTCCTGTTCCAAATTTTTGATAGTTTCCTATTTGCTGTTGTTTACTATTTCTCTATTATTTTCATAGCATAATAGTTTTCTATAGGACATTTGACCAAGAACATAAAACATGTTAATGGTTTGATTGCAGGATGATAGTTGAAGACTTACTAAAATGTTGTGTTTGTTTCTTGCTTTCATTCACATAGTTTAAATAGGGCCCTGTTAAAATTTCTTGAGGATTTTGATAGTGAGTAGGGAATTTGGCTCTTCATTACATGGAGGTGATGACCATGAATGAACCTGAAAACCTAATGATCTTACTAATATGAAAAATTCTTGGGGAAGCGGAGAAAGGTAGTGAATCTTTATGCTTCTACTCGCCAGGCGATTATGCTCTTCGCTCTTTGAGAGAACCAGAAACTCAAAAGCTTGTAGATGTGGTCAAGTGAAGCTAACTCGGTGATGAATCTTCTTGATGTGTTTGGGTGAAGTGATGAGGTAGAGAAGTATGCTCTTCTCTCTTTGAGAGAAATAGAAAATCAAACCCTCATATCTAAGCCAAGTTGTGTCACCTTTAGAGGGCCTGCCGGAAGTTGAACCTCTGGGAATGACCCAAGTGTGTATGCACCTATCACCGGTGATTCCACCTCACTCTACTAAAGAACATTTTTTTGAGTCTAAAGAATCCAAAACCATGTTATCTTCCTTCTCAAGACTTTGACTATCATCTTGAGAAGGCTCTGTATGTTATACTGAGTGGCACCGCTCCTAGCCCTGCTTGCAGGGGTGTATGACTTTGGGGTGTTGGTGTGGCTGCGAGGCCTCAACCCTATATTGGGGGCACCAAAGGTTAGCATGAATGGAAGCCTATTAAAAATTTCCTTAGCTAGTGGCATACCTAGTTCACCTCCAAAAGGAGTCATAATCTTTTGGCAGGGAGGGGGAAGAATCTCTCCTGTAGATTCCCATCATAGGCATACACCTGGACGCTTGAAGGTGGTATACAAAACTAGCCCCTTCCATAAGGGTAACCTTTGAACATATACTATTGAGTCCTTGGAAACACCAAAAACACAAGTGCCCTCTAGGGGGTGACACAGCTATGTGAGGTGCATATATGCGCATAAGCAATGGGTTTGTCTTCTCACCATTTTTTTTGTAGGACTAAGCTATGTGTTTATTATCGAGTCTTAAACATTGTCCAATCATTATCAAACAAAGACTCCCCTGATGCTATCAAGTTGCTTTGTCCTTGATAGGTCTGTTAATGACTACTTCTTGTATCACAATTGCTTGATTTAAACCTTTGTGTCTTTAACCGAATGCTTGAAATCCCAAAATGAGATTATTGATTAAACTGTTCTTCAAACCTATCAAGAAACTAGATTTTCTATTAGACATCAATTCAAGCTATACCTCAAAATTCAACTTTTACCTCAAAAACTCTGTTAAACTGTCAGATTTTGGATTTTTCCCGCGTGAAGTTTCACTCTTTAAAGCAATTTCTCGCACGAGACTTCATTCTCTCACACAAAGGTTTGTGTTCTCTTGTGTGGCCTGGTACTCTCTCATGCGAGACTGCAACCTAGTTTTCAAAAATAGAGACTTGTTTTCCATTGACTATTTGACTTTTTATCTGATCTACTTTTTTGTCTAAGATCTATTTTTTTGTTTTCTTGTCATTCACTGTCAGAAACTAGTTGTCTCAAGTTAGGAATCGATTGATCTTTGCTTTGACTCATGTTGTCTCTCATTGGTTTACCTTATCTCTTTATGCATTTTGTATCTTGTGTTGCGATAGTCTTATCTCAGGTATTCTAGCCACCTCTTTTGATGATTCGTACCATATCCATCTTGCATCTTCGTTGTTCTAGCCTTTATCTCCTTTGCATTGTTCTTAGAGATAGAGTCTAGCATTATCCTGAGTCTTCTCTCATTTCATCTTCATCTATGACTGTCACAACTAGGAGTGGCAAGACTTATCCCATTCAGAATACTGATCAAGGTAGAAGTGAACCTCCTAATCAAGAAATAGATCATCCTGAATCTATTGCAAAATTTGAACTTTGTGAGATATTGTCGATTTCCTTATTAAGTACTTCAAAAGATAGTCCATCTCAACCATCACCTTTGGTGTTTCAAGAGTGTTTTAATTCATTGTTTGAAGTGCAACCTGGTTTCTCATTTCAAGAGCAAGACAACTTGTTCTTCCAAGACAACTCATTGTTTCACAACTTTGGAAGACCTCTTCCTCAAACTAATCCTATTATCATACCTATTGATCCTACTGAGAATAGTCCTATCATTTAACCTAGTGATACTATTGATGATATCTTCTCACATGAATTTGTTAAATCTTTTGATCTTGTTCATTCACCAAAGGTTACCGTGGTCACACCCTTTCGACACTGAGCATATCATTTTACTGAGTCTTCATGTACTGCACAAGACTACAACAATATGGGAGATCCATTTGACTTCCAAATAGGCAAGTATAGTCAAACCTTTGATCAATCTCAAAATAATCAATATCACAGTCAATCCTCTAATGAACCATGTCATGCTCAACCTTAGAATGAGAAACCTCATGGTCAATCTAGATTTCCTACTGGCATTAAGACTTTTGATGAAATGGCTAATATTTTTCTCCAGCACTACTCACATGATATTCAACATCTGGTCAACATCCAGGATCTTTGCAATTTAAAAAAGTGACAAGGAGAATCTTTCCTAACATTTCTCCAAAGGTGGAGATAATTATGTACGAGGTGTCCTCACAAGCTACTAGAGTCTGAGAGACTCGATATTTTCTTGGACAATCTTGTCCCAGACTTCAGATACTAAGTGCAATTGCAAGGTCCTCTAACTTTTGATAGTATGATCAAACAAGTAGTGTGAATAGAGGCCTTTATGATCAAGAAGGGAGAATTAACTTTGAATAAGGACAATAAACAAGGATTCTCCACAAAAAAGGATAAAGGAAAGATTTTTAATAAGAACAAAGATGTAGTAAATGATGGAGTGGTGGATAATTTTATTGTGAATCCTTCAAAGCCTATTTTTAATCCTACTTCCAGTATACAAGTGGCTAAGGTTGTCGAAAAGACCACAAGGATAATCAACAAACTTCAAGATTTTTTAAGAACAAACCTTGGTCCTCTCGACCCAAGCATGAATTCACCTCTTTGGGAGAGCCTCTTGATGTGGTCTATAAAACTCTTATAGAGAATCAGGTTCTTACTCCTTTGGAAAAGCATACTTATGACCCACAACCATGACCTCATTAGTGGAATGATAATGCTTACTGTGACTATCACCAAAACATTGGTCATAAGACTTCTACCTGTCTCCAATTGAAGCATAAAGTTCAAGATCTCATTGACAATGGTGACATTCTTGTGAAGAACCATAATAAGAATTCAGACCATCAAGCTTTTAAGGATCGCTTCCCTCCTCATGAGAAGGGTGAGTCTTCAAATGCCAAGAATACCAATGCTAAAGTTAATTACACATACACTAATAATGACAATGTTATTGGTATGATTGAACCTATTGAGATAGAGTATTGTGATGTGATCACTTCTAAAGGGAGAAATGATGCTCCCAAATCTAAGACTCCTTTATCTTGCATAGTTCTGCATCTCATTCGTCTGAATCTGAACAATCTCAACAATGTGCTAATTTTGTCACTCAATCACAAGGAAGAGTTGTTTTGAAAGGTCCTGATACTTCTACGTCTGCTTTGAAGAAAATTGCGGATAAGAGATCCGATACTTCCACATCTACTCCAAAGAAAATTGTGGATAAGAATGCTATTGGCCCCACCAACAAGAATATGAAATTTTTTCCTATAGCTAGCTCAGCTAGTTATAGCATCTTAGATCAACTCTAGCGAATCAATGCTCAGATTACCATTTTTGAGTTGTTGAAGATCTCACCTGCTCACAGACAGATTTTGGATAAGGCCCTTGCCAAGGCAAATGTTCCCAAGGATCTCAATCACAACTGGTTCCAATCTATGGTGGGTCATTTGACCTCACCTCACTATCTATCCTTCTTTGAAGAAGATGATCACTCTTTAAGTCACCCACATAATTCTCCCTTGCATATAGAGGTCATGATAGGCCCTAAACATGTCTATCGAGTGCTCATAGACAATGGTGCTAGTCTTAATATCTATTCTGCTAAACTGCTCACTCAACTAGGTTATGATGAGAATTGTATAGACCCTCGCAAAAAGATTACCATCAAAGCTTATGATGAGGAAGAATGCAAGTCCCAAGGCTTAGTTGTGCTACCTATCTATGTAGGTCCTATTGAAAGAGATGTTACTTTCCAAGTGCTTGATATTCCTCTTGCCTACAATATCTTGTTGGGTAGGCCTTGGATTCATGAGATGAAGTCTATTCCATCCACATACCATCAATGCATTAAGTTTCCATTCCATGGGGTGGAAGTCACTGTACCTACTAATACCAATTACTCTTGCACCACTCTTGCACAATCTACAGATAGCTTTCTTCCAGCTAATAGAGAATCTATTGAGTTTTATGATGCTAAGCTAAAACAAATGGAACAAACTTTGAGACTTAAGGATACAGGCATGGGAGAATACCGAATTGAGCTTGTGCTATCATTGGCTACTCTACCTCTATCTCCATGCTCTTATGGGAGACCTTCTGAGAATAACAAACTTTCTAATGTTCCTCCTCAAATAGTTTATGATGGTACCTTTGTAAGGGCCTCTACACCTTTAGAAGATGAGGATGAAGAGAGAGCTATTAGAGCTTGGATCTATAAGGGAAAAGAAATAGTTGAAACAACTATTCCACCTCTAGATTTAGAGCAAGAACCATACAATGAAGCCTTCAATATCATGAAGCACTTTGGTTATAAGAGGAGTGGTCCTATAGGAAAGAATGATAATGGCTTACTAAAACCCATTGAAGCTATGGGTCACTGCACAAAAGATACTAGTGGCTTAGGCTTTAAAAAGACTCCCTTTCATTTGGGAACCAAGAAATTTGTGTCAGCTCCTAAGCCTAAACCTGAACTTGAATAAGAAATTGAAGATGCCACTCTAGAAGTGAATCCAGAGGCCAGCTCTAATGAAGATACATTTCCATATCTTATTCCTCCAGATCTTGTAGCACTCTTTGCAGAACCTGATGAGCCTATCATACCTATCCATATGGTAGAGAGAAATACTAATACTGATAATGATTCTAATAAAACTTCTTCAGTGTATCAATTCACATATGAGGAATGGAAAGCAACACTAAATGATGATCCTAATTTTCAAGGTGAATGATATATACCACCAGATTTTCAAAAGTATCTTGAACAAGAACAACTTCAGCAAGCTATTAATGCCACAAGGAATGAAGATGAGTCAGGTGATACAGCTAGTATTAATGAAATTCCCACATCAAGTACTAACTCACATGAATATGAGTTTGATTCTTTATCTGATGCTACTTATGATGTAGACATAGATACTATTCATGTGTATGAAAGACTTCTCGAAGTAGGTGAAGGGTCTAGTGCTAGGCCACATGAATTAGATGCCATTGGTATTAACTTGTCCTCTACTTCCGACTTAAGGTCTTATAGGTATTTGAACACTCCTTTGGATGAGATTTCTCTAGGTCTTGACTTTCTTGTCTATGATTTTGATGGTTATACCATGAACATATTTGAACCAATCACTACTTCCCTTTCACTCCGCCATCCCGATCTGATAAACTGGAACTCCCCTTTAACATCCAATGAAGTCCTAACATTCTAGAATGATTATGATCTAGCCTGTTACCTCCATGCTATTGAACCTATGATGTCCTCCACCAGTGAAAGTAGTGTCAACATGATAGAGGCAGATATCAAGTATCTTAGTGAAAAAAATAAAAAGAAGAAAAAATAGATGCTTTGATGTTGAAAACCACTTTGTGGCAGTATTAGAGGCAAAAATAGTAAAAATAAAAGATGTATCCGATGGTGAAAACCTCTCTGAGGTGCCCAAGGATGAGATACTTGATACACTTCTGAGCCACTTTCAAGAGAGGTCATCAGTATTGATTGAGCTGACACAGCCAGTAAATTTGGGTACATAGGCTACTCCACAGATTATTCATCTAGCATAATCATTGTCTGCCAAAGAAAAAGGAGAATTCACCAACTTCTTTTAGAGAAAGAAAATAAACTTTGCATGGACCTAATCTAACATGCCTAGATTAGACCCCAATCTAATCATGCATCATTTGTCCATTGCACCAAGTATCAAACCTGTTAAATAGAAGCTGCGAAAGATGCATCCACACGTAGCACTTTTGGTCAAAGAAGAGCTAGAAAAGCTTCTTAAGGCTGGTTTCATAAGAACTATTGATTATGTAGAATGTATTTCAAACATTGTTCTGGTCACTAAACATGATAAATCCATTTGTTTATGTACAAATTTTAGAGATCTAAATAAGGTATGTCCAAAAGATGACTTCCCACTGCGTAATATTGATATGATAGTAGATATGACAACATGATATGAGATGTATTCCTTGATGGATGGTTTTTCTAGCTATAATCAAATAAAAATTATGCCAAAAGATCAAGAAAAGACCACTTTCACATGTTCTTGGGGCACCTTTTGTTGGAATGTCATGCCTTTTGGGCTTAAGAATGCTGGAGCAACATATCACAAAGCTATTACTACTATTTTCCATGATATGATGCATAAAATGATGGAGGATTATGTGGACAATACTTTAGCCAAAAGAATGCAATGAAGAACTCATCTCATAGATTTGGGTCCCATCCTTGACCACATGGAACAATTTAGTCTCAAACTTAATCCAAATAAATGTGCTTTTGGTGTAACTTCTAGGAAACTCTTGGGTTATATCATTTCAGTTAAAGGCATAGAATTGATCCTGAAAATGTACAAGCTATTATGGACATGCATCCACCCAAGAATATCAGTCAAATGAGAGGATTATAGGGAAGGCTACAATCTATCTGGTGCTTCATTTCATAGTTGGCTGACAAGTCACAACCATTCACTAAAACCTTGCATAAGGGTGTGACCTATGAATGGAATGAGGAATGTGACAAGGGACTCACTCAAATAAAATAGTATCTTGCTAATCCACCAATTTTGATGCCTCCTATTCATGGGAAGCCGCTTATACTATACATCTCAGCAACAAACACATCTTTGGGTGCTCTCCTAGCTCAAGAAGATTAGAACAACAAAGAGAGAGCCATATACTATATCAGCAGAACATTGGTTTCCTATGAAATGAATTATTCTATCATTGAGAAGGCTTGTTTAGTAGTGGTATTTTCTTCTTAGAAGTTTCTGCATTATATGCTAGCTCACACCACAAGGCTTATTGCAAAAATTGATCCACTAAAGTACCTACTAAGCAAGGCTGCCCTCATGGGTAGATTAGTGAAGTGGGTGATGATACTTAGTGAATTTGACATTGAGTATGTGGAAAGAAAAGCTATTAAGGGACAAGCAATTGCTAATCAGCTGGTGGAAGCTCCTCTGAAAGATGACCAACCTTTGATTATTGAATTCCTAGATGAATCCATCATGCTTCTCACACATCAATCTTGGAGCATGTTCTTTGATGGATCATTCACTCAGCAAGGATCCGGTGTAGGCATTCTATTTGTTACACCTCAAAGATACTCATTGCCAAAAGTGTATAAAATGTTGTTTCCCTACACAAACAACATAGCTGAATATGATGCTCTCCTTAATGGAATGAAGACAACCCTTGAATGGCATGTGGATGAGCTCAAGGTCTTTGGAGACTCTCAGTTAATCATCAACCAAGTCAACGATGTCTACCAAACTAAAGATGAAAAACTAATACCTTACAAAAGAATGGTGGATGATCTCAAATAGTACTTTGCACACATTTCTTTCCAGCAGATTCCAAGGGCAGACAATAAAGTAGCTTATGCTATGGCCACTCTTGCTTCAATGTTACAAATGTCAGAAAATGGCTTCAGACATGAATTCTCGGTGGAGGCATTACACTACCCTACCTATGATATTATTGAATCTAGGATGATCTGTTTAGTCATTGGACATGATTCATCCCACTACCACCATATCTTTTCCTACCTTCATGACCAGATCATTCCAGACACCTATACTTGTGTGTGTGAATTTTGTACCTAGTTGTAGACACAACACTTCAGTAAAACATTAGAGGTTAGCAAAAATCAAAATATGCAAATAAGAACAATATAGCTAACCAAGTGATTTACTACCTTCTATTAGGTGCGAGTATGGTATTCCTAGATTAGACCAAGATCAATGACAATGCAACACCTAAATGAAGGATTTAAATGATGAAAGCAATAAAATATGAATGCAAATTAATCTATTTTTTTAATATTTTTGATGCAATAAGATGAGAAAAATTGATAATAAATTAATCTAAATGGATTGAAATGATATGCAAATTAAGCTAACAATGATATGAAATATGAAACTAGAATGAATTGAAAACAAGATTGATCTCACAAAACACTGATTCGCAAGAAGCTTGATGATTCCTCTTATGTCAATTCGCTAGAGTAAGTATGCAAATTTTGTGGATGATTTGTAAAGAGTTGAGCCTTGATTTTATAGAAATCCAGGGCTTGAGGGTGCATGGAAAAAGTCATAAATCACTCTTGATGAACTCAGGTTGATTTTTGAGTTATCAGGAAATAAGAAATAGATAACTCATAAAATCATGCAAAATCATGCAAGAACAACTTTTTAACTCAAATTAGAAGTTTAGATCAACTTTGAACTCAAAATAGATGTTGAGTTTCAAAAAAATAACAACTTGAATTGATTCTCCAATTTAAAGTTTAACTGCTCTTTGAATGCACACAAATAATCATGAATTAATTAAATAAATAAAGTGATTTATCTTCAACTTAACTGATTTTAAATTTAAAAATAACTGATTTGTGGGTTAATCAATTATTTTAGTCAAACTTTTATTCAAAACTATATTATTAAAAATTAACAATTGACATTAATCAATTAAATAAGAATTTAATCAATTAGTCATGAGATTTTTGATTTTATTGTCAAAATTAAATAATACAATTTAGGAATAATTTAATTAAATTTAATAAAACAATTAAGTGGCAGTATTAAATCTAATTAATTAAATATTTAGAATATTCAATTAATCAAATTTTAGGATAAATAAGATTTATCGCCAAATAATAATTAAATTAAAGGTAATTAGAATAAATAGGAATATTGCTAGGAATATTCCCTGATGCAGAATTTAGGATAATCAATTAGGATTCGATAATGTGCAGATGTGCCTTAGGTTAGGACTTTGATGTCGATTTCATTCAAATTTAAAGATGTAGGAGGTTAATGAACTTATAGCCCATTTTTTGGGTATTACAATACCCGAAATGAAAAGCGTCACCTAATTCATATTGCTTCACAATATGTCCTCATAGCAAATGACTTGTATAGATGGGGTCTAGACAGTACCCTCCTTAGGTGTTTAGAACCCAATGAGTCCAAATGTGTGCTAGCCAAGGTACATGAAGGTATCTATGGGCCTCATTCTAGTGGTCTGACGTTAGCCCAAAAACTTATTAGAGCTGGTTATTACTGGTTGGACATGGAAAAAGAAGCTATTCAATATGCTAAGACTTGCAAGAAGTGCCAATTTCATGGAAATCTGATTCATGCTCTTGCTAAAGAGCTTAGTCCTCTCATCAATTTCTAGCCATTTTAGCAATGGGCCTTTGACTTGGTGGGTTAGATACATCCTTCTTCTTCAAGAGGGCACGAGTTTATCATCACAATTACTGATTACTTTACCAAGTGGATTGAGGCAGTGCCTCTAGCTGTAGCTGACAAAAAGACTATTGCTATGTTCATACTAAACTATATCATTTGCAAATATGGTATACCCTCATCTATTATCACTAATAATGGGGGACAATTCAAAAATAAGGACCTAACAGACTTATGCACCAAATTTAGAATTATTCAACATTGGTCATCTATGTATTATCCTCAGGGTAATGGACAAGTAGAAGCTTCTAATAAGATGATTCTCAAAATCTTGCACCAAACAATTCATAAAACTGGTAGAGATTGGCATCTCCAAATTAATCCATCTTTGTGGGCCTATAGAACAAGTATCCAAACACCAACAGGGGCTACTCCCTTTACCTTAGTTTATGGAGCAGATGCAGTGTTACCTATTGAAGTCAAAATTCTAACATTGTGAATCTCTTTGAGGGGCCTCATCACTGATGAAGAAAATAGAATCTCTCGGCTTCAAGAGCGTGAGTTACTTGATGAACGTCAGAAGGTGGTGTTTGATCATCTAAGAGCATACCAAAAGAGGATGTCCAAAGCCTACAATAAGAAAGTCATACAAAGAGAATTCCAAGTGGGTGACCTCATCCTGAGGGAGAACCCCAAAAATCAGTAGCAGCGAGTCCAGAAAGGGAAATTTGAACCAAACTGGCTTGGTCTGTACGTCATTACTATAGCATTTGGGTCTGGTGCTTATCAACTCTCCACCACTGAAGGAGAGCAGCTCAAAGAACCTATCAAAACTCTTCACTTGAAGAAATTCTATAGTTGAGGCATTCTCTATGTGCTCATGTACATACTTATTGGTCCTAAAAAAATCTTTAAAAATGATATATTGCAAAAAATCCTAAAAATTGCAAAATGTCCTAAAAAAATGATCTTAGTGAAAACCTAGTAAACATGCACTTTGATGCATCTATTATCTTGGTGAAAACCTAGTAAATAGACACCTTGATAATAATAAAAAAAATAGAAAATTCAAAAAAAGTGGAAAAATAAAAAATACAAAAAAAATGAAATATTCAAAAATACAAAAAAGAAGAAGAGAAAAGTACAAAAAAATTGAAAAAGAAGAAAATGTGTCATTGATGAAAACCTGGTAAACAGGTGTCATGGTAGCAAAAATAGAATCTCTGCCAAGATGGTGAAAACTTGGTAAACATGCACCTCTTGTTTCCTGAAGCTACATCTCATCTCAGCATCACTTGGCTCTTAGTTTCCTACTTTAGTTTTCTTTCCCACTTTCCTGCTTTAGTTTGTTTCCTACTTTTAGTTTGTTTCCTGATTTAGTTTGCTAGCTCATGCACTTTCCTTCAATTATCTTCAAGATTTTCCTTGACTCTTCATGGATTGGAACTGGTTCACACTTGGGGGCACCTTCCTGGTCTAGGGGGAATTGTCCTATCACTTTCAAAAGTTTTGATCATGCATCAGTCACCAGTGGTTCTCGCTGTGTTTTCCTGCTGATGCCTAGCTACTTTTGAGATTTCTCTCCTTGAGGATCTCTTGTGTATCGGTCACTAGTGGTTCTCACTGTGCCTTCCTACTAATACTTGGCTCTTGTTCAAACCCCTCTCTTTCGAGATCTCTTCCTTACATTAGTCACAGGTGGTTCTCACTGCATCTGCCTACTGATGTTTCACTCATGCTTTATTCTCTCTTTTGAGAATCTTCCTTGTATCAGTCACTAGTAGTTCTCACTACATTCACCTACTGATACTTGGTCTATGCTCCAATATATTCTTGAGACTTCATCTCTCACGACGGTCACCAATGGTTCTCACTACATCTGCCTGCTGTCGCTATCCTGTCGAGACTTTGAATGTGGTACACTTCCAATTCGACTTCAATCCACTTGAGCACAAACATAAACTAAAACTAAAACTAACTTTTTGTTCCTTTGCAGCATGCTAAGATTTTCTTTGTGTTCTTTCACTTTATCATTTCCCCTCGAGTGAATCTAAGACGTCTTTCTTGACTGAGAAATGTGAAGATTGGGGGCATGATCTTTCCTTTGCTTTCTATTTGTTGGTTTAGTTCCAATGATCCAATAAATTCACATAAGAGGGGTGTCCATCTGTAAGATCCTTCATCTCATATTGGATGGCCATGTGTACCTTGACTCCTTTTATATGGATGCTTTGGTGAGGTTGGTTCTTCTCCTTGTCTATTTTGAGTGACTTCTTTCTACTACAAGTAAAATTGCTAATGCTCATCCTGCTAAGTGAACGTAAGGGTCACTGTGAGAACTCTTTGGAAAAATAAGGAACTCTCGTGTGTCTAGCGTGTTTGTTTGCAAGCAACATTCAGGTCATTCTAGCAATTGTGCTTTGATGCTTATGTTAACTTGCTAAATCAAAAGGAATAGGTGTTCAGGTCATTCTGGCTTCTTGTGCCTTAATGCTTATACCTCATTCCAACAAATCTAAGACTTATGTCATATTCATATTCTCATGATTGCAATGTTAGTGAGGATTTTATGGCATCTTGCGATCATCCTATGCTTAAATGAACTCAATGATGATAATACAGTGAGTCCAACAAACAAGTCCTATGGTTTGCATTTTCATTCCAAGCTTGCATCTAGCTTGGGCTTGCATTTGAGATGATATCTTGGTACTCTCTTGATTTCTTTATGTTCATCAAAGGTTCTCATCTTTTGTCCCAATTTCATCTTGGCTACACAAGTGTTCGGTCCTCGCTCCTGATCTTCAAAACATAATCTTTTTTATTAGTACCTGTCATATATTGCCACAATCCTGCATGAGATGATTAGTACTATAGACATTATATATCCATTGCATTTTCATTTCATTTCCATTTGTATTCATAAATTCATTTTCATCTACATATACATGTGCATCCATTATAAGCATAACTCAAATCATACATTACACATATGCATACATTCTATCCATCTATCACTACATTTCACATTGCATCATCATCAAAATAACCATGTGCATATTCATATTCATAAAAGGAAACATGTGCATTTCATACATTTCTATCCATACATCTAAGCATATAGAAACATCTCATAAAACATCAATATCAAAGCAATATAGAAATAAGTACGGTGATATCAAAACTATCAATCTCATATATATATCTCAAAACAATGTCATGTACAAAAGAGAGGGTGCTACTTGAGCACATTATAAAA
Organism: Chamaecyparis obtusa; assembly: GCA_027943335.1. Taxonomy (NCBI): domain Eukaryota; kingdom Viridiplantae; phylum Streptophyta; class Pinopsida; order Cupressales; family Cupressaceae; genus Chamaecyparis; species Chamaecyparis obtusa. The sequence goes on from BSBK01004552.1 coordinate 1,061,705, forward strand.
AATGGGCTACAATGTACAAGTATATCAAAATATGCTAACTATATCCTATACCACTTGGAGGAGGTGGTGGCAATGGTCTCTGTGGAAGAGGCATTGGTCACTATGGAGGTGCCTGTGGTGGTGCTTTCTATGGTGGTGCCTGTTGTGGTGCTGGTGGAGGTTCTTGCGGAGCTCCAATGTAATCAGAAAATGGCAGCACCTACTCTAATAGATCCAACATGACTCTGCAGTAAGATGCATAGTAATAAGCTACCCGGGCAGTGTCATATCGTGTCTCAATCCTTGATCATGCTAGCTCCTCCTATAGCTGCCTGATATCAGCATCCCTATCAGCTATCTGGGTCTCCTCTCTGATGACTCAAGTGTGATAGTCATCCCACTCCCACTAGCCTTGCCTCACTCTCTCATGGCTCTTCCTGAGAGCCTCTTGCAGCTGTGGTGTACCTACTCCTATCAAAATATCAGGGATATCAATATCATCATCTGGAGGTGCTTGCTATGATTTATCACCTATCTTCTACCTAGTATACCTTTATTGGGCTCACTACTCCTAGCTCTTGTATCTGTGCCCATGGTCCTAGCAGGGATGCTAGTCTGTCCTGACTGAGGTCTCAACACTCTCTGTTGTTATCGCTGTGGTCCCTATTGTGCAACCTGCTATTTTGTAGGTTGCTGAATTGGTGGCTGTTGATCTAGTACCTACTGTTGCTACACAGGTTGCTACTATGCTCCCATACCAATAGGATCAGTAAATCTCAGATGAGGTTGTACTATCAACTGGTCCCTATATGCAGGCATCACCCCTACATTGGTGACATCCACCATATAGTCCCATCATGTAGTTGGAATGCATGCCTCTATCACACACCACCCTAGATCCAGTCTCCCATGCCACTCCTTCTTCTCCTCATTGGTGAAGCGGGCATAGGGGCAGTACTCATGTGATATTCCCTACTGCCTACCAAACTAGTGCAAGACATGTGTGACAAGGAATCTCTCAATGATAATAACACTCCATCCAATCAGTGGACGTGACACAAACATGAAGGAAAGCTCTCTCCGAGCATCATCCTAGGGCTTAGTGGCAACCCAAGGTCTTTGGACTATAGCTAACATGCCATCCAACTGTCCTCTTCACTGCTTCATCTTACCTAGTAAAGGCTGAGTCATTAGGCCTACGTACCTATAAATATCAAGCTCAAGAGCCTACCGTGTATCATGATATATAGGCTTGAAAACAAGGAGATGCTCCCAGGCCTAGACTTGTAAGATGAAGACACCTGCCACCATCATCCTTGCACCCTAATATGTGATCTCATGAAGCTCATGGTACATCTATGTGAGCATGCACTCACCCCATCTGAATCTAACTACTGGTCTGGCCAGCATCCTCTACAACATCATCCCCCAGCCACACTCTAGACCATGCTAACCTTGATCTAGAACAAGGTAGCAGCTCAAGAACATAGCAAGTACAATAGCTAACAGGTGAGAACCATTGTATTTTCACATCAGATCCTCCCAGGAGATGGCCCGACCCATCACTAGATCATCCCTGAAGATAATCCTCAAGGCTACTGTACTTTTCTATGGTTGTGTATCATACTCTACTCGAGCACCATGGATAGGTATCTATAGAATCATGTATATGTCCTTAGGAGTCACAGTCATCTCCCCATCGAAAAGTGGAAAGTGCTCATCTCCGAATGGAAATGCTCTATGAGTGCACTAAGAAGACCATGATTTACCTAAATGTTGGGTAGATCATGCAAGTATCCCAAGTCGAGTCCCTTAATGTGAGTACTCTCTACATCTATCAGTCTCTGCACTAATGTAGTGAATGAGATGGTGTTTCCTGAAGGCAACATCGGGGAAGTCAACCTGCAGAGCAAGAGATGACATTGGATCAGTATCTCAACATGACGGTTTTTCAACACAACAACAAAAAATGTAGCAAGGCATCTATCCTAGACATGACTCTGCGATGCTCTACTTAGCTGATTTTACACAAATTTGACAAATTCTAACAAAAGCATTCAAACTCTGGAGTATCTTTTCGCACGAGGAAACTATTTCCTCACGCAAGACATGACTTTTCCTTGCGTGAACAAGAGATATCTCATGTGGGACTAGCTTTCAACTCGTGCAAGCTTCTAGATAGAGCCCACATGAAGAAGCCCTAACTCATGCGAGGAAACTACTTCCTCACCTGAGATTGGAACACATCCCAAAACTTGCTAGATCTATCCTAAATTGACCTAAAAAGTGATACAAATTGAAATGCAAGGAGGTTTATCGACTACTTACAGGTGCATCATACTCTGCTAGTTGGGTGTGTCATCAAGAGCACTCAAATCAATGTGTATGTAGTGGAAGACCCTCCATTTCTCTCTCAGAGCTCAAAATCACAAGAAGATGAAAGTGAATAATGAATTGAAAATGACCCCTCTGGGCCTTATATAGTTTTTGACCTAATTTTCAAAAGTGCTTCGTTTTGTGTGAAAATTGCACCCTTGGCTAAATAGATTGCTCTGAATCCATTTTCAAGATTAAAATTGAAATCTGACATCTCTAAATAGTGTGAAATTGCATTTTAAATTCTAGAATCCTTTGGGTTCGGATGCTTGTCCAGTCAGCCTTCTGGTGTCATCTGCTTGCCAAACCCTCATCTTTGCATCATGTTCTCAAGATCTTTACTCTTTTCATCAAAGTCAAATCTGGTCAACCATGGTCAAACTTGGTCAACAAGACCTCTACATCACTCTGATTTGCTTCTGCAGCTTCTCAAATCTAGTCTAATTGCTTCTACTCTGCAGCCTCTTGTTGTCAATCATCCTTCTGATATGTCATCTTTCAATTTCACTCCCAAGGGGGCAAGATGATTGCATCATTTGAATCTTGTTAAAACAATTCTTGAATCAGTCTGATCTGAATCATCAGTTCTAATTGCTAGGGGCATCTCAGTACCTCGCATCTTTCTATTTGGTCATCTATCTTTTAGGTATCTGAGCAATCTAACTTGGATCCTCGAGAATCAAGCTTTTTTCTAGAGATGGTTCTCAAAATCTTTTAGGTATTGTCGCAATCTAACCCTAATTCCTAGGAGTCAAGCTTCATTCTGGAGATGGCTCTTGAAATCTCTTTTAGATTGTTATCTGGGCAATCTAACCTGGATCTCAGAGGGCTAAGCTTTGTGTTGGGGCAATCTAACCCTGATTCTGGAGACAGTCCTAACTTTGCATCTGAATCTCATTCTGGGCATTAGGGTAATCTAACCCCGATTCTCATCTTCTCTCAAGACCGTTGTCTTTGCAATCTAACTTAGACTTCAGAAAATCATGCTTTGATATGTTTGGTGTCTTGGCAACCTAACCTAGACTTCTGAATTTCTCATCATCTGTCACTTCAGACTATTCTTTGAATCAACGCGTCGTTCACACATCAATTCAAAGAGGGGAAAATGTAATACCCCAAAATTGGCACCTAATAAATTCAATCAATTTTGGTGCATTTTTGTCAATTTTACATCTTCAAAGTCCTACTTTTCTAGGCAATTTTCTCTCTCCTACCTGACTTAATTCGACTTGATGTCAATTGCAAAAACCCTAATTTGCATTAATAAAATATTAAAATTAGTTCCTAAAGTCTTTGACTTTTATTAGCTAAATTACCCCTTTGATAAATTAATTTAATTTTAAAAGCCCTAAGTACTTTAAATTAAATTAAACCCACCCCATTTGGCTAATATACATGAAAAGGAATTAATAATTACTTGGTATTTGAATGGACACTTCTATTTGAATTAATAATTCACAATATTTGAAAGGTCACCCTGTGTGGCAATTTCCATTCTTTTAATTAATTAATTCATGTCTTTTTGTCTCAAATGGGAATGAAGAGTTAGGAGTTTCAAATCAAGAACCTCTTCATTCTCTCCCCGGGCTTGTCTATTTAATGAACCTCATTTCTTCATTTAGAGAGAGAAATTTTGAGAGTAATTAAACTATAGCGCTTTTTGGTCTCAATTATTTCAAAGCTTTCATTGCATATTAGTGTAATTTTCTCATCTTAGTTTAATATTACATACTCATTATTTTTAGTCTACTCATTTTCTCATAGCTTAATCTAATCTTATTTTCAAGTTCTTTAGAATAAATTTGCACTCCATTTTCTTTCAAAGCTATTTAGATTAATATCATATTTCTTTCAAAGCATTTTAGACTAAATTGCACTCATTCTAGTTTAATTTCAGTTTGCTTATCTTCATAGTTTTCAAATTGTCCATTGTAGTACTGGTCTTATGGTTGTTGGCTCTCGTTATGAGAGTAATTAAACACCCTGTCTACATAGGAGGCAACAGGTCACTTCACCATGAATTTCAAATTGAGCAATTCAATACTCTCTTTCATAATTCGATCATGTGAGTAATGACCATGTTGCATGTGTAATTGGATTAGAGGTCCACATTTGACTATATCCACTAAGAAGAATAGAGAATGTGAATTGTTTCTAGAGCCATAAATAGGATCACAGTGAAGTATATAATCCTTTTCCTAGGATGGATGATATAATGGATTGTTTGAGTGGATCAAAGTATTTTAGAAAGATTTACTTAAAGAGATGTTATCATCATATCAAAATTAGAGAAGATGATAAGTGGAAAACCACATTCAAGACAAATGAAGGGTTGTATGAGTGGTTAGTGATGCCTTTTAGAATGACCAATGCCCCTATTAGTTTCATGAGGTTGATGAATGAGGTATTGAAGAAATTATTTGGAAATTTTTTATTGTCTATCTTGATGACATTCCAATTTTAGTAAGGAGAAAGAGGATCATTTTTTTCATCTGAGACAAGTGTTGCAGATATCAAGTGAAGAGAAGTTGTTGATAAACATAAAGAGGTGTTATTTCATGAAAGAGGAGATAATGTATTTAGGATTTGTGATCTTAGTAGAAGGATTGAAGATGGATCCTAAGAAGGTTAAATCAATTGTTCAATGGCATACACCTGAAAGTGTTGGAGAGGTAAGATCATTTTTTGGATTGGCTAGTTTCTACTAGAAGTTCATTAGGAATATTAATATATTTTATAGTCCTATGACCAAGAAAATGAGAGGGGATAGGAATGATTTCAAGTGCATACATGGAGAGAAAAAGAGTTTTGAATTGTTGAAGAAAAAGGTATTTAAGAAACCTATGTTAGCTTTACCTAATTTCAATAAGGTATTTCAAGTGGACTGTGATGCAAGTGGGAATGTAATTGGAGCAATATTAAGTCAAGAAGGTAGAACTTTTTCTTAGTTCAGTGAGAATTTAAATGATGCTAAGAGGAGGTATTCAATTTATGATTAGGAATTATATGCCATAGTTCAAGCCTTGAAGAATTTATTTATTGGCTAAGGATTTTGTGTTGTACATTGATCATCAAGCATCACAATATTTGAATAGTCAAGGTAAGTTGAATCAAAGACACATGAGATGGGTTGATTTATTATAGAGTTATACTTTTGTGTTGAAGCATAGGAGTGGTAAATAAAATAGAGTTTCTAATGCTTTGAGTAGAAGAAATTTTCTAACAAAGAAGGGGATTGAGGTGTTTGGGTTTGATGGGTTGAAGACCTTGTATGAAGAAGACCCTAATTTTTTTGAACCTTGGAAAGCTTGTAGAGAACTGATTGCACAAAGCTAAAGAAAATGGTAGGAATATTTCATTCAAGATAGTATGTTATTTAGAGGAACTTAGTTGTGTTTACCTATAAGTTCAATGAGGGATAATTTGATTAAGGAAAAGCATTGTGGAGGATTAGCTGGACACTTTGGAATTGGCAAGATATTACTTTGGTAAGTGAGAATTATTTTTAGCCTCAGATTCACAAAGGTGTAAGAAAATTTGTTCAGAGTTGTAGAGTTTGTCAAGTTGCTAGGGGAAGTAATCAAAATGTGGGATTGTATACACCCTTGACATTTCCAACTATAAATTGGGAATAAATTAGCATGGATTTCATAATTGGGTTACCAAAGAAACAAAGAGGTAATAACTCTATATTTGTGGTAGTGGATAGATTTTTTAGGATAAGGGAGCACTGAGAGGGGGGGGGGGGTGAATTGGTGCAACAATATTCTTTAACCTTTTAAATTGAAACTATAAATAAAGACTAAAAGTAAATGCAAGTAAAAAAATAGAACATATAATATCAACATCACAACACTATCATTTATTTTCGAGGAAAACCTAGTTAAGGAAACCTTGGTGGGGATGATACCCATGAATATCTCAACACTTCATTAATAAGTTACCAGTTAAGAGAATAATTACACTAGGTGGGAATGCACTTGTATTCAGGCTTACAGCCTAGAGATCATTTCTCAATTACATAATCAAATTACATAAACAAAAGATGGACTTACAGTCTTATACCGAACTGACTAGTAGCATCAATAATGCCAATACAATTATTATGAAACTTAAAACATATATTTTCACATCAACATAGTCTCTCCTTACTACCTTATCATTTCATCAATATTAATTTATGTTTCACAACATTACCATCCTTCGTAAACATGACTCAATCTCTTATATGAAGATATAACCAAAAAGATAACACTGTCATTTTACCACAAGAAACATGTAAACCAAACCTTTCTATACTCACTCCATGATATGCTAAACACAAAATAATTACTCCATAGTCAGATCAATCATAATAAATACCAAAAAAAATTATCCTTACCAAAATTCAAGTTTGACCGATGAAATCTTTTCGTCTCTATCCTATTCTTGTCAAACACTATGAACTCTAATACTCACATTAAAATCTCTTGAATTCTAAAATAACAACACTTGTGACCATAGAGTTAGATCCTTATAACTAACATGATACTAAACCCATAATCACATATCATAATACTCATACATATTTTCGTACCAATGCAAGTACCAAACCTATATACTACTTTGTTCACTGTAATTAGATGATTCTAATAATTTCTATATCAGTAAACAGAAAATTATTTAATAAAAATAAGAGAGATTTATGTAGTTTCCATCAATGACAACATAAAATCCATTCTAAAGTGCTCTCTTGCCAACAATATCCCCCTTTGGCATTGATGGCAACACTTAGTGAAAAATGACTAAGTGTCTAGTCAATATGCCAATACTCTGAGACTCAAAATAATTCTACCCATTTTAGTATGCATCAATCCTATACATTTTTTACAGAGTCTCTCCCTCTTTGACATCAATGGAAAAGGTGGGGCATAAAAATAAAAAACTCCTACCAAAATCCTATACATGTCTCATACTTAACCTCCATATTTACAACCACTTGAAGACATATAAGAAGATCATTCTTAGAGCTTCCAAATAAATATCCCAAGACTTCTTAAAGTTGTCCAAAATATTAATCTTCCCACATATGAAATAGGTTTCACTCTCTGCTTCGGGAAGGCTTGCAAGGTTCAATAGACCATAGGCTTTCTTTACCTCCTTAAGTTCTCTTTGAAGAACATATAATTTAGGAAAAATTAGGTCCCTTAAGTTATCATGTCTACCTATCAACCTTCTCCTCTCATCCTCCAAATATTTTATCTAATCATTTATTTTAACTACCTCTATCATGTACTCCGATGCAAATCCTTTTGATGAATCGAAAGCCTTTGCATTAACCGATAACTTGCCTTTAGTTTCCTTTATGATTTTTTCTATATCTGATACATGAGAAAAGGGATATATTCTCATCTGATATATCTTTCTTCCTTCTTCAATAGAATCCTTGATATACTTGACTCTGATATCCAAAGAAGTTTTATTTTACAAAATTAGTGAACAAAGAAAATGAAACCCTTTGTCATAAAATTCTTTCTAGACCTTGTTCACTATTTCTTTCTCAACTAATTGAAAATGAGTTTCAAAGGTATCAAGTATACCCTCCAACTGACCAGTTGTAGAATCTTCAAGTTTAATATGATAGTTGGAAGATAACTTCTCAAAAATACTTACTAATCTGACCATTAATTTTGTGCCTTTCTAACTTTTTTAAGGCTCTTTTCTTGGCCTTCTCTGCTACCAAAATTGTTAGTCTCATCAATTGATCTTCATCAAAATTGTCCAAATCAATCAGTCCTTTGAGATCTATCTCAGAAGATTCAATCGATAAAGCCATTCTAGCCAACAATGTCTCATGACCGGTTATTATTTTATTATCCCTTTCTCTATCTAGTTTCTCTTCTGCTTCCACTACCTCAAGAATTTTAGGTATATTATCTATTCTATCCTCATGTCCTCTAGCAACTTCATTCTCTATTTTCATATGCTCATTTTTTTCCACTTCTAGTTCAACCTCTAACTCAACTGGTTTGTCCTTATAGAGTCCCTTTTTTACAATGATTTCATCCAACACCTCCTTGGTTATGATATTTTCAAGATCTGTGTAGGGATTTTTTTTTCTATTTTCTAATCATCAACTACTTCAACCTTATTGGTTGCCTCTTTCTCTATCTCATCATGAGCACCAAGAACAATAGGAACTCCTCCAATGTATACATCTAGTTCCTTAACTATGGATTGGAAGCTATCATCCTTGATGTATAACATATCCTCCCTTCTCTTGGTTCTTGGTTCAATTTTCTTGGGAACATCTGTATGAGATTCTATAATCATTTTTCTCAATATGTCATTTTTCTCCACTATAATATCCTCTAACTTTCCCATCATTAACATATTTACCCTTTTCTTTGTTGATAGTTTCTTCTTTGCTTGCTCAAGAATCTCATCTAGATCATGGGGTTGAATAACATGAAACATTTTCATGATTTTTCCCTCTCCTATCTTGTTATCCTCATCTAAAGCTACAAATCTCTTTTCTTCAAGCATCTTATACAATTAATCAGGAATCTGATCCTTTACTTCTATTAAAGTCTTACTAAACTTATTTAGAAATTTGGTCATAAAATGAATGATTGCTTCTTTTTCCTTCTCATCAAACATCTCATATTATCTAAATATCCTTTTCAAAATTACAAGATTTTTAATATCATTAATGAATTTCTTAAGAACACTATCATCCTTACCCACTGTGGTAGGCGTATGCATTACTACTTTAGTTTTCGTAGCACCTTCAGTTCTGAATTTGTTCTTTGACTGATCTGAATTAGTGGATGAATCCTCATCTTCATTTCTCTTCTTCTTCTATAGACCTAAGCTTCTGGCCTTCAGTTTCCTCTTTGATGGTTCATATTTCTCTACTTTGACCTTAGGAGCCTTCGGTGGAGTCTTGATAGTACTTCTTGTGATACGATGGGATAAAGGTCAAGTAGAAAGTGGGAAGGATTTCTCTTCTACATCTATTGGTGAAGGTTCAATATTCTTAGTTGATCCCTTAAGATTCTCTGTCTATTCTTTATAAATTCCTTCCTTTTCACTGATCATATCAACCATCTTCTTAATCTTTCTTGACAAAGATTCTTCCATCTTCTCTATCCTAATTTTCTGATACTTTTTAGAGTATGTACTAAACCCTCTACTTTTTCATCATGAGGTTGACTCATCATATTATCAACATATGCAATAGAAATGTCTAGTTCTACCTCATAACCCATAGACATTATCCATAATGTCCTATGTTCAACTACCTCCATACAACATGCATTAGTTTCCAACACAAAACATACATAGTCAGCACACTTCTCAAAAAATTTCTTTGGTATCCTTTCCCTTTGCTACATCTATTTATGAAACATTTTGAAATATCCATGCATTTCATTTTTTACTCTGTTCACATCCTCCATTTGGTGGTACCTACTGATTTGAAGTGCTATTGATATGTCCTTTTTCCATGGGTAGTTCATGATGTAAAATAAAATGTGGATAAGTAGGGAACCATATTTAAATATCTGAGATCTATCTTTCTTTATCTTCACAATTTTCTCCATAAGTTGATCTCTCAAAATTTTACACACATCAATTTATGCATTCTCCTTTAGCATTTGATATGCACTGTGAATGATTTTAGCTAATATTGAGTTCATCCTACTGCTGTAGTAAAATTTGAAATCGAGTATCATAGAAACCAATTTGACATCAGGTTGAGTGATGTCATTTATGATCATTTCTCTTTTGTCCATTTAGAGTTTGTCAACTGTTCCACCACATTCTTCTTTGAAGACTTAAATTTTAGTGTCTCCCCTTCTGCATTGAATTTGGTAACTTCCTCTATTAGTTCCTTTGTTATTTTGACTAATTTATCATCCAAATAGAAAAACTGATCAAAATTTGGCTCAGCACTATCTGAACCCATTTTGGTTCATCAAATACATGAAAGTTCTAAAACTACACAACTTTGAATTCTTCCAATTTCTTGTATTTATCTTTTAATCCCCCATTAAAAGACATCAAATCAAACTGTTTATTTATGTCATGGTCTTATAGTTCTTTAATCTTGCAATGAATATAGGCATGAATATTCTCAACATGAAGAACACTGTGGGGCACACTAAAAAATACACCATCGAGATCATTTTCCATAGATTTAAAGGGGTGTTTCTTGAACTCATATCTAGGATTCTCTAATACACTTATAATATTAGGGGCTTCCATTTTCTCCAATTAAATAGACATATTTTTGATGAGATAAATACATTTTAAGTGCAGCTTGGGTTTTCTAATTAAATCTATCGGTAGCTCAAATCAATCACCAAATTTCTTGAGAATTCTCTTTGCTCAAGTTCACCAAGTTGCAATGTGTAGAATGAATCATGAAATATGCCTTTTATCTTATTGATCTACCTATTTCGATCATTAATTGTCATTTGTACCTAGGGTTCCAATAAAGCTGCTAAAAACTAGTAAACTCAAAACTCTTCTCCGAACATTGAAACTTCAATATATCTACCTACAAACCAAGATGTATCCAAATAGAGTCTATCTCAACTATAACTACTATCGCATCTTTTCATGATGGCATTTTCAAGGGATTCAAGATATTTTGTTAATGCTTCCCCATTAGGTCTAAAACCTAATTATTTTTTTGATGAAGGAACCACACCAGAAACTAGTGTGATTTGTCTAGAAGAATCAATTTGTTCTATTCTCATCCAAATTGTGTTCATCTTTTCTCTAACATCACTTACATCAATTTTCTTTCCTTTATCATTGTTATTTGCACTGTTTCTATTAACTGAACCATTTATTCTTGTTTCATTACTTCTATATCTATAATCCTTAGCACTATGTCCATAATTGTTGCATTTGTAACACATAACATTTTGTTTTACATACCTCTAATTGTTCATATTAGTCCTCAATTTGCAACTCCTTTCAATATGACCAAATTTTTTGCATTTGTAACACATAGGGTTATCTCCAATTGTATTGTGTCTGGATCTAAATCTGCATTCCTTAGCTTTGTGTCCATATTTCTAACATGTGAAACAATATCTAGAAAAATTATGTATGGCTTGAATTTCTTTGACATACTTTTTCCTTATGTCCAAGCTTGTTTCATGTGAAACATCTCCCATTGAATTGTTGTCCACTTGTTTTCTTCAAAGGTGTCTTTTAGGTTTCTTAGTCTAATACTTTTTTACTTCAGTGGATTTGGAACATTCTCCTTTTTCATACCCTAAGCCATTCTTATCTCCATGAGGTCTCTAACTTGTAATTTTCTCATCAAGTTTATCAGAACTAGATCTGAATCTTTCTCAAAATTCTCAAGCATCAACTACATCTCTTCACAAGAATTCATTGATTCTTTCCAATTCTTTCTCATTATGTTTGGATTCTTCAATAAAAATTGGCAGCTATCCAACTTCACAACTTAATTTGTAGAATTCCTCAATTTTAATCTTTATGTATTCTTCAAGAAGTCTTTTAGCTTCAATTTATTCAATTATCTTGATCACCATAGATTCCATTTCATTCTTTAGGTTATTTCTCTTATTTAAAATATTCTCATAATTATTGTTTAAAGTAGAGTCAGTGCCTTTTTCTGATAACTAGTCTACAAGCGCTTTTCTCCTATCTCTGGATTGTCTTAATTTATCCTTTAAGTTATCAATGAATCCATTAGCTTCTCTCAATATTTATTTTAGACTAAAAATACAAGCATTTGATTTATCTAGATCATAAAGTTAATTTAGAAGCTGAATCTAAATACTGGTAGGTTTTTCCATCAGGATCTTCCTCAAGCTATTAAACTCCTTCCAAGGAACTAAGCTCTCATACCAATTGTTAGGATTATGGAGCATTGAGAGGGGGCAGGGGGGGGGGGGGGGGTGAATCAGTGCAATAGTATTCTTTAACCTTTTAAACTAAAACCAAAACATATGTTAATATAACTGATGGTGATGATGAAGAAGGATGAGATCAAAGGTATACAATATTGTAGAGGATTAGATCACTTATTATTTTTTCATTGATGTTAAGAAATTGATTTCTAGTTTATATTGAGTTTCCATATCATTCAGAGTATGATATAAGTTGAGTGAGTTAAGGAAGTAAAAATTTGTGAAGTTGAAAAACTTAATTGGGAAGCTAATATATATCAAACAATGATAAGGTTATATTGATTTAGTTGTTTTCTACTTTACATTTGATTATATCAAATTGGTAAAGGAGATTGGTGAAGTCGGTAAACAAAACAATTTGGTTACTGAGAAGGAAGAAGTTATTTGATAAAAGGAAAGTAAGTTTAGTAAATAGAAATAAAGTCAAGACACTGAGTACACAGAGTTTGTTACTAAGAAAAGAAAACAAAATTTTGATTGAAGGAAAAGGAGTTAGCCACCGAGAAAGGAACATAAATTAAATAAAAGGATCAAAATGACATTTAATGATGAGCCACAGTGATCTAGAAGATTCCAAGGATGAGGAAGAGTTATTTTAAGAGATCCGTGATCAAGAAAATTTAAGGTGATGATCTATGGTAAAAATATAAGCAACAAAAAGTGAAGGTACAAGTTCCAAGAAAAGTTCAAGTTCTGAGGTGATGATAAAATGTTTTACCGAGTTCCAAATGCATTGAATTTGTTCAAGAGGATGATCTAATGGTTGAGAAAAAATAGAGGAAAACTTAATAAAGGAGATTAAGAGGCAAAACAAAGTCTATATAAAGGATGACATTGTATTAAAAATGAGCTAGCAAGTTAAAGTGTGGATGTATAACTGACTGATGTAGTGAAGAAGAAAAAGGTTAAAATCTGAGTCTACAAGAAGAGATTGATGAATTCTTGTGGCCAAGGGAAAGTGATTGAATGAACTGAAGACAAATAATGCATAAGGGATTTGACTAAGCAAGAGGTACTTGTAGATTTATAGATAAATTTTTATACTATTTCTTATTAACATTTATAGCAGAGAAAATATCTTACTTGATTGGACTTAACAGTCTTATTGTAAAACCTTAAGAGATGTGACATTCTAGAAGAGTGTTTAAAGACCTTTAACCAGGCCACTCCTAACAGGGTGAAGATCCTAACAGATCTAAGGAAAATCCCCTAATAGGGTCACATTAAACAATGTGCATTGTAAGATTTAACAAGATTGAATTTGAACCAAGCATACTTCAGAAGAGTATTTCTTTAGTGGGTGAAAATTCCCATAGTGGTTTCTCCCAAATTGGGTTTCCATGTTAAATACTAGTGTTTATATGTGTTGAATGTTTATTGTGCATGTTATTGATGATTGATAAGTTAATTTACTATTATTAGTTAATATTTAAGTTTGTCTTGCCAAGTTGTTACTGAGTTGAATTAGAGAAAGCTTTAAGGTTTAAAGAATCATTGATTATTGATTCACCCCCCTCTCATCAATCCAACAATTGGTATTAGAGATGAGTACTCTAAAGGGATAAGTTTGAAAGACTTGAGTAAAAGATATGACTATGTATAAGAGGGAGGCACCAAAATTGAATAGGGACAACTTGTCTACATGGAAAAATATGATGAGGCTTCACATATATGGAATTAGAGAGTATGCGATATACTATCTTGACAATGAGTATTCACCACCGCCATTTGGGCCTATGTCAATTGATCAAGTAAGAGAAAGGAAAGATCACACACAAGTTATGATTGAGATATCTTTTACCTCACCAACCTATAGTTTACTGACCTTAAAGGATGTGATACAACAACATGAATGTGGGACAAACTTGCATTAGTATATGGTCGAGATCTGCATTTTCAGAAGGAAAAATTTAAAATTTTGAAAGGAAAATTTGATTCTATGAGAATGAAAGAAGGTGAAGATGTTACACAATATAGTACAAGATTGAAGGAAGGTGCAAGTGCTATTAGAGGTTCTAGAGGATATATATTGAAGAAGATGTAACAAGTAAATTTATGAGGACATTGTTGCCTATATATTCTATCTGAGTGTCTATAATACAAGAACTGAGTTCCATTCCTCAGATACCTATTTCTTTGGATGCTACAATTGGTAAGTTGATTTATTTTGAGCTAAATGATTTTGATAATAGTTTTCCTAAAAATTCTAAGATCGAGTTTACATTCAAGTCATATTTGAACATTGGAAATCCTAGAGAGTCTAGATCTAGTGATGGTTATGTAAGTAGTGCAAGTGAAATATTTCAAATTTTCAAGATTGATCTAGAAAGTATATTCGAACAGGAAAGACAAAAGGAAGAGTTTGAAGCTTTACTAGCTAGGAGACTATCGAGAGGAAAATGAAAATACTGAGGTAAATTATCCTTAAAATGTTTTAATTCAAACAAGATTGGTCACATTGCATCTAGATGTCCTGAGAAAAACAATGATGAGAAGAAAGAAAACTGAGATAACAACAAAATGGAAAAAAGATTCAGGAGATACCGAGATTTCAAGAACAAAGATTAGAATTCATGCTATATTGTTGAAGAAGGAGTAATCGATGATGATTCAAAAAATGATGAAGGTGAAGAGGTTGTGTATGTTTCTATCAAGGATGATTCTGATGAAGAAAGGTATGAAGATGAAAAAGATTTAATTTCTCATGTTAGTAAGAATGATACATAGATAATTGATAGTGGATGTCCACATCATATGACTAGTGACACACATAAGTGTATTACTATGGAAGATCATGATGGAGGTTATGTTAGATTTGGTAATGATGCTCCATATCCTATGAGAGTTAAAGGTTCTATAATTCAGCTGGATAATACACAATGTGATGATGTCTATTGGGTTGAAGGACTAAATTATAATCTGTTGAGTGTGCCACAAATAAATAAAATAGGTCACCAATTGGAATTTCATAATGGAAAGGTAAAAGTATTTGATTAGAATGAAGGTCTGATTGCCATTGGTGAAAAATCAAAAGGTAACTTATTCTACCTTGATACTACTACAAAAAGTTACTTATTTTCTATAGTTGAGGATGTATGGTTATGACATAAGAGATTATGTCATGTGAACTTTGACAACTTAATTAAGGTGAGAAATATTAATAGAGTAAGAGGTCTACCGAGATTGGACAAACCTGAAAATATCATGTGCAAAGGATGTCATGTCGGTAAGATGACAAAGTCAAGTTTTACCAAAAATTCTTACACTACACAAGGAATTTTGGAGTTAGTGCACACTGACCTATGAGAACAAAAAGCTACTATGGTGATAGATATTTCATTTTATTTGTTGAATATTATTCAAGAATGATGTTTGTCATGTTTTTGAAAGAAAAATATGGTGCTTTTCAAATGTTCAAGTGGCATAAGGAAAGATTTGGAAAAAATACTAGAAGATAATTGAAGTGTTTGAGATTTGATAGAGGAGGTGAGTTTACATCTGATGATTTTACACTTTTCTACAATGAACATGGAATAAAGAGACAAATGTCTACACCTAGAACACCATGAAAAAATGGTATAACTGATAAAATAAATAGATCCATTATTGATTGTGCAAGGACACTGATGATTGGAAAGGGAGTGTATCAAACATTTTGAGAGCAGCAGTCAGTACTACAACTTATACACTAAACTAAGTACAATTGAAGAAAGGTATAGACAAGACTCCATATGAAATCTGGTATGGTCACAAACCGAATGTAAGTTATTTCAAAGTGTTTGGAAGTAGATGTTACACTCTAAAGGATGGTAGAAATAGAATTTTTGATCATAAAGGTGATGAAGGAATATTCTTAGGATATTATACAAAGAGAAAGGCTTACAAGTGCTTAAACAAGTCTACTAAAAAAATTGTGGAAAGTGAAAATGTAAGGATTGATGAATTTGCAAAGAAAAATGAAGAAGAGAACAAAAAAGAACTTGAGGACTAACAAATATTTGTGTATGTTCAACCTATTTTTCCTGACACCTTACTGATAGTACAAACCGAGGAGGAAGCTAAATAGAGAGAGCCACCACTGAATGCTGAAAATGAAGAACTGCCATAGTCTACCAAGCCTGTTCTAGCAAAGTATGTGAGAAGACACCACTCGCCGAGAAAAATTATTGGAGACAAGAATACTAGAGTTATGCCAAGAAGTAAATTAAGAGATAACACATGTTTTATTTCTAAATTTGAGCTAAGGAAAGTAAATGATGCTTTGGATAATGAAGATTGGGTGAAAGATATGAAAGAATAAATATAGAAAATTGAAAATAATAACACATGGACTTTGGTACCAAGACCTAAAGATAAAAATGTTATTGGTACAAAGTGTATTTTTAGAAATAAATTGAATGAACATGGAGATGTAATTAGAAAGAAAGCAAGATTGGTTTGTAAAGGGTATGCACAAGAAGAAAGTATTGATTATGGTGAGATTTTTTCACCTGTTTCTATATTATAAGGAGTTAGAATTCTTCTAGCATATACATCTTATAAAGGATTTAAATTTTATCAAATGGATATTAAGTCTACATTTCTTAATGGTATTCTTGAAGAATAAGTTTATGTTGAACAACTTGAAGGATTTGTTGAGAATACTAACAAGGACATCGTATGCAAACTAAAAAAATAAATATATGGTTTGAAACAAGCACCTTGAGCATGGTATGAAAGGTTAAATTCATATTTAATCAAGATTGGATTTCAAAGAATAAGTGACAACAACAATTTGTATCTGAAATGTGACAATAATGAAAATATTTTGATTGCTGAAATATTTTTTGATGAGATTATTTTTGGAGGAAATAACACATTATGCAAATATTTCACTGAGGAGTTGAGAAAGGAATTTGAGATGTCCATGATAGGAGAGATAAAATTCTTTATTAGACTATAGATTAAACAAGTCAGAGATGGGATCTATATCATAAAATAAAAGTACATCAAGGAGATCCTAAAGAAATTTTGTATGGAAGAGTTAAAATTGATTGGAACACCAATGGCTACCAGTTTCAAATTGTCAAAGGAAGATGAGTCAAAGGAAGTAAATGAAATACTCTACCGATTAATGATTGGTAAGATAAAATATGTTGTACATAGAAGACCCGATATTTCTCATGCAATAGGTATTGTTGCAAGATTTTCTACCAATCCAAAAGAAAACACATGTCTACAGTCAAAATAATATTTAGATATCTGAAAGGGACATAAGACTTTGGTCTACTATATAAAGAAGGAGGAGATTCTAAACTGAAGGTTTACACTGATGCTAATTGGGATGAAAACATTGATGATAGGAAAAGTACAAGTAGATGATCATTCCTTTTAGGAGAAAGATTAGTGATATGGCTGAATAAGAAACAAATTTGTATATCACAATCTACTTTCAAGGCAGAGTATGTAGAAACATCTATGAATTGTGCAATCATTGTATGGATCAAACAACTACTTGAAGGTATGCAAGATGAGATTACTGATCTAGTTATTATTTATTTTGATAATACAAGTGTTATCAACATATAAAAGAATCTGGTGATGCATTCCAAGACTAAGCACATTTTTATCAAGTATCATTACTTGAGAGAACAAGTTCAAGAAAAGCATGTGATATTGGAGTATGTGAATTCAAAGGAGTAGATAGAAGATATATTCACCAAGCCACTATCCAAGGATTCTTTTGAGTATCTCAGAGGAAAATTAGGGGTTCTTCCCCTATCCAATATTCACTAAAGAAAGATGCATGTTGCATCAGTTCAAGAATTCATTAGAATATCTATTTTTTGAGTTGATGCTAATGTTCACTCTTTAGGTGATGCCTGAAGTTGTGAACAATGTTTATATATGCAATGAGATATCAATACATGCTAGGTATGATTCACTGCTTGAACCAAGTTTTCTGGAGTATGTGTCTTTGGCATTGTTGTCAAAGAGGGAGATTATGCAATTGATTATCGAGAAGAAACACAAATAAGTAAAAGAAGATAAATTTCAAAGGGAGAAAAGGACAAAACACAATGATCGAGAAGACTAAAAATTAGAGAGTTATACTTGACAATGTTTCCATCATAATTTGACAACGAGTGTTTCCATCAATGCCAAAGAGGGAGATTGTTACTACAACTGATGGTGATGATGATGAAGACTGAGATCAAAGGTATACAAGATTATAGAAATATTAGATCAGTTATTATTTTATCATTGATGCCAAGCAATTGATGTCTAGTTTATATTGAGTTGCCATATCATTCAGAGTATGATATAAGTTGAGTGAGTTAAGGAAGTGAAAAGTTGTGAAGTTGAAGAACTTAATTTGGTAGCTAATACATATCAAACAATGATAAGGTTATATTGATTTAGTTGTTTTCTACTTTACGTTTGATTATATCAAGTCAGTAAAGGAGATTGGTCAAGTCAATAAAAAAAATAGTTTGGTTACCAAGAATGAAGAAGTTATTTGGTTAAAGGAAAGTAAGTTTCGGTAAAGATAAAGGAAGTTAAGACACTTAGTACACAAAGTTAGTTACTGAGTGAAGCAAACATAATTTTGGTTGAAGAAAAAGGAATTAGCCACCGAGCAAGGAACAAAAATTAAATACAAGGATCTAAATGAAATTTAATGATGAGCCATAGTGATATTGAATATTCCAAGGATGAGGAAGAGTTAGTTGAAGAGATATACAATCAAGAAAATTCAAGGTGATGATCTATGGTAAAGATCTAAGTGGAAAAAAGTGAAGGTACAAGTTCTAAGAAAAGTTCAAGTTTTGAGGTGATGATAAAATGTTTTACTAAGTTCCAAATGCATTGAATTAGTTCAAGAGGATGATCTGAAAGTTGAGAATAAACAAAGGAAAACATAATAAAGGAGATTAAGAGGAAAAAAAGTCTATATAAAGGATGAAATTGTATGAAAAATGAGCTGGCAAGTTGAAGTGTGGATGTATATCCGATTGATATAGTGAAGAAGAAAAAGGTTGATATCCGAGTCTGCAAGAAGAGATTGATGAAGTGTTGAGGCCAATGGAAAGTGATGGAGTAAAGTGAAGACAAAGAGTGCATAAGGGATTTGACTAAGCAAGAGGTAGTTGTAGATTTATAGATCAATTTTTATACTGTTTCTTATTAACATTTGTAGCTGAAAAAATCTCTTAACTGAATGGACTTAATAGTCTTATTGTAAAACCTTGAGAGAGGTGACATTCTAGAAGAGTGTTTAAAGACCATCAACCAAGCCACTCCTAACAGGCTGAAGATCCTAATAGATCTAGGGAAAATCCATTAATAGGGTTATATTTAATAATGTGCATTGTAATCTTTAACAAGATTGACTTTTAACTAAGCATACTTTAGAAGAGTATTTATTTAGTGGTGACAATTCCCACAATGGTTTTTCCCAAATTGGGTTTCTATGTTAAATATTGGTGTTATATGTGTTGAATGTTTATTGTATGTTTTGATTAGGTAAAATCAAGTTTAAAGGGGACTCAAAACCCCAAACAAAAATAACCAAAGTCAGGAACTGGTTTTACAGGGACCAGAAACCTAGAGTATCAAAAAATAATTTGAAGGTTGGTTTTATAGGGACCAACAACCAAGTCAAACTGGTTTTACAGGGACCAGCAACCAACATAATTCAACATATGAACAAGAACCCAAAGTCCAAATAATAGCCAGTGAAAAGAAACAAAAAATAGAAGAACAAAACTAATTAAACCAGATCTTTAATAACACTAGAAATATAAGTGCCTAAGACAACAACCTCATTGACAGAATCTTGAATATTCTTAGCAGTAAACTGGAGGTCAGCTTTCTTAATACTTTTTATGGTTCTTCTACTCAGACCACTAGCCATCAATGAAACATGACCAGTCGAATTAGCTTCATTAGGAGAAACTTTACCAATTGAAGCAGCAACAGCCAGGAAAGATGAAGTAATGCCCTACATGCCCAACTCACTGTCCTTAATCAATTTTTTAAGATTAGCTTCATAATCCTGAAGTTTGGTTGGAATGTTCCCAACCAAAGTTTCCAACTCCCTCCACTTCTTACTTTCCTCTTCCAGCTTATCCTGTAAAATAAGGGTCTTATCCTGCAAGGAAGATAAAGATATGTGTAATTTTTTAATCTCATTATACACCTAGTTGTCCATAACCATCCCAAGATTAGCTCTATCTTTGGCTTTATTTAGAAATTCTAGAATATTTTCATCTCCCTTCAGGTCTTGAATTTCCACAAAATCTGCAATCTCTTGATTATTTTCTTTTTCCATCATATCCTTATAGTCCAGATTTTGGGTTTTGGGCTCATTATCAGTACAAGGATTTTTATCTTCTTGACTACACTTAGCCAAGGTATCTTTAGCTAAAGAGATCATAGGATTAAGGGGTAAGGCTGCATTAACAGGGGTGTTCTCAGTACAATCCGTATCTAGAGTTTGGGTAATCAAATTAATTATCCCATCCTTGTCATTCTTTCTATTCTCCATATTGACATTGGTATCATGCTTAACATCAACATTCACCTTCTTTTCACTATCCTCTTTAATGACAATACCCTTGTTCACATGACTAGCAATAAGCTTATTTTTTCTTTTACCCCTAGTGTGAGAATAAAGAACTTTATCTTTTCCTTTAACCCTATTTGCAGAGGACTTACCTCTCTTGCTGACAGTACTAGGAGACATTTGCGAACAATCATGAGCTGAGATATCATCTAGACTAAGAGAGGTACCATTAATTTTAGATGAGCACCCATCACTCATATTTTGGGCTGGTTCATCACCTTGGGAAGCATCATCATCCTCCAAATCTCTCGAGCTTTGGTCAGTATCCATTTCCATACCCAGAGCTTGCGTACAAATTTTTTTGTTTTTCTTCGGAGAACCACCATCACTTTTCCTTTTGCTAAGCGAGCCTTCCACATCCATTTTCTATTTACTGCTAGAAATAGAATGAGTAGGGGTACTATCCCGATAGAAATCTGTGATAAGCAAGATGAGACCCTCATGGAGGATTGGTCTAGTTTCCTTTTTCCTATGGGCTTTTAGCCCTTGGAGGAGAGAATTCACCAAATAAAAAGGAAAATAAATTCTTTTCTTATATCGGAAATGGTTCATAAAAACAAAGTGATATTAGTGAACCCTCAAAACCCTACCATCCAAAATGAAATACATCCACACACAGGTCAGAACATCCTGCCAGATGTTCTTAATTTTTTCAAGGTCATAGAAGTTACCGACCTTCACCAAGCTTGCATCCTCCTGGTCATTTTTAGGAAAGCGCTTCAGTACCTCTTCTGATGCTTTTTTCTATTTGTAAAATTTCATACCTTCATTTGGAAACCCCGTAACCTCAGCAATGAAATCTACATTTAGGATAAACTGTCTGTCATAGAGAGTCACCTTGTTACCATCCCATTCTTTGTAAAATGTGTCCATCACATGAGGTTTGTAGCCATGAATTTTTTCAATATAGCTGGTCACCTTCCCTTTCTCGAGCTGTTGCCAAACTTCCCTCTTCCTTTTCCAATAGTTACAATTCTCTGGTTCCATCTGATTTTCTTCCCCTCCCATGTTCTCTGAATGAACAAAGCTCTATAGAATGTGATTATGAAAGGCAAGAAAAATACCCCTAGTTAGGTTCTACGTATTTCCACTTGAAATCCAAAAATGCACCCACAATCTGTGCAAAGTCCTGACAAACATACAAGCATAGAATCTGTTCCATTTAAAGCAATAAATGGAAATAGTGATAATTTGATATGTGAAGGCTATGAACATATCAAATATGGATTTTCCCTTCTTGAGATATGTTTCTTTCATAATTATACTTTTCTTTTAAATTGTCATCCATGCTTAGCTGGTCAATCCACATGACTATTTCATTTCTTTTAACTACCATGTTGGCCATCCAATCAGCCAATTTGTTTGTCTCATGATAGTTGTGGGAAATGAACACTTTTTGAAAAAAATTGAGGTCTTCTTTGCTTTCCCAAAGAAGGTTAGATATATTCTAGGCAGGGTCATTTTTTTCATTAAGGATATTAACAATATTTCTGGAGTCCCCTTCTAGCCAGAGGTTCCTGCATCTAGTATCCTTAGCCAGCTTGATCATATAATGTGCTCCAGCCATTTCATCTTTATGGCTAGTAGTAATTCCAAGAGGAATAGCCTAAGCCCTGATGATATTGCAATTACAATCCATAATGACTCCCCCACAGCTAGTCTTACCTGGGTTCCCTTTGGAAGCACCATCAAAATTATCCTTTATCCAGCCATTGGGAGGGGATAACCAGATGGCATTCTCCCTCAAATTATCCTTTTTGGCTTTACTATTATGACCAGGATGCTCCAAGTTGAGATTGGAAGAGGAGCTCATATGCGATATAAAATTCTCCTTTATGTTTCTGATTATTCTTTTTCCAATGACCTAGGGGGGGCGCTGGTGTTTCTGAAGATTTTGTCATTCCTTTATTTCCACAAACCCTAGAAAATGTGGGGAAAAGAGTACCACCAAAGGAGGTTAACACGTTCTCCTTTGAAGGGGCTAATCCAGCTTAAATAACTATCAAAAAGAGTCTCCAGAAAAGTCCATTGTATTTCCTAGTAATTTAGGATTTCCTTCCATACATCCCTAGCATAACAACAATGTAGGAAAATATGATTAACATATTCCATATTATTTCTACAAAGACAACACCAGTTGGTTATGATCATACCTCTTTTTCTAAGATTGTCAATAGTGAGAACTTTATTCTATAAAGTGGTCCAAAAGAAAATCTTAACCTTAGGAGTCAGACCTTTGGTCCAAGCTTTAACCCAAGGGTGATCAATTCTCTTTTCTTCAAAAGGGGAAGAAACTTTGAAATTTCCACTCAGGTGAAGAACCCAGATGACCTTGTCTTGAGAGTTGTAATTAATACATGAAGAAAAAAGAGAAAGTTGAATGGGGCATAGATTGATGTCAAAAGTAGTAAGGTCCACCTATCTATTGTTTATCTAGTAGTCACTAACTTTAACACTAAAGGTGGCTTTGCAATTCTCAATCATTTGGTCACTATTGTAAAATGAGTTTAGGGGAGTATCCCATAACTAGCTGTCCTACCAGAAACTAATGTTTTACCATCACCCAGCTTCCATTTACAACCTTTAATCAAAGTACTCTTCGTGTCTTGAACAAATTTCCAAATGGTGGACACTTTATCTATGTTATTTGCAGAGAGAAAATCATTCAGGCAGGGAGAGTGCTAGAGATATTTACTCTTCTAGATTTTACTCCAGCCCCTATCTTCTTTAAAGACTCTCCAACCTTGTTTAGCCAGGAGGGCTTTATTCATCTCTCTAATAGGTCTAATGCCTAGCCCCCCTTGATTTTTAGGCTTGAAAATAGAGTCCCAAGCAATAAGAGGAAGTCTTTTTTTATTCTCATTACCTATCCACAAAAAATTTCTTTGAATTTTCTCCATAGCTTCAACATACTTAATAGGCATTTTGAGAAAACTTAAAGCATAGATGGAGAGACTTTGAAGGCAAGACTTGAGAATAATAATTTTACCAACTTGACTTAGTAGAGTGCCCTTCCAGCCCACAAGTTTTTTGTTGTGTTTATCAATGAACATTTATTAGAAGGAGTTAGGAAGTTTGGATCCAAGGGGGAGACCTAGATATAAGCCTGGGAGAGAAGCAATCACACAACCCAAAATCCTAGAAATTTTATTCTATCTCTTTAGGGGAGTATTCACAAAGAAGATAGAGCTCTTCTCCCAATTAATGAGTTGACATAAAGCTTTAATATAGAGATTTAAGGAGTTCTTGTAATTCCTAGCTTCATTCACAGTGGCAATCCCCATCAGGACCATGTCATCCACAAACTATTCATGGGAGAAAGCATTCGAGAGAGATGAGGGGATAAGGCCATGGATACAACCTTGATTATTGAGTTGATTAATGTATCTTCCTAGACATTCTGCCATAATAATAAATAAAATTGGAGATATGGGATCCCCCTATCTGAGACTTCTTAAAGGAGTAAATAAATTTGAAGAAGATCCATTAACCAAGACAACCATAGAAGCCATCGACACAAGCTGGGAAATGAGATGGATGCATCTTTTCCCAAAACCAAAGGAATCCAAGATCTCAAGTAAGAAACTCCAATCCACTCTATCATAAGCCTTGGAAAGATCTAACTTCATAAGGAATCCTTGATTTTGAGATGTCATCATCAAATGAATATTTTCATGATCAATAATTACCGAGTCCAGAATTTGGCGACCAGGGACAAAGCCATTCTATTCGAGGGAGATGCTTTCCGGTAGGATAGCTAGGATTCTCAGAGTAAGAACCTTGGAGATTATCTTATAAATGGAATTACAAAGGGTAATAGGATGGAAATCAACCAAAATTTTAGCCCCCACATTTTTGGGAATGAAAGCCAAAAAAGTGGCATTAAGCTCTTTCAAAAGGCACCTGGCTCCAAAGAATTCCTTAACAACATCACAAACATATTTGCTAATAATTTACCACTGATTTTGGAAGAACGCCATTGGGAATCCATCAGGGCCAGGTGCTTTGTCACCTTCATGTTATTGATGATTGATAAGTTAATTTACTTTTATGAGTTAATATTGAAGTTTGTCTTACCGATTTATTACCGAATTGAAATTTTAGAGAAAGTTTTAAGGTTTAAAGAATCACTGATTACTGATTCACCCCCCTCTCAGTAATACAACAAATTAATGCTAAAATTAAATGGAAGTAAAACAAATAGAACACATAACATCAACATCACAACACCATCATTTGTCTTGAGGAAACCCCAATTAAGGGAAAAACCCCAGTGGGGATGATACCCATAAATAGATCACTACTGCAGTAGTAAGTGCCTAGTTAAGAGAATAAGTACAATAGGTGGGAATGCACTTGCATTCAAGATTACATCCTAGAGCTCACTGCTCAATTACACAACCAAATCACATAAACAAAAGATGGACTTACAGTCCTATACCGAACTGACTAGTAGTATCAATAATACAATATAGTTATGATGAAGCTCTGAATGTAGATTTTAACATCAACATAGTCTCTTCTTACTACCTTATCATCACATCAACATTACATTATATTTCAAAGCATTACCATCTTTTACAAACAAGACTTGTTCTCTTATATGAAGATATAACCAAAAATATAACACCGTCGGCTTGCCACATGAGACATGTAAATTGAAACTTTCTATACTCACTCAATGATATTCTAAACACAACATAATTAATCTATAGTCAGCTCAACCATAATCAATACCCAAAACATTTATCCTTACCAAAATTCAAGTTTGACTGATGAAATCTTTTCATCTCTATCTTGTTCTTATCAAACACTGTGAACTTTGATACTCAAACATTAATATATCATGAATTCTGAAACTCCAACACTTGCAATTATAGAGCTAGCTCCTTCTAATTGACCTGATGCCAAATCCAGAATCAAATATCATAATATTGATTCATCTATTTGTATCAATGCAATTATCAAACCTGCATACTGCCATGTTCAATGTACTTAACTGATTCTAATCATTTCTATATTGGTAAATAAAAACTCATTTAGAAAAACTAAGAGATATATGTAGTTTCCATAAATGAAAACATAACATCCATTATGTTCTCTCTTGCTAACAATATTTTCCAAGATGTCACATTTAATACCTTGTAAGAAGACTATAGATATAGTACATGTAGCTGACATATTTTTTAGAGAGGTTGTGAGATTGCATAGATTACCTAGGAGCATAGTTTTAGACATGGATACTAAGTTTGTTGGTTACTTTTGGAGGACACTTTGGAAGAAGATGAATATTGATTTGAATATTAGTTATATATTTTATCCACAAACAAATGGACAAACGTGTGTAGTAAATAGAATCTTGGGAAACTTATTGAGGTGTTTGGTTGGAGAAAATATTAGGAATTGAGATTTAGTCCTAGCTCAAGAAGAGCTTGCATACAATAATTCGGTGAATAAAGAGTACAAGGAAGACACCATTTGAGATAGTCATAGGGATGAATCATAAAGGAGTATCATAATTAAGGGATATTAGTTATGAGATTAAGACAAGTGTAGAAGGAAACAAGTTTGCAGAAAACATGAAAGTATTGCATGTTCAAGTGAAAGAGTGTTTGGAGAAGATGAATTAAAAATATAAGGAGAGAGAAAATGAGAAAAGGAGACATAAGGAATTTCAAGTGGGAGATAAAGTGATGGTATAATTGAGAAAGGGTAGATTTACTTATATTTGAACATACAATAAGTTGAAAATGAGGAAGTTTGGACCATGTAAGATCCTAAGGAGATCTGGTTAAGGAAATGCATATGAAGTAGAGTTGCTAGATGACATGAACATATCATCTATATTAAATGTTGTAGACTTGTATGAGTATCATGAAGTTGATTTTAATGAAATTGATGGATCAAATATGGAGCAACCGTATCCTAAGAAGCAAATGGATGAGATAGAAGAGATTTTGGATAGCAGAATTGGTAGAAGCGCTAGAGGTAAATGATATAAGGAATATCTTTTCAAATGTAAGGACATGCTAGTATAAGATTCTTCATGGATTTCTCAAGCTAAGGTTTACCATATTGGTTTTCCTTTATCCCCAACAAAGAGAGAGGCTCACTTTTCAATAAACCTAGGTGTCTAATGCAAGAGCATCTTGGGTTTCTTGGCAATCTTGTATCAACCAAAAAAAATATTTTCTTTCTATTTCCTATTTAGTTTAGTCTCTGAGTTTCTTTCAGCGCACCTTAAGTGTATATCTTTAGAAGTTAGACACCTTGTGACATGTTCCTAGTATCAGGTTGAACCTTCACCTAGGTTTGCACCTTGATTGGTTTCTTTGCAGTTGAGATCTCATGGATTCTTAGTGGGACTTATCTATTCTTCACATTTGATGACCAGTTTGTATTTTCTGATCTTGCGAAGGAATCTCCCAATTGGCAAAGCTTAATGGCTCATTCTCGATATTGCTACACCTATAGCCGACCTACTTGAGGGATCACGATTCATGTTTCATTTATTGGAGGGAGATCCTTATGATTTGGGTCCTGACCTATAATTGTTTTCTTCTCATTGGGAAATGTAATCTTTCTAGGCCAACTTGATGCTTGCGAAACTATATAAATTAAGACAATTGTTCCTTGTTGAGGAAGCTCTTAGAAGATTAGCTTTCAGAAGCTTGAGGCTAAGGAAACTGTAAGGAATTCTATTTGTAATCAGTCCTGTATGCCTGGAATGTAAGACTGCATGTTGCAAGTCAATTGTAATTGATTTTATGATAATGCAAAGGTCGATCTTTCTTGTTGACTCTTATTGTTTTTGTTGTGTGACTCTTGTTGGATAAATTTAACAAATCTCTTTGAGGTTCCTCTATCCATGACTGCACCATTTTTATACCCTGGAAGGAAGCAATTGCTTGAGCTAGGTGGTTTGGCTGACAACCCAAGACAACATAATTATATGTTGCTACTAATCAATGTTTTAAAAAATAATAATAAAATATAAACACTCACAAATACTTCTTGACAAAAAGTCACAATTCCTTCTAAAAAATACTAAAGATATATATTCTCCTTTCCAAGAGATTATTTTTTTTATAAACCTATCCAAACAAATAATATCTACATTGATTTTTTAATGTTGTAAAAATTATAATTAGTTTTAAACCTTGTTATAGAGTAATAATGTAAAAAATGATTATATTAGGATATCCAATTATCTAAGTTCTTGGCCTCAATAGTATTATTTGATAAAGGTTTATGCTTGTTCTCCTTTTTAATTACTATTCCTACTATATACAAAAAAATTTAAACAAACGAAGAAATAAACACTGTGTAAGAATGAAGAATAGAGCTAACAGAATGAAACTTATTATTTCATTTGGAAAAAGAAAAATATTTTTTTGGAATATGTTTAAAAAAAATTAATTGAGCTTTTGTTTGAGATATAACTAGGGTTTCTACAATCTTTCATATGTCATCATTTTCATGTTAGCCTCTAGCTTAATAGGAAAAATAATAGACTAACAAAAGGTAAAGTAAGGTAATACTAGATCTAACATTTTAAACAAACAATGAAGAAACATATTGTATAAGAAAGAATAGATACACCATATAAAATTTAAGCAACAACTAAAGACATCAACATAATTTGTTATCAATTTTAATAAAAGTATCATCCTATAAAAATAAGAAACATACTATTAATAAAATAATTAAAAACCTAAAAATAGAAAAAAATGAAAAAAAAATGAAAAAATTCAACATTATAAAACAAATTTAGCTTTTATTTCAATGTGCATTAATTTTGGTGGTAAATTACTTTTTATTATTTTGAGTGAACAACTTTTTCCATTGATTTTTTTTTAAAATAAAAAATTAACCAATAAAAACTATAATAAACTAATAATAAGTAGATTGAAATTATTTGAAAGAAAAAAATACAAATCACACTAATAACTAGAAATATTTCTTTGAAGTACACAAATTTCAAGACAAGAACTATTGCGAAATGATTAAAACATACCGAAGGGGGTATTCTTTATGGTAATACACCATCTTCATGTAGGATTCTACTTTCTTATTTCAACTAAAAAAAGGTAGGATTCTACTTTTGATAATGAATGCCCATCTTTTCAAAGTGACGTTACCATGATTTGAGGGTGAATAAATAACATTAAAGAATTTTCTTTCCACTTAGAAAAGAAATAAAGTTGAAATTGGTTATGATTGAAATTTCAAATAATATGTAATGTATTAAAAACTAGATAGAAAATAAAGAAATGAAATTGAAAGAAATAATGACATATACATACAAGAGAATTAAAAACTTTATATTCATTAATATCATTGTTGATTAGAAGCCCATACAAAATGGATCATGTGGAATTGATTTGATTTATTAATTAAAATAAAAAATAATAATTTAATTTTTATTTCTAATTGTAATGATGGAATTTGTATAACTAGTTTATTTCTAATTTAATTTATAGTTATTTTGGTAGAACATCTTAAATGTAATTTAATATATTAATAATTGATATAAATTTAACTTATAATTCAATATTTATAGATATTTATTTTATCTTCATTTTTAGTTATTCTTATTCTTATTAATTTTTACACTTTTTGATGATGTGTCTTGAATTAATGAAATGTACATTTTGATCTCATCTATTATATCCTCTTTTATACTAAAAACAACTATTTCATATGTGACAATACAAGTATGCCAAAATATTGTGATATTGTTATCAAGACTCAACAACATAGTTTTTTAGTCAAACTTATTGACCCATGTTTCATGAGTAGTGGTTAACAAGAACCATCACAAGAATGAATGGAACACTTTACACTCATTGCATCTCGGTAATACTCATAGAGGTGAAGCATTGTGCCTTCTTGGGTGGTCGCCCATCCCGCTACTACTCTAACTCAAGCACACTTAACCATGGAGTTTCCTCCAAGGTTAACCCTGCTTTTCTTGCAACCCCATTTTCAAAACCTTCAGTAAGTGTTGTGCCTTATGAATTTCCTTTAGCTCATCAATTGATAAGTAGGAGGTATTCTCCACAAAAATTCAAATGGTGATGTTTCTATTAGGATTGAACTATGTCATTTTCAAGTCAAACTCATTGACCCATGTTTCATGTATAGTGGTTCACAAGAACCCATCTCTCATGAGAATGAATTATATTCTTGACACTTATTGTATCAAGGTGATGCTCATAGATTTGAAGCATTGGGTCTTCCAAGGAGGTCATCCATCCCAGTGCTACTCTAACTCAAGTGCACTTAAACATGGAGTTTCCTATAAGGTCTAACACACTTTGCTTATGACCCCATTTGTAAAACCTTCAACAAGTATTGTGTCTTATGAACCATTCATTACAGAGCCCCTTTAGCTCATTGATTGATAAGTTACAATATATATATATATATATATATATATATATATATATATATATATATATATATATATATATATATATATATATATATATATATATATATATATATATATGAATATATTTTCTGCCCATATTCTGCACTATATACTATATACTATATACTACATGTATCAATATTTAAGAAAAGGAGACTCCTAATGATATTTTGTTTTGATTTTATTCATTTGCTATTGCTCCCAATGGCCATCTTTGTAAAATCCTCATTTCCTCTTCCTCAACATCTTTTCTGGTGCAAGGGAGGATGAGGACAGGGGCCAAAGACACACCCTAATCTAGATCTACCCTACAAATATAACACATGGAAGCAATAACACACAAAAGAGAGAGAGAATGCAGATCAACTCCTTTATATTTCATCAAATAGATTCATACATAGCAGGTTGTAAGACCTTCCCGATTAGGGCTAGATATTATAATTCAAGTACAAAAGTCCTCCAACATGCAAGGATTCAGAACCTATCTTTCATCTTCTAACTTCTATCTTCTACCAAAAAAACTCAGCTACCAAAGCTCAAGTTTCTCCTACTGAGTGTTGTATCCAACAAAGGCATCATGGACAACTTCCTGTCATTCTTCTCAACAATAAACACATTCTTGACATGATCATACATAGCTCTACAATCATACTACCAAGGTTTAGCGAGCAATATGTGACAACTACTCATGTCCAAAATATCACACAACACTTGATCCTTATACTAGCCAATCTAAAAATCAACAAGACATTGCTCCCTTACTTCCAAAGCATGAACATCTTGCAGCCAACCAATCCTATAAGGATAAGGATGTCTCATCCTCTTCAAACCAAGTTTTTGAACCATCTCCTTAGCTACAAGGTTATCATTACTACCACTATCCACAATCACATCACAATTTTACCTCTTGACTTGCACCGAGTTCTGAACAAATTAGTCCTTTGACAAGGTTCCACCTTTGCACCAAGCAATGTTCTCCAAACCAACAAGTTCTTAGATTCAGGTTTGTTCTGAATGTTCTCATTCACCACAACATTCCTTTGGTCACCAAACTTCTTTTGTGTACACTCAAAAGATCTTTGTCTTTCTTCACCACAATTATAACAAGTGCCCTTAAAGATAACCCTACCTATCTTATCTGTGACCATAATTAAGTGCACAAGTTGGCCTCAATAGAAAACTAAAACAAACAACTCAATAAGAAAGGACAATCAAGCACCAGGAAAAGAAAATTGAGCGCCAGGGAATTAACCGACCAACTTGGTTAACGAAGGAATCGAGCAACTACCAAGCCAACTCAGGCAAAGTAGGAATTGAGAAACATAGGAAAACTCAAACTTGTTTTTGTTGACACAGGATTGCCAAGGACTTGAGACACTCCTACATCAGACACCTGGGGTTATTTGAAATGATTCCCCAAATCATGAAGCAGGTACAAGTTGAGCTGAATCCAACTCAGATTGTGAAATCCATGAACTGTCTTCAATCGGTCTATTCTTCTACTTTACTAAATATTCCATATATTGTTTTCCTCTTGTACTTCTTCCATCTCTTTGTTCCAAAATTTGTTCAACTTCTTCTATCTATCTATTAGGATAATCATTTGGTGTTGTCATTTATTCATCCAGTTCATGGTACTCATATAAATAAGAAATATTGAATATAGGTGATATGTCCATGTCAATTAGGTAACTCAATCTCATAATAATTTCCACTTTCAAATTTTCTTAAAATCTTGCAAGGACCAAACTTCTTCATTTTTATCTTCCCACATGTTCCAATAGGAAATCTGTCTTTCTTCAAATGAACTATTACTTCATCACCAACTGCAAAAGTATTATGTCTTCTTGATCTATCAGCTCTATCTTTCTATTTCTGATTACTTTTCTCCAACTTAAGTTTCACATCTTCATGCAATGTCTTAATGAACTCAAAAAGCTTTACTCCTTCAACACTTCTCTTTTCTTTATCAACAATATCCCTCAAATCTGATATACCTCTCGGTTGTATGCCATTTACAATCTCAAAAAGTATTTTTCCAGTACTCCTATTCACTGAATTATTATATGAAAACTATGCTTGTGCCAACACAAAATCCTAATTACTCGGTGTGTCTCCAACTAAACATCTCAAAAGATTACCCAAGCTTCTATTCACAACTTTTTTTTGTCCATCAGTCTGTGGGTGAAATTTAGAACTATATTTCAACTTGGTGCCAAACTTTCTCCAAAGAGTCTTCCAAAAGTATCCAACAAACTTACTGTCTCAGTCAGAGATGATAATCCTCGGTAATCCATGCAATCTGATAATTTTCTTAAAGAAAAGATCTGTTATATGTACTACATTTGATGTCTTTCTACGGGCTATAAAATGTGCCACCTTAGAAAATCTATCCACAACAACTAATATAGAATCCTTACCTCTTACTTTCTTCGGTAAGCCAAGAAAAAAATCCATACTGATATCAATCCAAGGTTTCTCAGGAACAGAAATCGGTGTATACAATCTAGTATTCTAACTCACTCCCTTTGCAACTTGACAAATTCCACAACTTTTCACAAATTTATGAACATCCTTATACAACTGTGGCCAAAAGTATTTCTCCTTAAAAAAATTCAATGTCTTTTCAACACCAAAGTGTTCAGCCAAACCACTACTATGTTTCTCCTTTATCAAATTATTTCTCATTGATCCTCTCGGTATACACAACTGAATACCTTTAAACAACATACCTCCTTGAATGAAATAGTCTTCCCATTTAGTACTTGGTTGACCTTGAATAGGTTCTCTGCACTTTCTCCATGACTTAGAAAAATGAAGATCAAATTCATATGAATCTCTCATGTCATCAAAACCAAGAACTTCAATTTTGATCTCGGTCATCATAGATCTTCTTCTACTCAATTCATCAACAACTCAGTTAGTGACTCCACTCTTATGTTTTATCACAAATGTATAACTTTTCAAATATTCAACCCATTTCATATGTCTCTAATTCAACTTATTCTGACTACTCAAATACTAAAAAGCTTTATGATTGGTATACAACAAAAATTCACTCGGTATCAAATAATGTCTCCATTTATTTAGGGCTTGAACAATAGCATAGAATTCTTGATCATACACAAAATATTTCCTTTTTGCGTAATTCAACTTTTCACTAAAGAAAGCAATAGGTTTACCTTCTTGACTTAGCATAGCTCCTATTGCACTACCACTTGCATCACATTCCACTTGAAATACCTTATTGAAATTAGACAATGCTAACACATGCAATTCAACAACCTTCTTCTTCAAAGTCTCAAAACTTTTATTAGCTCCATGTGTCCATTTAAATTCTCTTTTATCTCCTCTCATAGTCTCAGTCATAGCATTACAAATCAAACTGAAATTCCTAATGAAATTTCAGTAAAAAATTTCCAAACCATGAAATGATCTTACCTCACTAGCATTCTCAGGTGTAGGCCAATTCAAAATAGCTTCAACCTTTTCAGGATCCATTTTCAAACCATCAGCTGAAATCACAAATCCCAAATACACAATCTCCTCTTGCATGAAAGAACACTTTTTCAGATTTATCAGCAACTTATCTTCTTTGAACCTTTGCAATACTTGTTTAACATGAAACAAATGCTCTTCTTTGGTCTTACTGAATATTAGAATATCATCTAGGTATACAATTACAAATTTACCTAATAATTTCTTCAAAACTTCATTCATCAATCTCATAAAAGTACTTGGTGCATTAGTTAAATGAAAAGGCATAACCAACCACTCATACAAACCTTCTTTTGTCTTAAAAGAAGTCTTCCACTCATCACCTTCTTTGATTATAATATGATGATATCCACTTTTCAAATCAATTTTGGTAAAATACTTTTCTCCAGTCAAACTGTCCATTATGTCATCCATTCTCGATATAGGAAACCTATATTTCACTGTTATCTTGTTTATTTCTCTAGAATCCATACACATTCGCCATTCTCCATTATTCTTAGGTGCCAATATAGTTGGTACTATACAAGGATTCAAAATTTCTCAGATCAAACCTTTCTGCAATAATTCTTGAATCTATCGGTTCAATTTTTGATTCTCAGTAGGTGTCAACCGATGTGGTGCCTTATTCGGTAAACTAGATCTAGGGATAAGATCCATGCAATGATCAATGCTTCTCTTTAGTGGAAAACCATTAGGTACATTATCATAAATGATCTCTATGTACTCGGTGAGTAACTTATTAATCTCTTCAGGTATGTTATCCTTTATTTTCTTACTTGGTTTGTTAGGAA
This sequence comes from Chamaecyparis obtusa, assembly GCA_027943335.1. Taxonomy (NCBI): domain Eukaryota; kingdom Viridiplantae; phylum Streptophyta; class Pinopsida; order Cupressales; family Cupressaceae; genus Chamaecyparis; species Chamaecyparis obtusa. Next base: position 1,096,328 of record BSBK01004552.1, read on the forward strand.
TCACAACAAAACATACATCATTCTTTTTCAAATCCTTAACAAACTTTCTTCCTTCCATCAAGAAAAATTTCATAGATGTAAAAACACTACTAATAGGTTCTTTAATCAAAGGTAACAAGATTTTTCTTCTCCTATCAGCCCAAATAGTATATTTATGCAATCTCCCATCATATATAGCATGTCTATCATATTGCCAAGGTCTACCCAACAAAATATGACAACAATCCATAGGCATGATATCACATAACACCTTATCATAGTACTTTCCAATTTTTAAATTCACATAACATCATTCACTTACCAAGAGTGTATGCTCATCCTTTACCATGAAATTTGATAGGGCTTCAAGTGTTCTAATCTTTTCAACTGCAACTTTGTAACCATTTCCTCAGATGCCAAGTTCTCTGAGCTTCCACTATCAATGCTTACCTTCCACAATTCATCAGAAACTCTACATCTGGTCTTCAAAATTTTTTTCCTTACTAGATCTTCCTTATTACTTTCACTCCAAAGTTCTCTCCTAAGCATCAAGTTCTTTTACTTCTCAGGTTCATTTGACGACTCTTCTTGCACCAAAACATTTCTACTACTACCAACCTTCTTACTTGAATGTGTACACTCAAATGATCTATGTCCTTCTTCTCCACAATTGTAACAAGTTCCTTAGAAACCACCTCTATTATAACCACCTTAGTAGTTATTGCCTCTTCCTCTAGATGAACTTTCACTTTTCCACTCGGTCTTGCCTTTATCCAAATTTTTCTTTTCTGGTTCAGATCTACTATTTTCACCATAATATTTACCTCTTCCTCTAGAGAATCTACCACCTCTACCTCTTTATCCTTGCTCATGTCTTTTGTTCAATTTATCCTTAGCTTTCAAGGAAAATTGATAAGATTCTTCAATGTTTTCCAGCTTGACCAAACTGATTTCTTCTTGGATGGAAACTCTCAATCCATTCAGCTACCTAGCAATTATTTCCACATCATCTTCATCATGTCTAGATCATATATATAATCTATAGAATTCCTCAGTATAATATTTTACCAAGCTATCTTTCTACCTTAAACTTTACATTTTCCTAACTAGGTTAATCTAATAATCACAAGGTAAAAACTTTCCTTTCAACTTATTCACCATCTTATTCCATACCTTAATTTTTTCTTTTCCTTTCCTCTTTTTGTCCAATTGCAGATGTTCCCACCACAAGGATGCATGAAACTTCAACTTTATGCTTGCAATTTTCACCTTCTTTTCCTTAGGGACACTTTCATATTCAAAGTAATTTTCCATCTCGGTGAGCCAGTCTACCAATTCTTTAGAATCCAATTTTCCACTATACTCAGGAGGATTGAAATGTGGTGTAGACTTTAGATTTGTCAAGGCCTTCAAAAATATTTCCTCACCTTGATCCATCACTGGTGCAGGTTCCACATCACATTCTTCTTCCTCATTTTCATCATCACTAACATCTTCAAGATGTCTTCCTCTTTGTTGGGTTGTCTCAATAGCTTCTAATCTAGCAGCAATTTGTCTCAACATGTCTGCCAATCATGGATATGCATCTTTCCTCCCATGAACCATCTTGAAACCCTCTGCAATTGTAGGCCAGATCACAATTTTCTATCCCACAAAAAACCAACTAGGGTTTCACAAGAAGGAACCCTCAAACCTAGATTCACAAATCTAGATCTAGATCTCACCTCACTTTGATACCACCTAATGCAAGGAGGATGAAGATAGGGGTCAAAGTCACACCCTAATCCAAATCTACCCTGCAAATATAACACACAGAAGCAATAACACACAAAAGAGAGAGAGAATGCAGATCAAATCCTTTATATTTCATCAAATAGATTCATACATATCAGGATATAAGGCCTTCCTGATTTGGGCCAGATATTACAATTCAAGTACAAAATTCATCCAACATGCAAGGATTCAGAACCTATCTTTCATCTTCTAACTTCTATCTTCTACAAAAAAACTAACCTCCTAAACTATAACCAACAACTACAATATATATAAGAGGCTACCAAAAAAGTTGGCCTTCAGATCCACCATTAACAAAAGGAACAACCAAATCTAGGTCCACACGCTTCCCAATGATAGATACAAACATTAAATCTACACCCATAATTAAGTGCACAAGTTGGCCTTGACAGAAAACTAAAAAAAATAACTCAGTAAGAAAGGACAACCTAGCACCAGGAAAAGATAACTGCTCGTGCTAGGGAATTAACCGACCAACTTGGTTAACGAAGGAACCGAGAAACTACCAAGCCAACTCAGTCAAAGTGGGAACCGAGCAACACAAGAAAAATCAAACTTGTTTTTGGTGACATAGGATTGCCAAGGACCCAAGATGCTCCTACATCATGTTCAGTAGTGGCCCTAGTTATCCTTTCTTCTTCCCATTTATGTAAGTATTTGTTGATACTTTTCCAAACTACATAGGCTTGTGCCCTTGTGCTCTCCTTTTCCATAGACACACTCCATAGCATAAATGTGCATAGCAATGGAGTGAACTTAGATACATGGAACCAATGGATATCACTAGCTTTGAAGCCCTCACTAGGATTGGAGATGGAAATGAAGGGCTCCAAGCAATAACATCATTCCTCCTTGACACATATATTCGTAATCCATCTTGTGTCTTGTTTTCCACCTAGCTCTAGGAACCAAACTATAAATAGCGAGGTAATATCCACTTTGATTCTATATCTATATTTAGCTACCATGTATTCCTCTTATAGAATCATTTTGGCCAATAAGAGGAACACTAGTTCATCAATACTAAAAATTTTCTTTAGTTTGTCATCTACAATTCTTCCCCAAAACATGAGTTTTTGTTTCGTAGTTATGAGACTAAAATTTACCTCCATTGTGCCTCTTCTCTTCACTATATCATTACCTGCAACCAAACTCATAATGAAATCCCTACTTCTCTATGATACAATCACATCAAAGATCACATAAATAGTGTAAATTTTATCTTTGTCCCATGTATAAAAGCTTATACACTTCACCATTCTTGAAAAGCTTGAAACATTCAATATATGTGATTTACTTGATCTCCTCCCCACCAACCATACTTGTTGATCATCTAGGGTGAATCCTCAAAAACTATTCATTCACTATGGTTAATTGTACTGCCCACATGGAGAGTGTGTTTCCCACTTATTGCCTACTCTATATATTTGGATGATTTTAAACTCATTAAAGGTTGAAATCTTAGGTCCAACTAATTGGATAAATTTATTAATTTTCCATACTTGAGCCTCCCCATTTATAATTGCATTAGCAATGACTTGAGCATATCCTTTGAAATAGATTTTATTAGATTCCAATTCACTTTCTAAGTTTATAACAATTAAAGATGTCCTTTCCTCTACATTTTTATTTGTTCCATCATCAAGCTTATGAGCTTCCAAGGACAACATGTTACCATTCCATTCATGATACACATAACTTCCACCTAAATGCCTCAAATTATCTTTGGATGCCCCATAGAAATTAATTTTGACTCAACCTTCCTTTAGTTTAATCCAATCCACATTCTTGTCCACTGTAGAGGATGGGTGACCCCAAAAAATCCCATTAACAAATGTTCTAGACTTTTATGTTAGCTATTATGAAGTGACTACACATTTGTGTAATAAAGGATAACTTAACTCTAGTTATTTAATAAATTTTTCAAAGGTGTTTTTAGACACTACAACACTTAAAAGAAAACTAAATAATATCATTATATTTGAATTAAACAATTTGGAAGAGACAATAAAAGGAATGAAAATACATCTATAAGATATTAAAATATGTTTTAATCTATAACCCAGGCTCTGCACATAGGAAAATGGATTATTTTGTGGCAATATTCTAAATAGGAAAACCATTATCTCTTCATTGTGTTTGCGGAGTCCAACTAGGATTATTTATAGGGAGAGACATAGGATGTGAATTAGGAACGAAATAAAAATAAGGAGGTAATGAGGCTGAAGGAAGAGGGGAGAAAATTAGCAGGAGAGAAAATAGACAATTTGGGTGATGATCAAAAGGTTAAAACCCTATCTCCAAATAGTTGTGAAGATGCAATATATGATCGAAAAATGAAGATTCATTGGGTGAAAAGAGAGGCAAACCCTTTGAAAAAACATGGATTTGAAATCTGTTGGTTAACAATTTGTCCTCTTCTAAGATTTTCAATCTTTGACTCCCAAATCACCCAAGGCAAGAGAACAAAAGGATGTTACCAACAATTGGGTCAGTGTATATCTTCAATCACTACCCTCTAAATTCATAGGTACAACTCCCTGATTGTGTATGGTGTTCAATGAATATGTTTTTAAACTGATCACCAGGTTGTCTCTGATGTGTTTTAACCAAATTTTTCATAGACATAAACAATTCAGGCAAGGGTATATATTCTATCTCCTAACTTTAATCTAACTACTCTAATCATGCAAATTCTACTTAGAGAGAACAGGAGTAGAATCATATACGAACAGCAAATGGAATTGCCCTCACTGCAACCTCTGACATGAAATGGAATCCAAGCAAAATTGTACTTTCTATCCAGAATGAATCTAACAAACAGGATGAATAGGAGAAGAGTTACATATGACAAGAAAATGGAATTACTTACTGCAACCACAGACATGAAATGGAATTCAATATGTAATCACAACTTCATACATAACTATCCTTTCTATTCAAATGCAAATGAAAACTATTGGTTCAACAAACATGGAAACCCAGCCAAGTAAATGGAATCACTTCTGCTACCCTTACAAGTTTGTCGACCCTATACATTGAGCTCCCTTTTTGAATTTATAGATTTTATAATACATAAAGTTCCTCAGAATTCATGACCTTCCCACTTCCTTGAATACAAAGAGACAAGGCACAAAGAAAGAATATTTTTGATAATAGAATTTGAAAAGCCAATCACCCATATAGGAATTAGAAAAGATATCAGAACTGTGACACTTCAATTTGAACCCTTCATCTTCTTTGAACAACACTTGTCAAGCCAAAGTCCATTGGGCTTCTCGGAGTCAAGTTATCTTTCGAACAATAGTCCATCCGATGTACCACTACATCCAACCTTTTTCAAATAGTTCAAAAATACTTAGCACGACCTTATTTGACATAAGGGCTTTATCATCAATACCACCTATGGCAACCCTTGTCGCATCTATTGGACCGCAAGCTACAACATACATCATCTTTAACATTATATTCTTCTTTCTTTTCCTACCCATGACCTCAGTTAACAGGTCGATCATCCATATCAGCCTTAGTTCTTAGTCACCTTCGACTTATTCATTAATGGCAGTTGAAAATTTACGTTGTCTTTCAATCTCTTTATTTTCCTTAAGGCTTGGGTCCTAGCAGAGTGCATCTGCGCTGTTGGCATACATAGGTTTCCTTTTTGCCTTGTCGCATGATCACATGGCAATATAATAATCCATGCAATCATGCAACTGCTCTATTTTTCCATGCAATATAATATTAAATGTTAAACCTTCACTTGCCCAGTTTGTCGTATCTGCGCTGTTGGTGCACACGGGTCCTAACAGACTTCATTGTGGCATGATCACATGGCAATATAATAATCCATGCGATCATGCGACCGCTTTATCATTGGCACATCATGGATCCCAGCCTGGCACGCTAATCTTCTCTATCCTACTCAGGCTTCATGGTCACATCCATGCTATTGCTTACGTGGACTGTACGTGGACCGCAACTAAAGTCAATTTAATCTTCCCTATCCTTTGTGCCTCTTTCCCACCTAACCGACTACACTTCATACCTTGTCGCATGATCGCATGGGTATTATTTTATTCATGCGATCATGCAACCACACACCTATCGCAAGGCTTTTCACATCATTCGACCCCTTAACCTATGTGGGCCCCCCTCTCCACATGGAATACTACAACAAATCAACAACTGCCACATCGTGAAATCTGACCAGTCACACTCATCACCATCTCATCATCGCACTTGCATTGTTGGCATACGTGGGTCCCAGTAGAGTGCATTCGCTTGACCAAACTCCATTGTCACATGATCACTTAGCAATATTTTAATTCATGTGATCATGCTACCACTCTATGATTGGTGCCCGAGGGTCTGCTGAGACAGGTGGCACCTTGTCATTATTTCGCATGGAATAAACATCGTGTAACTTTTTTATGTGAAATAATGACAGCCGTAGATTCTCACCGAAGATAGAAAAAGGAACCGGGCCCGCATCCACTAAGGAGTACTCGTGTCTTAATCCCACTTTCCCGCTAAGAAAGAGTGATGTCATCACAAGGAAGCGGCGATCATTGATTTGTGCTACACAATAAAAGCTTGCGGACCCACCGGTACACATGTATTCATCCCACCAAGCATGATGACTTATGCTATCACATGATCTCATGGTAATATTTTAATCCATGCGATCATGCGACCATCCTATGATTGGCTCACGGGGATCCGACATATTTTTATTTAACCTTTCTTGTCTTTCCGTTGACTTTCCTTATCTGCACGGGCTACCATTGTCGCATGATCTCATGGTGTTTTTTAACCTCATGCGATCATGTGGCCACTCTATCATTAATGACTAGACAACACTGTTCTTCGATCCTATTATATTTTTAGTACTCAATTCATTTCTATCTCTGATCAATATACATAATCCGGTACTTAGCTTGGTTTGACACATGTTCAAGAGCCAGAAATGTAATATATGTGATAGCTATTTCATGCGCAATGTAGAACATAATATAATGATCGAGCTTCTTATTATTGCAAAGTCTTCAAATTCAGTAATGTGCTAAAATCTTGATTTTTCTACCAACATTGCTTATGTGTAATGTACCGAACTATAACATTCCCTATATTCAAGATGCCACATCTTCATTTTGATCATAATTCAACCTGTGGATTAATGAGTCACAACATAAAGGCTGACAGGATTATGTGACCGAATCATTTACCATTTTATTTATTTCATCTTCAAAAGACACTGAATACAACTAGATCTTTGACTGTCCCAAATCATACAATGTAATACTATCACCTTCTTGATATTGAGATAAATAGTATGTCCTTCTGAGGTGATTACCTTAATTATTTTGCATTAGGATGCTTTTGAAAATTGAATCTAAGTTCATGTCTGTCCAAACTTTACTTCTGAAAATTGAATCAACCTTCTTCTGATTCCTTGCAAGTGCCTGAAGATCATGACTTGGAATCATCATTTCTCTTGAGAAAAATTACCAATCAAATCATGTTATTCTTGCCAAGTAGGTATCTATCACTTACCCATGATGACAAGGTTTTCAAAGCAACCCACCCAGCTTGAAGCAAGAAGGCAAGGAACCCTAGCAAGAATAGCCTATCTTAGAAAAGTTAGACCTAGACACCAAACTTGACAAGACCACATGACTCCAACATTGCCAAAAAAATGGGTGACTGAAAGTTAGACAACAACTAGCTCCAACTGGGGGATCATGTACTGCAAAGTGCATGAATAATTCAACTTCTCTAGTGAGACAAGTGCCTTATCCATTGGGTTGCAGAGTCTAGACCAAGAGAACAATGAGAGAATGTATACAGAGAGGGTGGAGGGGAGCAGGGAAAACTAAAACAAAGTAGGAGAAAACAAAAAATAACTAAGCAAGGAAAGGCTACACTAAACACACCAAAATTGGAAAGAAACCTATTTAAAAAAGGCGAGGAGACCTCACCAACATGACCATAAACAAATAAAGATTCATATGTGGCCATTGACAGGAAGAGAGAAGTATGAACCTTTCCTGAATAGAGGAAGATGCTCCACCAATTTGAAACAGCACTGGTAACTTCTGGCTACTCCTTCATTGTTGAACTTGAGTCCAAAAGCTATCTACAACATGATGACCCATAGGACCTTTCCAAACAGCCATGCCTCATCATAGATCTCTAATTTTTCTGTACTATCCTGCACACCACTTTTCACATCCTCAACCATCTTTTGTGGAGAGGAAAGACATTTACCAGATTCTGTATATATTGCTAGAAAATACTCACATATGTTTACTTCATTGTCAACAATATCACCTTTATCAAAAATACCAGCATTTGAACCAAGATTGAGAACATCAAAAAGTTCAAGAGATTCTAGAAATGAACTGCTATCATACTGGTTGCAAGCATTATCATCAACAACTTTAGGTTCCAAATCAAGATTGAAACAAAAAGCATCTTCATTACACACAGGGTCCACTAGAATTGAAACATCTTCTTCACCTACTGCAATTGTCGATTCTGCAAGATGTTTATCTGAATTTAAAATTTCAATACCTGAATTGACCGTGGAAGAAGATTCACATGTGACTAGCACCATGAATTGATCAATTTTTATTTCAAGGTTGGAAAAATCTTCATCTAATTCCTTGTCTTCTACAGGATGCTGTAGTACTTCATTAATATCTGATACCTCTTGTTTAAAATCTGTTGTTGCACTAGTCTCTTCATCAACATCTTTAGTAGGATAATTGTCAGAATATATTTCAACCTTTTCATCTATACATATTTGATCAGGAACATTCAATATTGTATTATCTTCAAAGCAAAATGTTTCTGATATCTGATCTTTATCAGCTATAATGAATGAAGGATCAACCTTATTATGTTCTTCAATAACATTAGGAATTTCATCTTTTGATAGCCCATCAGCCTTAGGATGATCTTCAGAAGAAAAATAGTTTGAAACATTATCCTCATTCTTTTCACCCAATCTACAACTTTCATCAACACAAGAAAAAAGAAACATGGATAAATCTTCTTTTTCAATTTTGTTTACCTTTTCTTCCTGATCTTCAAGAATCTCCCTGTTAGCCAAATTTTGTCTTATAGAATTCTAGGGCTTTTCTTGTTCTTCTAAAACTAGGCAACTTGTAGATTCTTTACTTACCAGTTCTTCTTCAGGTATAGTCAAAAGAATAGATTTCTTCTTTCTCCTTTGGGCTTGGACACTGAAATACTTCTGATGCACATGTTTTAACAATAGGGCAGACTGATGATCTTCAGACACACTCAATCCTTTCTTCAAACCCTCAGTCAAACTTAGTTTATATGCTTCCCAAAGGAATTGGAAGTTGGGATCATCTTCACATTTATCTCCTTAATTGTGCGTTTCCTTATGATCTATTTTCTTGGTTTAACCTCTTTTTCACTCAAGACTAAAAAATTTAATGAGGTGTGATCTTGAGGGGCTTCTGACATTTCACCATCATCCATATTGAGCTCTTTCTTTAACTTCTACAACAACTTTGTTTTCTCTTCCACTTCTTTCAACAAATGATATCTTACACATATACTCATCCACAACAGAGCAGTTACATGATCCTCTTCAATACTTAGGTTCATCTTTCTTCCATGAGTAATGCTTTCTCTCCAAGCATCAAACATATCATGCAATACAAAATTAGTGGTGTGATGAAGTTCTATAAGGGAAGGATCTGGCCTCCTTCCTTTCTCCATTTTAGAAGGCATGGTCCTTTTACAATAGAGTCTCCAATCTCTTGCAAGTTTTGAGATAATACATTTTGAAAATATAAAGAACTGGACTCTTCAACCAAAGTTGTGAGGACTAGAGTAGAGTCACCAATCTTTGAGAAGTAGAGATAACTATCAAACTAAGGAAACCAATATCAGCATCAATCTTCTCTTCTTCCTCAGTTAGGTGCTTTCCAGTCTTCAACTTTAAGCTAGTTCTTCCTTCAGCATGTGGGACTAGAAACCTGATTCCTGTGGCAAGCACCTTTCTCCACAAGATCAGCTATAAAAGGGGAAACCAAAAATATGTCTATTTACAAATTCTCCCCAGTAGAGTAGCCAAAAACTATTGGTTAACAGTTTGTCCTCTTCTAAGATTTTCAATCTTTGACTCCCAAATCACCCAAGGTAAGAGAACAAAAGGATGTTACCAACAATTGGGTCAGTGTATATCTTCAATCACTGCCCTCTGAATTAATAGGTACAGCTCCCTGATTGTGTATGGTGTTCAATGAATATGTTTTTAAACTGATCACCAGGTTGTCTCTGATGTGTTTTAACCAAATTTCTCATAGACACAAACAATTCAGGCAAGGGTATATATTCTATCTCCTAACTTTAATCTAACTACTCTAATCATGCAAATTCTACTTAGAGAGAACAGGAGCAGAATCATATACGAACAGCAAATGGAATTTCCCTCACTGCAACCTTTGACATGAAATGGAATCCAAGCGAAAATCATAGCTTCATACACAATTGTACTTTCTATCCAAAATGAATCTAACAAACAGAATGAATAGGAGAAGAGTTACATATGACAAGAAAATGGAATTACTTACTGCAACCACATACATGAAATGGAATTCAATATGTAATCATAGCTTCATACATAACTGTCCTTTCTATTCAAATGCAGATAAAAACTACTGGTTCAACAAACATGGAAACCCAACCAAGTAAATGGAATCACTTCTGCTACCCTTACAAGTTTTTTGACCCTATACATTGAGCTCCCTTTCCGAATTTATAGATTTTACAATACATAAAGTTCCTCAGAATTCATGACCTTCCCACTTCCTTGAATACAAAGAGATAAGGCACAAAGAAAGAATATTTTTGATAATAGAATTTGAAAAGCCAATCACCGATATAGGAATTAGAAAAGATATCAGAACTATGACACTTCAATTTGAACCCTTCATCTTCTTTGAACAACACCTCTCAAGCCAAAGTCCATTGGGCTTCTTGAAGTCAAGTTATCTTTCGAATAATAGTCCATCTGATGTACCACTGCATCCAACCTTTTTCAAATAGTTTAGAAATACTTAGCACGACCTTATTTGACATAAGGGCTTTATCATCATTACCACCTGTGGCAACCCTTGTCGCATTTACTGGACCGCAAGCTATAGTATACATCATCTTTAACATTATATTCTTCTTTCTTTTCCTACCCATGACCTCAGTCGATAGGTCAATCATCCATATCAGCCTCGGTTCTTAGTCACCTTTGACTTATTCATTAACGACAGTTGAAAATTTACGTCATCTTTCAATCTCTTTATTTTCCTTAAGTCTTGTTTCCCAGCAGAGCTCATCGGCGCTGTTGGCGTACATAGGTTTCCTTTTTGCCTTGTCGCATGATCGCATGGTAATATAGTAATCCATGCGATCATGTGACCGCTCTATTTTTCCATGCAATATAATATTAAATGTTAAACCTTCACTTGCCTAGTTTTTCATATCTACGTTGTTGGTGCACGCAGGTCCCAACAGACTTCATTGTCGCATGATCGCATAGCAATATAATAATCCATGCGATCATGTGACCGCTTTATCATTGGTGCATCATGGATCCCAGCCTGGCATGCTAATCTTCTCTGTCCTAATCGAGCTTCATGGTCACATCCATGCTATTGCTTACATGGACTATATGTGGACCGCAACTGAAGTCAATTTAATCTTCCCTGTCCTTTGTGCCTCTTCCCCACCTAACTGACTATAGTTCATACCTTGTCACATGATCGCATGGGTATTATTTTATTCATGCGATCATGCGACCACACACCTACCACAAGGCTTTTCACATCATCCAACCCCTTAACCTCTGTGGGCCCCCCTCTCCGCATGGAATACTACAATGAATCAGGAATTGCCACATCGTGAAATCTGACCAGTCACACTCATCACCATCTCATCATCACACTTGTGCTATTGGCATACATCAGTCCCAGTAGAGCGCATTCGCTTGCCCGAACTCCATTGTCACATGATCACTTAGAAATATTTTAATTCATACGATCATGCGATCGCTCTATGATTGGTGCCCATGGGTCTGCTGAGACAGGTGGCACCTTATCATTATTTTGCATGGAATAAACATCATGTAACTTTTTTATGCAAAATAACGACAGCTGTAGATTCTAACCGAAGATAGAAAAAGGAACCGGCCCCGCATCCACTAAGGAGTACTTGTGTCTTAATCCCGCTTTCCTACTAAGAAAAAGTGACATCATCACAGGGAAGCGATGATCATTGATCTGTGCTACACAATAAAAGCTTGCAGACCCACCGGTACACGTGTATTCATCCCGCCAAGCATGATGACTTAGGCTGTCACATGATCTCATGGTAATATTTTAATCCATGCGATCATGCGACCGTCCTATGATTGGCTCGCGGGGATCTAGCATATTTTTTTTTAACCTTTCTTGTCTTTCCGTTGACTTTCCTTATCTGCATGGGCTACCATTGTCACATGATCTCATGGTGTTTTTTAACCTCATGCGATCATGCGACTGCTCTATCATTCATGACTAGACAACACTGTTCTTTGATCCCATTATATTTTTAGTACCTAATTCATTGCTATCTCTGATCAATATAAGTAATCTGATACTTAGTTTGGTTTAACACATGTTCAAGAGCTAGAAATGTAATATATGTGATAGCTGTTTGATGCACAATGTAGAACATAATATAATGATCGAGCTTCTTGTTATTGCAAAGTCTTCAAATTCAGTAATGTGCTAAAATCTTGATTTTCCTACCAACATTTCTTGTGTAATGTACCAAACTGTAACATTCCCCATATTCAAGATGCCACATCTTCATTTTGATCATAATGCAACTTGTGGATTAATGAGTCACAACATAAAGGCTGACAGGATTATGTGACCGAATCATTCACCATTTTATTTATTTCATCTTCAAAAGACACTGAATAAAACTGGATCTTTGACTGTCCCAAATCATACAATGCAATGCTATCACCTTCTTGATACTAAGATAAATAGTATGTCCTTCCCAGGTGATTACCTTAATTATTTTGCATCAGGATGCTTTCGAAAATTGAATCTAAGTTCATGTCTGTCCAAACTTTACTTCTGAAAATTGAATCAACCTTCTTCTAATTCCTTGCAAGTGCATGAAGATCATGACTTGGAATCATCATTTCTCCTGAGAAAAATTACCAATCAAATCATGTTATTCTTGCCAGGTAGGTATCTATCACTTATCCATGATGACAAGGTTTTCAAAGCAACCCACCTGGCTTGAAGCAAGAAGGCAAGGAAACCTGGCAAGAATAGCCTATCTTAGAAAAGTTAGACCTAGACACCAAACTTGACAAGACCACATGACTCCAAAATTGCCAAAAAAATGGGTGACTGAAAGTCAGACAACAAAATCCTAGATGATAAAGAAGGGAAAATGTAAGTATGAGAAGATAAGTTAAGGGAAGAATAAGAAAATGAAGGTAAAACCTTAGAGTATTTACTCCTTGATGTTGTGATAGATTATATTACATCTAATGTCAACATAGTGTTGGAAAGTTGACTATACTAGTGTATATGACTTAATATAGTGTTGTCATTATGGAAACAAAGTCATATGATGTTTTAGAGTCAGCGCTCATGATAAGAAGATCAGAAATTGGCTAAGTGTTGAAGACTGGATAGTATACAGAGTACCTGAAGGTCAGAGCATCAGTGCACATGTATACGAGAAAATTATGGTATGCACCCTAGAAGTTAAGTTGGTAAGACCATATTCATGCTAAGTCTAAGAGTGCATGATCAGAAGATTCAGTATGAGGAAGATACAAAGAGTTCAAGTTGCACAGACAGTGAATGCCAGAGAAGAACAAAGCAAGCAGCCAACAGTTGGTATTTTGGTTAGCGGTTATATTATTGTTGTGTAAGGGTTATGTGCCTATTATAATTAGGTTGTAGATATGTAATTAAATTTTTTTGTAAACATGCTTGAGCCAATTCAATTGGAAGTGTTGTATGTAATCGGTTAAAGGGTCGACCTAGTTAATTGTTTTGTATTCGCATATAAATATTAGATGCGCCATTGTAATTAGGGATGAAAGTTAATATAGAGTTAATAAAAGTAGAGCAGAAGTGTGCAAAGAGTTAATAAGATGTATTGGAGCTTTGCAAGAGGTCAAAGCATGGGTGCATCAAAGGAACTGATTAGACAAGCAGTGTCATAGTGCCAATTCATCAAGTAGATATAGTGTGTATCTAAGATCAGAAGGTTTTATCCTTCACCACTTGAGCAGTAAGCTCTAGGATAGTGAGTCCACACCCCTAACAGGGTTATTGTAAAAGACTCCTAATAGGTTTTGACCCTTGACCAGGTCACTGTACTAAATATATTGTAAAGCAACTCCTAATAGGGTTAAGGATCTTCTAACAAGGATCATAAAACACTAGTACAAATTATTAGTGGGTGTCAATTCCCACTGGGGTTTTTACCTATTTGGGTTTCCCCGTAACCACATTGGTGTTATGTGTTGTGTTCATGTTTCTTATTTATGTTGATGTTCATTTCAGTACTTAAGAATTCAAATTAAATTTAAAGAGAAAAGTAGAATAAATATAGTGAGCACTAATTCACACCCCCCCCCCCTCTCAGTGTTCCCATTCCTATCACATAGTTATATAATTTGTTTTGAAGGGCATACCTCATGAGATGAGATTTTATAAATTGGATAAATTAAATTGGAAGAATAAAAGGTGAAAATTTGAGACTCTGAGATGGATAGAAAAAGATATGTCTCTCACAAGTTTAAATTTTGTTGATCATGCACATAAATATTTCAATATGGGACTTGAGTTATTTGTGGATAGATTTTTTATTTATAGGCTTGTAATCTGAGTTTTCATTCTAAGAGTCCCACTAAATATAAATAATCGATGTGGACTAATCTACTATTCATGAATCTGGCATGTATACACTTCTTGAAGGAAATAGTTGTACAACATGAGAGAGTAATTTTGTATCAAACAATGTAGATAAGATCTCCATCCTAAGGGTTCACCCAAGTGATTGTGTATAAATGGACCTAAATAATAAGTTACTTGAGAATATTAAGCTATTCGGTCTGGGGTTTGACTTCTTCTAGCCAATAGTTTATCTAAATAAACATAATTATCACTTCTTTTGTCAAGATGGATATCTAATACAAGTCTTCTTTGGTGCTAGAAAGAACAAATATAGTCAAAATTAGTTTAAAATTTTGTTGAGTTCACAACAATAGCCACAATCCACTCATCCTACTATAATGCCTAATAAAATCTCCTAGTTAAAATAACAAATCAATGGTGCACCAATGAAAATGAAAATGTTAAAAACTTCTTACAAAGATGTTATGATTGTAGATAGTTGGAGAATGAGCATAAAAATGAATTAACCACCAAGATCAATTGATACCAAGAAAAATGTGTCACCTTCTCAAAATGACATTCCATCTTCAACTAGGCCTAAAATAAGGAATAGGGAAATAACTCTTCCAAGTTATATTGAAAGACATAGATCTCAATATCCTTTGATGAGATATGAATCACTAATACAAATTGATACACATAGATCTATATCTCATAATTCTAATGTTAATGGGTACAATAATCCTCTGAATTCAATTATACTTGCCAATATATTTGTTGTTTTTCCACAAGCAGAATATTCTTTTAATTATGTCTAATCATGAAATATAAAAACATATCTTGGAATGTTAGAATATTATAGGATTATCACTCCCTGATTACAAATTTTAGGTAAAGAAAAACATTGTCAAATGGAAACTCAATGTTTTTTTCTTGCAAGAAATTAAAAGTAATGGTTCTTGATTTGTTGCTTCACTATTCAACGTATCTAAAGATGCTCCCTTTTTCCATACATTACAAAGTGAAGGCGGGGGAGAGACTATTATTGGGTTGGCCTCATGGAAAAATAGTTTTTTCAGTGATTAAGGGGAGGAACCTTCACATAATTGTGTTTGGGTTCTTACCAAGTTATTAGTGGCCAACCTATTGATTTATTTAACTGCCTTAAACATTGCAAAAGAATGATATGAGTTATGGGAACGTATATTTAGATGATGACTGGATTATTGGAGAATATTTTAATATGGTGTAACACCATACTAGTCGCATCTATCCCAACCATATATAACTAATAAATGAAGAATTTGATAAATGATTGTTTTGCTACAACTCTGTGGGGGTAAAAGATCCTATTATTAAAACAATGTCAATCCATAAGCAGAATTGGTTTACTTGGACTAATTATAGGATAGGAGTTGATATAACAATTAGTATATTAGATAGGTTTTATATTTCTCATAACATGCAATTTGTCCACATAATATCTAGAAATTATGTGAAGGAAGATTTCTACACTACTCTTTTATACTACTTTCCCATGTTTTGCATTATTTCAAAGGGAAATTCTAAGGTTATAGACCCTTAGCTTCCTTTTAAGATTAATACTTCACATATGAAAATTCCTTCTTGTTTTGATTCCTTAGTTGAAATTTGAAATTCTATTCCCAAGATGGGAGAAGGGAAGTCCTAGGAAATGGTAGCATCTTGCTATTTCCAAATGTACTATATTTTTATGTACCTTTGGTAAAAGAGTAATATGGTAGTCGAGAAGAATACAAAACTCTCTACAAGTAAAACTTGAATTGTATCAAAAATTTCTTAACACTAATCAAGACAACATAACTATTCAATCTTCCATATGTTATATTGAAACAAAATTTAATAAATTAGATCATTATAAGGGGTAAGGAGATAAAATCTAGGATAGATTACATTGGTTTAACAAAGGAAACAAAAGGTCCAAGTACTTTTTTTAGTTCTTAAACTATAAAATAAGAAGGAATTCATTGAATCAATATATGATGAGGATGGTCATGTTCATACCAACTTAGAAGAAATAAAAAGTTTGTATTAGGTTTTCTATGAGTAAGTTTTTAGATAATACCAACATTGGAAATATCTGCAATTAATTTAAGAATATGTATTTGAGGACATCATACCCACGAAGGTGGTTCCAAAATATAGTCATTTTACCCATTGAGACCTTTCTATTGAATATTTAGAACGTGTTATTCTTCTATAGCTCCAAATAAAATTTATAGGGTTGATAGGTAGTTAATTGAATTTTATCAAACTTAATTACAATATATTAAGGAAGATTTCCATTTTGTATACCTTGAATAAATAAAGGAAGCTTCATTGGGACCATATATCAATATAGGCTTATTAAAGTTCCTTCCAAAAGAGAAAACACATCTATTTTATTTTTTGATGGTGGCCTATCACATTTATCAATACATATAAAATTATTTCTAAAACATTAGATACAAGGATTATACTAGTGACTAAATTGATATTTATACCTAAACAAACAAGGTTCCTTGATGTAAGATTCATTCTAGATAATTTAATACTATCTTGAGAAAGAAGTGAATGAGCTCTACAACCATGAAAAAAAGATATGTTGGTAAAGCTAGATTTTAATAAAGCTTATGATAGAATGCAATGAGGTTTTATTATAAAGATGTTGCAATTTATAGGTTTTGGTCCCAAAATATGCAAATAAATTTAGATGCTATTCAATGTTGCTAATGTTCAATTGAGGATCAATGACTCAATATCTATTTTATTTATGAAAGGTTTCCCATTATACCCATTTCTTTATGATTTATTTTTTGATGCTCTCAATTATCTTTTGTCAAAATACAACCAAATGGGCTTTATTAAATGCATTTTTATTTTTAATAATTTAGAGGTTATAAATTCACACTTTTTATGGTAGTTTTCTATTTATTTAAAATTTTGATAAGTATGTGTTTGGAGGTCTTGGCTTTTTATTTCTTTGTTTTTGTTTTTAAGCTATTCCATCATAATAATAAGTTATTAATGATCTAGGTTGATCTGGTGCCACAATGTAAACTAAAGCAATGGAAAAAAGTCAAACATGAGAAGATTTCATGGTACATTGTTATTCCTTTTGGGTTTGGGGTTTCTCTCCATGATATGTGGAATTGGTTTCTCATAAAATGAAAGAAATAAATATTTTTAATTTGTGCAAAAAAAATCTTTCATGGTCTAGAAAAATATAGGTGATAAGTTGGATCTTTTTAACATCTCATGTTTATTACTCCTCTTGTTAGATGCCTTCTAAAAATGGTTATGAATATCTTAATAAACTCATTAGGAAATTTATGTGGATGAATTGGGATGGTAAAGTGGGTTTCAGATATTCTTGACTTCATTATATACAACCAAAAAATAGAGGGTGGGGGTGGGGATTTAGGATCCCAGGACTCAATGAATTTATTTATCTTCCAAATGGATAATAAGAGTTATATCAAGAGATGAAGAATGGAAAATATTGGTGCGGCATAAAATATCTTTTCTAATATTAATAACATGTGAAAAATGTGGAATGGCTGGTGTAGACACCTAAAAATGGTCATTGCCCCTAACTAGCCTTTTTAGTCATCTTTTATGTCATTGGTCAATTCTAGCTATTTTTTTAATTAATTTTGAGTCATTTTAAGTTATTTTGGAATATTTTGAATTATGTTGATTTATCTTTTATCCTATCATATATTTTGGACATCCTATCACATTTTGTCATTTTGGCATGTTTAATTAAATATTTGGATAATTATTTAATTAATGTCCTAATATTGGTCTTAAGGAATTATTCATTTAAGTAATTCCTCCTATGTCCCCTTAAACATAAATAGATTTCATAATTTATACTTTTTTCTTTTCTTTTATATTTGAATATATTAATATTTAAATGGATTTTATTTCTCTTTTTATGTCACATTTAAATATGATTATATTTAATGGTCTTTAGGGTATTTGGAGGAAATTAGTTGATTGATTTAATTATCTAGCTTTTATTATTGACTATTGGCTCTTCTTTTCCCTCTTGTCTGTTCATTTATTAATTGTGTCCATTCAATTTTCAAAGGAGGTTTGTATTTGTTGGGATTTCTTCTACCTTTTTTTTTGCTAACTATGATTGTCTAGCATCCTTGTTGTAGTACTTTCAAAATTAATCCTTACTTATTGGTTGATATTTGTGCAATTGTCATGCAAAGAGAAACAAAATCATATTAGAGGAGAAATAAAAAAGCAATAGGGCACCATCAAAGGAATGAAGTAGATTGATTTTATTATTGATTGTTGGCTCTTCTTTTCCCTCTTGTCTATTTATTTCTTTATTATGTCAGTTCAGTTTTCAAAAGAGATTTCTATGAAGTGCAAGAACACAAGATACACAAAGATAAAGTTTGTTCCCTTAAGAAATTGAAGTGTGATCTATCTAAAAGACATACATAAAATCTCAAAATCACAAATTCATCAAGTGTCATGCAACAAACTCAAATTAAAAGCCTCTAATTAGCCTATGTGAAAATATTGTGATTCATTTTAGCCCTTTTAACCAAAGAAATAAAAAATTAGATGTAAATTAACCTCCTAATTACACTAGGTAAAAATTGTGGTTCTTTCTCCTTCCTAATTAAGACTAGGTGGAAGTAGTAGGGTCAATTCATCCTCCTAGTTAAACTATGTGAAATTTATTATTCATTGACCCATTAAGAAAGGAAATGTGATGAAAAAGAACAATTATTGTTCTTTTCCTTTCTAATTAAGATTAGATAAAAAATTGTAGGGTCCAATTATCCACCTAATTAAAATAGGTGTAATTTGTTGTTCATTTGAAATCCCTCATTAGGCTAGATGAGAGATTGGTGTTCATTTCAAACCCCTAATCAGGATAAATAAGAAATTATTCAATTAAAACACCTAATTAGGCTAAATGAAAAATTGTTGTTCATTTTGGAACCCTATTAATCTATTACTTCAAAAGAAATAATAAATTAAAAATTGTAGTCTATGAAATGCTAAAACAAGAGACCCTGCATTGACCACAAATTAGACTCCAAATTCCTACATACACAACAAATTAATATAGAAAACGTACATACAAAACACAAAAAATATGCAAAATCATTAGTACGAAGGTTCACGTTGGGCTCACCAAATGTGGATGAGGAAAAAATAAGGAGTTAGTATAAAAACATCATTAATCCAACAATGAAAGCCATTAAAACCATGTTAGTAAAATCCTAGTCACAACCAATAAGACTATCAAAATGAACTACAAAATAAATAAAGAATTTCAAACCAAATTCATGCATTCCTTTGATGGTGCCTCATTTCTTTGTCTTTCTCCTTATAGTGCCCACCCATAGTTTACTTTTTAGTTTTATATTGCCAAACTCTTTTAGGTCACTTTTATGCATATGTTGATGATTTTAGTTATTATGTGGTTTTGGATTTATGACATTATATGGTGATTTGATGATTGGATAATTATGGATATTATATATTTACTATTAGATAATGTTAGTTACTTTGATGATGTTTATGGTTATGATTTTACTTACCCCATACTTACATGTGTATGGTTACCATGTATTCTTTTACTTCCTAGTTGACGTGTTTGATATGGTTGAGGGATAGAGTCATAGTTACCTTCTTGCAGGATCCAAATGATGTCCTGATCCCTACCATTGCTTGTTATATATATGTATGTACATGTTTTTCTTTTATGTAGGTTTGGAGGTACCAAACATAAACTTCCTTGAATTGTCAGGATGAGCGTGCCCTATCAAAAGTCTCAATGGTAAGAGAGGGGAGATAATGTTTAGGTCCAAATCCCAACCTAAGCCATTCTATTGTCATGAAATAGTGGACAAGTTTATGATATTTTACCCTTCTCCAATTCATCCAAGAGACACGAGTTCATAGTCTTTCTCTTGAGCATGGTTATGGTTTTATTAATTCAGTTGATTTCTGGTTGGTTGATATGTTTGTTATAATTAAATAATTTATTTAGATTAATTATGTGATTTAAATAAATTAGATCTTTCTATATATAGTTATTTTAAATGTGGAAGCATTTAATTAATAGAAATTAATTAAATACATTTATTAAATTTAAAGATTTAATTAAAATCCTATTTGTGGAAATAAAAGTATTTAATTCATGAAGATTAATTAAATACATTCTTTTTAAGATTTATTTAATTATCAAACTCAATTTTTCAAATAAAAGATAATTATTAATTGAAAATAAATTATCATGTGGAAAATAATGTTAGACTAAATAATATTAATTTAATTTAATTTAAATGCAATTTGGTTGCACAAATAAATTAGATTAAATAAATAAAAGAATTATTAATTGAGAGTTAAGAAAGTTGACAAAATCAAGAAAGGCAAAAACACTCGAGTTACAAATTGAAATTGAAGGAATTATGGAGTTAATGAAAACAAGGCTGTTGAGTTAAGTTGAGTTCAAAAATTTGCATGGTTGAGTTCAATTCCTATATTGGAAAGGCTTGGCCATTATTCTCAACACACATGTTTGAAGATTTGGGTAAAGGAATCAAATTGGAGAATTTTTCTGTGAAAACTTAGATTTTTCTATGTTGCTGGTCTTCATCATATTTCATCAATTGGTGGTCTGAGGTAGGATTTAGAAACCCTTGTAGTGTGAATTCTGACATTTCTAAAAGATTGTCTTCTTCGTGCCTGTTAGATCTAGTTATTATGGTTGTTTTGAGATTTCCTTTCATGTTGAGTTTTCTGGAATTAATTGTAGAAAATTTGGTGTTTGTATGAATTCCATAATTAAACTTTGTTTTAAATTTAATTAGGGTTTGAATTGATAGAATTGTTAAAATTCATAATATTGTTCATATGTGAATCCCTCTTTGTTAAAAATCTATGAAAGAAATTGTGTCTAGTAAACCCTAGGTTGAAAACCTACATAATATTATTTTTAGAAAATTTGATCTCGCAAGGGTTTGAAGGAATTATTAAACAAAACTCTAGAAATTGAAATTGATAGTTGATTGTGAAAACCTAGATTGGATCAATTGGGAAGTCAGTTTCTCAATTTGTTTAAAATAAATAAATGTATATATGTCCTTGTTATTGATCAAACAAATATATAACCTTTGATATTCTTGAATTATTTATCTTAAAAAATAAGTATATATCTTTGTAAAAAAATATATAATATGTTTCTGTATTTAAAAAAATTAAAATTAAAATGAGTATGTGGGGCGGGGGGGTGGGGGGACCCAATCCCCACCCCATGGGCTCTTGTACCACCCTCAGTAGCAACAACTTATGTATGACATAGCTGACTATCAGATGATAGAGCTCTGTTCGTGTTAGAGAAATGGGGAGAGGGTAAAATCCGTCCCCTATACATTTGGTTATTTTAAAAATATTTTAACTTATTTATTATTTATAAATTATAATTAAGTTTATATATATATATATATATATATATATATATATATATATATATATATATATATATATATATATATATATATATATATATATATATATATATATATATATATATATATATATATATGTTACTGGTATTATTATTTATTAAATTAAAATATTAATGAATAATAAAGTTGTTATTAAAGAAAATATAGGAAATGTCAATTACTTTATAAATTTGATTAAATATTAGTAAATGATAATAGTATTTTTATTAAATAATCATATCAATTATTATTTCTATTTATTTTTTATTTTAAATAGAATTGGGCTATTTTAGTGATTATATTAATTAGACTTATGAGGAAATTATATTGTCTTTAGTAATTTTAATCCTAGAATCAATTTATTTTAATAATGTAATAAATTGATTTATTAGGTGATTAGAATTTAATTTAATAATTGTAATTATAGTTTGTTATTGATTATTTAATAGATTAATTTTTGTAATGGAACTTTACAAATTAGTTTATTTATTAAATTCTATTGCATGTTTTATTTTATTCCTTCTACATTTGGGTCAGAAGGGAATATTTTACGTCAGCCTATTAGGATTGTTACTAGAGGCAGGGTTAGGGTTGTGTTTTATTTTGTTTGACTTGCATACTTCTATGGCAGTTGATCTTTTTGTAACCCAACCTTATGGAAATTGATTTTTATGATGAAAATTATTATTGTGTGTTCCTGTTATTCTTTGGAATCAAATTTGGATATTATGATGACCTTGAGTTATGGTTTTGAGATTTTGAGCCTAGGGTAGATTATCTAGGTGTTAAAGGGGAAGTGACTTGTTTTGGAGGTGTTGGAGCCCAGAAGTGGCTACGTGGGTATCGTTAGTAGGTTACTTAATTAAGTGATAATATAAATTAAATGGGATTAAGATGAATTAATAAGATAATGGTTTCCTCGCCCATGCCTTGAGTTCTAGTATAGGCTAAGGATGGGAGCGGGAGAAGATGCTTTCCCATCTAGTAGTGACGTTGAGTTTGGAATGATCAATTTTTCTTATCTACATGAGAGGATTTTAGGTTCCACATATGATCACACCTGGAAGTAAGAGTCCAATGAGATCATTAGAAGGGGTTGACATATGTGATGACACTTTCCTGATGTCATCTTAGGTTTCCTACATGTGTTGGATGCCTCTGGATTAGTATGCATACCTTTGATTTTGAGATGTACCCTTGAGATAGGAGCTTCTAGGATCCTTTCTTAGTTTTACTTGATTGGTTTGGTATTGTTATCCAAGTGGGATATGATGTTATCTCCTTAACATGGTGGGAGTGGAGCCATAGGTTTCCATGAGGTCGGAGGTAGTGATTCTTTTACCATTTGAGACTCTGACATTCTTGTACTAGTGCTGGATGATCCTTGTTACATTTTCTTCATATCCTATCTTCTTGGAGACTTATTCTTGTTCTTGTACTTTATTTATTTGTACTTTTTATTTAATTATAATTACATACCCTATGACTTGTGTAGTCGATGTTGGAGATTATGTATACTTCATTATTTCGATGTATTTATGATGTAATATGTAGGTGATTTAGATTATTATTATAATTAATAGTTGTAATTGTATTTATGTAGTTTCCACATCAAGGAACCCTTGAGATGTGTAATCTAAAATTGAGATTATGTTTATGTGTACTTATGGACTTTATGTTTTACTTCTACTTATTTATTCATTATTGTTTGTAAACTCTTAAGAAAAATAATATTCTACACACTTAGTAACATGTTTTAGGTTTAATATCTCTTGGGTTCCTTGGTGGGGCATTACACTCCTCTAATATGATGTTTTTTTCTCTTTGTACATAACAATTGCACAAATAATAGAAAAAAAGAAACAATTAATTTTGATAGCATTACGATGAATACTAGAAATTTTTTTGCCCAATTTTTTGATCGGGCATCCCACCACCATCCTTCTATCTACTAGGGTAAATTTTTAACATGATTTTTTAATTTTTATTTGAAATAATGCTTAGAATTGCATTATCTCAAAGAGGGAAAAAATGTAAACACCTAAAAATGGTCATCGCCTCTAACTCCCCTTTTTAGTCATCTTTTATGTCATTGGTTGATTTTGGCCATGACTAATTTTGAGTCATTTTAAGTCATTTTGAATTATTCTGAATCATGTTGATTTATCTTTATCCTGTCATTTATTTCGGTCATCCTGTCGCACTTTTCATTTTGGTGTGTTTAATTAAATAATTTGGATAATTATTTAATTAATGTCCTAATGTTTTTTTTTGAGTAAAAGGTCATAGACCTAAAATTTCCATTAATTTTGAAAAATTGTATACAAGTAGATAATTTGTAGAAAACCATACTTTGTGTATGTGGTTGAATGTGGACCTCTAATCCAACTACACACACAACATAGTCATTACACACATGACCGAATTACGAAAGAGAGTATTGATTACTCAATCTAAAATTGTAATACCCACCCGTAGGATGCTTTTTTAGTTTGCCTTATGTTTCAGATGTTTGATCGAATTGTTTTAGGTCACTTTCCATGTGATCGATTATTGTTTCATTAATGATGATTATGGATTATTATCATATGTTTATCAAGTGTATGCATAGATTAGATGATGATGCTTCATGATGTTAGATTACATGTTTTATATTGATTACGACGTACTTACCCCATACTTGCATGTGTATGGTGATTATGTGTCTGTATCTGTTTGACGTGCTTGTGTGGTAGAGGACGGAGGCGTAGTTACTCGCATAGTCGAGATCCACACGTCCGACCGTACCCTATCATTGTCTGTTATATATTGTATGTACATGCTTTGTCTTCTGATGACAGGTTCCCAGGTACAGGGTATCGTCTTCCCTGAATTGGTAGGAGTGAGCGTGCCCACAAACATTCATCTCAATGGTAAAGAGGGGAGATAATTCACAGACCCAAACCCTAACCCTAGCCAATTGTCCTAGAATTGGACAAATACCAGTATGACTACCTTACCTGAATTCACCCGGTTGGTATGAATTCGTGGATCCCATTCTTGATTCTGTGCATGCGTTTTCAATTTGCTTGGTTTATTGTGCTTGAATTTGATTGTGCTTGATTCAATGGATTTATGATTATTCAGGTGATTTTATGTGTTTATTTATGTTAGGACTATAGTTGAAATTAATGATTTAATTATTTTCCTATGTGCAATTTAGAATATTGTCCAAAGTCAATTATTTGATTAAATGGAATTAATTGATTATTTAATTGAAGTTGGATTTAATTATGTTTGAATGTATAATTAAATAATTGAATATTTTAATGCATGCTTTAGGATGTATTAAATATTTAATTTAATTAATCTAGGTTTTAATTATTAACATGTGCTCAAATAGAATATATTTAGAATTATGTTTGTTTATATTATTAAGTAATTAAATAATTAATTGCATGAATTTGTGATGCATTGATTATTTAATTTATTTAATAATTGAATTTAAATTAAAACATGTGCAAAATTGAAAAAAGGATTTGTGTTCAAAAAGATAACAACTAGTTTTAGAAAGTCAAGTTGAGTTGTGCATATAAATGATATTTTTAAATTAATTAATTGTAATTTCTTTCAATTTTGGAGTTTGAGTTGAATTAGGAGTTGTCTTTTGAGTCACTTTCTGATTGGAGTTGAACTCTGAGTTATCTGTTGAGTTGTCTTCTGTGATTGCTTGGATGTTGGAATTGAATTCCTATTAGGGGAATTTTGCTTTCATTTTTGGGGAGACAGGTTTTGGAGAGGAATTTTGGAGAAGGCTTGTGTTTTTGGCATTTTTGGAGGAATTGTGGATTGTTGTGGCTGTTGGATGATTTGAATTTCTCTGTGCATTTGGATTGGGCACCTGGTTGCAAATTAGTTTTCAATCTGCAGGTTGTTTTTGAATTTGGAGAGAATTTGGTTCTCATATCTACAGGGGTTTCTATTTTAAATCCGTTTCTAGCATTGGATCTAAGGTAGGCATTGTATTTTGTCTATTATCTCTATTTTCATATCTATTTGTCTTTCTGTACTTTTATAGTTTTCTATTTGGTAGATTTGTGTATTTGATAGATCTGGGTATTTAGAAAACCCTTATGTAGTTAATTTTTATATTTTATTATTACTTGGCATTGTAGTGTTACTCTGGCAAAATTTCATTGAATAATTGTTTATGGTTCTCCTACAAACTAAAATATTAAATCTGTTCTATAGTATGACTATAGGGAATGATGAAATAAATTCCTATTGAAAGAAAAACCAATTTTAGTGGAATTTACATAATCTAGTTAAATTATGTGCTTGCTGGAAAGGGTACAGTCAATATAAATTACACCAGTCAAAACAAATTAGAATATTATAGTCATGAAAAGAGACAAATGAGTTTTGTAAAGTGCATTGGAAAAATCCTATTTAGTTTTGAAAAAAATATTCTCTGTCAAAAGAATATCAACAGAATAAGTCAAGTTAGAAGAAATATATGAATTGTTTTTGTTCCTAAATTTAGTATTGTTTTTATTTGTAAAAATACATTTATTTTATATTATTAAGGGACTGTTTGTTTTATTATTTGTTAAATATATATATATATATATATATATATATATATATATATATATATATATATATATATATATATATATATATATATATATATATATATATATATATATATATATATATATATATATATATATATGTTAAAAGAGTTTTATTTTAAAAATAAAAAAATAAAAAAAAATAGCAAAAGTGCTATTGGGGCACAGGTCCCACCTGTACCCACGGCAGAACCTACCGCCGGCGGTACCACCAGTGGTACCATTCGGTAGGACAGGCCTGTCGTGGTACCACTAAGGGTACCGTGCGCAGGTCTATGTGGGCCGTGCACGTGCAGACAGGAGGGTAAGGGGGTGCGGGGCCCGCAGGGTACCCCCCAATGTGAATTTATTTTAATATTTACTTTTTTAAAATTGTCATATGTTAATTTTGTTAATTAATATTCATTAATATAATTTTATTAAATTATCAGCATTTATTAATATACATTTATAATTTATATTAAACTTTATTTGTTTTGTTAATTTAAAATTACATTAGATTATTTTATGTTTAATAATTTTATTTTATGTTAATTTTATTTTGTTTAATGTTAATTTATAAAATGATTAATATATTTCATAATAAATTATTTTATGACAATATAATTTATTTTTGTGCTAATTTATTTTTGTAAGTTTTTTTAGTTTATGTTGTATTATCTTATTATAATTAATAAGATTTAAATATTTAGAATAAAGTTAAACTAGATTATTTTGTTCTGTTAGTAAATTAGTGAGACGTTCTTTGGCTATATAGATAATTAGTTGTTAAATGACTATGTTTATACTAAGATTGGGCAATTTTTCTATTGAATTCTTGGAACGTCATTAGAGAATATTATTTTTTATTAGTGACTTTAACATGCTGGTTATGTCATGACTCTTTTATCAATATTTTGCGATCTATGTTCTATGTGGTTTATGCTCATAATGATACTTTAATGTTTATGGATTGGTATTAGTTATTTATAGCATGAATGTTGTCCTGTTAGTGCAAGTTTCATCTTCATGTTCGTTGTGTGATATTGGGCAATAGATAGCCTAGGGGGATACAGAGGCTGGGAATGTTTGTCAATTGTACTTGTTTTCAGTATCATGTTTATGTGAGTGTTTATTCTGAATGTTATCTATGAATCAGTCTTGTGGGCTCTTATTGGTTAATATCTATTTTCTGGTATCTGTGTAATCATTTGAGTTTCTATGTGGGAAACTGCATCTAGGATTACTTGGTTGTATATCTGTTGGGTACTTATGTGATTATGAGCCTAGGGGAGATTGATTAAGTGCATCTTAGGGGAGTGGCTTGCAATAGGGGCCGGGACCCGAAGTGGTCAACACCTGGGTAACCTATTGTAGGTTATGTAATTAAGTGATAACATAGTAATTAAAACTTTATAGATCATTTAAGAATATAAGTTAGAGTATGATTATGATTGGAATTCCTCATATCTGAGAGAGTTTATTCTAATCCCACATGGATCGTATTGAGGGTCCAGGGCCCAGAGTGGTCAGTTCCAGGGTAACTCAATGCTTGAGGGTTCGGGGTCTAGAGTGACCAGTCCAGGGTAACTCAAGTAGTTAGACATGTGATGACACTCCCATAGCATGTAGCTTAAGTCATCTTCTGAGTTTTCTGTTATGCCTCTGGATTAGTGTGTATCACCTTTCACTTTATTATTGTGTACCTTGAGTAGAGAGCTTTTAGGATTCCTTGCTTAGTGGTTTTATCCTTGTTTGGTTTTGGTCATCCGATTGGGGTTTGTGGTTATCTCCTCAGCATGGTGGGAGTGGACCGTTTAGGTTCACGAGGTCAGGTGGTAGTGACTCTTTACCATTTGAGATTCGACGTCCTGGTGTCAGTGCTATGGATACTCTGCAATTGGATGCCTTCTTGGTTCTTCATTTTTCTTCATTATTGGTTTCTTATCATAGCTTCTTTATTGTAGTCCTATATTAGAGTATCACATGTGATACCTAATATGGACATTGTACTTTTATGTTAGTTTTATTATTACATACCTTGCGGCATGTGCAGTGGATGTCAGTGTATTAGTAATCATGGTTGTCCATGAGATTTGTAATATTGATGTAAGCTGTAATTGTATCATTTATTTTATGGAATCTTTTGTTATCATCTTTAGTTTTTTTATTTATTCTTAAGTAATTCTACGTCATGGGACCCTCGAGTTTTGTAATCTATGTTGAATGTTGTTCATGTGAGTAAATGGTATTTGCTTCCGCACTATTGTATATCTTGTATGTTAACTTTAGAAAAAAAAATGTTCACCAAACTTAGTAGCAAGTTATAGGTTAACTTCTCTTGGGTTCCCTGGCGGGGCGTTACAGAAATCCATGGTGAAGTGACTTGTTGCCTCCTATGTAGATGGGGTGTTTGATTACTCTCAGAACAAGAGCCAACAACCATAAGACCAATACTATAATGGAGGATTTGAAAACTATGAAAATAATCAAAGTACAATTACTCTAGAATGAAGTGAAATTAATCTAAGAGCTTAAAAATAAAGATGAAATGCAGATTTACTCTAAAGAACTTGAAATAAAGATGAGATTAAGCTATGAGGAAGTAAGAAAAATAATTATGATGAAAGTGCAATATTAAACTAGATGAGATTAATCTAAAATATGCAATGAAAGCTTGAAATAATCAAATTGAGACAAAAAAAAAAGCTATAGTTTAGTTACTCTCAAAATTGCTCTCTTTGAATGAAGAAATGAGGTTCAATAAATAGATAACCTTGGGGAGAGAATGAAGAGGTTCTTGATTTGAAACTCCTGACTCTTCATTCCCAATTGAGACAAAAAAGCATGAATTACTTAATTAAAAGAATAGAAATTGCCACACAGGGTGACCTTTCGAATATTGTGAATTGTCAATTCAAATAGGAGTGTCCATTCAAATAATCAAGTAATAATTAATTCTTTTTTATGTATATTAGCCAAATGGGGTGGGTTTAATTTAATTTAAAGCACTTAGGCCTTTAAAATTAAATTAATTTGTCATAGAGGTAATTTAGCTAATAAAAGTCGAAGACTTTAGGAATTAATTTTGATATTTGATTAATGCAATTTAGGGTTTTTGCAATTGACATCAAGTTGAATTAAGTCAGGTAGGAGAGAGAAAATTGCCTAGAAAAGTAGGACTTTGAAGATGTAAAATTGATGAAAATGCACCAAAATTGATTGAATTTGCTAGGTGCCAATTTTGGGGTATTACATTTGCCCCTCTTTGAATTGATGTGTGAACAGTGCATTGATTCAAAGAATAGTTTGAAGTGACAGATGATAAGAAATTTGAAAGTCTAGGTTAGGTTGCCAAGACACCGAATAGATAAAAGAATGGTTTTTTGAAGTCTAAGTTAGATTACGAAGACAACGGTCTTGAGAGAACCAGAATCAGGGTTAGATTGCCCTAATACCAATTGAGATTCAGATGCAGACTTAGGACTGTCTCCAAAATCAGGGTTAGATTGCCCCAATATGAAGCTTAGCCCTCCAAGACCTAGGTTAGATTGCCCAGATAATGGTCTAAAAGAGATTTCAAGAGCTATCTCCAGAACAAAGATTGACTCCCAAGAATTAGGGTTAGATTGCCCCAATACCTAAAAATATTTTGAGAAACATCTCCAGAACGAAGATTGATCCTCGAGGATCTGAGTTAGATTTCTCAGATACATTAAAAAATAGATGACCAGATAGCAAGATGTGAGGTGTGAAGATGTCCCTAGTGATGAGATGCCTCAAGCAGTGATGACTTTGATTTAGATTAGATTGATTCAAGAATTGATTCGACAAGATTCAAATGATGCAATCATCCTACCCCCTCAGGAGTGAAATCAAAAGATGACAGATCAGAAGGATGATTGACAACAAGAGGTTGCAAAGCAAAAGAAAATTCAAAGTGATCGGGGGGTCCTTCTCACCAAGTTTGACCATGGTTGACTAGAGTTGACTTTGATGAAAAGAGAAAAGATCTTGAGAACATGATTCAAAGATGAAGGTCTGGCAAGATGATGCCAGAAGGTTGACTACACAAGTGTCTGATCCCAAAGGGTCCTTAGAATTTAAAACATGATTTCGAGCTATCTAGAGATGTCAGATTTTGATTTCGATCCTAAAAAATTGTACAGTCATGATGAAGCCAGGCCAAAAGATGAGAACCTTTGATGAAGATATCCAGAAGAAAGCAATCAAGAGAGCACCAAGATATCATCTCAAATGAAAGCATAACATGAAAATGCAAGCCTAGAATGAACGGATGCAATTCCTAGGACTTGGTTGTTGGAATCATCATATTTATCATCAGAGAGTTCATTTAGGCACAGGATGATCACAAGATGCCATAAAATCCTCACTAATATTGCAATCATGAGAATATGAATATGACATAAGTCTTAGACTTGTCGGAATGAGATGTAAGCATTAAGGCACAAGAAGCCAAAATGACCTGAACACCTATTCCTTTTGATTTAGCAAGTTAACATAAGCATCAAAGCACAATTGCTAGAATGACCTGAATGTTGCTTGTGAACAAACACACCAGACACATGAGATTTCCTTCTTTTTCCAAAGACTGCTTGCAGTGACCCTTACGTTCACTTAGCAGGATGAGTGTTAGCGATTTTACTTGTAGCAGAAAGAAGTCACTCAAAATAGACAAGGAGAAGAACCAACCTCACCAAAGCATCCATATAAAAGGAGTTGAGGTACACATGGCCATCCAATATGAGATGAAATCTCTTACAGATGAACACCCCTCTTAGATAGATTCTTTGGATCATTGGAACTAAACCAGCAAACAAAAAGATAAGAAAAGATCATGCCCCTAGTCTTCACATTTCTCAGTCAAGAAAGATGTCTTAGATTCACTTGAGGGGAAATGATAAAGAAAACAAAAAAATAAGAAAAGGAAAAGATCAGCATGCTTCAAAGGAACACAAAGTCAATTTTAGTTTTAGTTTACATTTGTGTTCAAGAGGATTGAAGTCGAATCAGAAGTGTACAATGTTTGAAGTCTCAACAGGACAGTGACAACAGGCAGACATAGTGAGAACCAGTGGTGACTGTCATGAAAGATGAAGTCTCAAGAAGATATCGGATCACAAACCAAGTATCAGCAAGTGAACACAGTGAGAACCACTAGTGACCAATACAAGGAAGATTCTCGAAAGAGAGAATAAATCACGAGTGAAACATCAGCAGGCAGACGTAGTGAGAACCACTGGTGATTGATGTAAAGAAGAGATCTTGAAAGAGAGGGGTTTGAGTGAGAGCTAGGTATTAGTAGGTAGGCACAATGAGAGCCACTGGAGACTGATACACGAGAGATCCTCAAGGAGAGAAATCTCAAAAGTAGCTAGGCATCAGTAGGTGACGCAACAGGAATTGCTGGTGACTGATGCATGAACAAAGCTTCTGAAAGTGATAGGACAATGCCCCCTAGACTAGGAAGGTGCCCCCAAGTGTGAACTAGTTCCAATCCATAAAGAGTTGAGGAAAATCTTGAAGACAACTGAAAGCAAGAGCATGAGCTAGAAAACTAAAGCAGGAAACAAACTAAAATAGGAAACTAAAAGCCAAGTGATGTTGAGATGAGATGTAGCTTTAGGAAACAAGAGGTGCCTATTTACCAGGTTTTCACCATCTTGGCAGAGATTCTATTTTTTCTACCATGATGCCTGTTTACCAGGTTTTCATCAATGGCACATTTTTCTTCTTTTTTAATTTTTTTGTACTTTTCTCTTTTTTATATTTTTTTGTATTTTTAAATTTTTGTATCTTTTTTATTATTATCAAGGAACCTATTTACCAGGTTTTCACCAAGATAATATATACATCAAAGTGCCTGTATACCAAGTTTTCACTAAGATGATCATTTTTTTCAGGACATTTTGCAATTTTTAGGATTTTTGCCAATATATCATTTTTTGGATTTTTTCAGGACCGATAAGTATGTACATGAGCACACAAAGAATGCCTCAACTATAGAATTTCTTCAAGTGAAGAGTGTTGATAGGTTCTTTGAGTTGTTCTCCTTTAGTAGTAATATCTGAGAACATAGTATCTTGTAGTAGTAGTCAGCTGAGAAGTTGTAGAATCAGAACCAATAGTATCCAATTGTTGAGAGATCCATAGTCAAGGAAAGGTCACATAAGTGAGACCCATAGATATCCTCATGGATGCATCTTAACTCTCTATCAGACTTCCCATGCTCTAAATGCTTAGGGAGAGTATGTTCTAGATTTCTCTTAATCACATCATTAGAAATGAGGAGATGTTGATATGCACTGGGACAAGGCAAGATGGAGTGAAGAGGGTAAAGTATGAGAGGCAAGGGTGATGGAATGGAGGGAAGCATGAGAATTTTGGAAGCTTGAATAGCAACTTTGATTTTCCTTTTGGAATCCACATAGCTTTTGTTTTTTTTCTCTTTTTTCTTCTTTATGTTGAGGTGCTTTTGATGACAATGCCTGTAAGATGGATTTCGAGATCCATTTTTTATTTTATTTTCTAGCTTTTTGATTATCTTCTTCTTTTTTAGGACCTTTGTGGTCTTTTGAATGCCTCTATTTCTTTTCTTTCTTTATAGTCATATGTCTATTAGATGGGACATGGTGACCTTGAGATATAAGTCATTTCTCATTATTTTTGTTTTTATGTTGCACATCCAAGTTACTTCCAAAAGACTCAGGAATGGTGGATGAAAGAGGCTTATATGACTGGTTTAGGTGGAGAGGTGGAAATGGAAGTGGGCAAGCCACTTATCCCAGGGGAAAAGGGGGAAGAAAAGTCAATGGGATGGGCTTGAGTGCAAAGATATTAGAGTCATCCTCATCATTCATGAGTGAATCAAATAGATCAAGAAAGTCATCTTCCATAGAACTTTGTCGATTGTGAGTTGTCTTAGAAGAGTCAGATAAGTTTGGAGGAATATTATGTGAGGCTAATTGAGATGACCTATTATGAGAATTAGGTCCCCTTTCAGGTGGTAAGAGAGCATGAAGATTCCATGAGACTATAACAAGATGGGGTCTTACATACCCATGATTTGTTGGAGTAGTAGAAGTGTAACTTGGAGTAGATGACCTAGGAGCCATAGGAATGATCTCCATAAGAGGGTGGAAAGGATCATCATCAGTTTCTTGATCTAGAGGATTAGAACTTCCTCCTCTTTCAGAGTTGGTAGGACCAACATCTTTGTGTACAACATCAATTGGTATTTTTGTAATAGGATCTGATATGGAGTCTCATTCATATTCCTTTGAATTCATTTGTTGTGGCTACATTGTTTGATGTAATCAACTAGAGATATAGTAGGTGGTAGATCTTCTTTATTGCTATCATCTTCAATAGTAGGATCTTTCTCAGTAGTAGAAGTGGAGTAATCTAGAATAGGCATACCTTGAGGCATACCCAAGATAAGGGAGACATCAGCTATTTGCCCCCATTCAGTATGTGTGTCATTAGAGTCAATAGTAGTAGAAGTCTATTCAGTAAAGTGGATAAAATCCTCCTAGTGAGGACCAGGATCATGTTCTTGAGGCACTTGAGAAGGTAGATAGGACTCACCCTGGTAGTCTAAATTAGGATGTTGAATATTCAAGATCCTTTTACATGTCATAGGTTGGATATTTGTGTCTTCATTATCTAAATCCTTGTATGAGTGAAAGCTATAGCTAGGTTGATCAAGCTCATGGCCCTAATATCCAATACCAAATCTATCTTTAGAGGGCCTCTCATAGGAGTGCAAAGATGGAGGAAGAGTTGTTAGTGACAAGATGGACTCCATCTAATATTACCCCATGCCAATATCTTTGATCTGTAGGGTCTTTTCTATCTCTTTGAGTTCAGCATTATAAAATTCTATAAATTCCTTGTTGATCAAAGCAAGGCTATCACCAAATTCTAGGAGCATATTGCAAGAGTGAGCAAGGGAGCATTATGGCTCAAGGAATGATCACCTTCTTCAGAGAAGGGAAAGTGATGAGGTGAGGTTGAATGACCCACCATAGATTGAAACTGATCGAGATTGAGATCTTTGGGGATGTTTATCTCAGTGAGGGCTTTATCCATAGATAGTTTTGGTCTAGATGTCAAAGGCTCAGGACCTTTGAGAACAATCTCCATACAAGATCAAGTGACAGCATTCGCACAAGCTGGAGACAGTGTGGGGTTACAAGAGGGAGGCACAGGGCCCTGTAAGACAAATGGAGCTTTTGGTTTAGGAGCATCCTCACTCCTTAGAGCAATGATCATGTCACAATATTCAACATCAATAGGTTCAATCTCATTGGTGACAATGTCACTAGTATCATACGTATAGTTTGCCACATCGTTGGTACCTTTAGACTTGGATAATTCCCTTTTCCCACGAGGAGGAAAGGAGTCTTTAAATTTCCAATGATCTGAATTACTATTATGGTTCTGCACCAAAGTCCTATAAACCACATCAAGAGGTTCTCCCAAGGAAGTGGAGTGATGCTTGGGTTGAGAGATCCAAGGTTTGTTTCTATCAAATCTTGAAGGTGGTTGAGTTTCTGCCATAGCCTTCTGAGTGGCTTTAATCATTTGTATGCTAGAGCTGAGATTAAAGACATACTTTGAGGGTTTTGGCATCACATTATCAACAACCCCATCATTCATAACATCTATGTTTCTATTAACAATCTTATCCTTATCCCTGTTCGAGGGAGAAGGTCCTTGATTTTTGTCTTTGTTCAAATTCAATCCTCCCTTCTTGACCATAAATGCTTCTATCCTCATAGCTTGCCTAATCATATTATCAAAAGTGAGGGGATCTTGCAATCGTACTTGGCATCCAAAATCTGGGACAAGATTGTCTAAGAAGATATCAAGTTTTTTAGACTCAGGTAATTTACATGGATACTTTGTGCAAAATTATCTCCATCTCTGGAGAGATGTTAGGAAAGGTTCTCCTTGTCTCTATTTCAAATTGCAAAGGTCCCAGATGTTGACCAAATGTTGAATATTATGGGATTGATCATAATGCTTGTCATTTCAAGACTAACCATGACCTTGGTCATTCTAAGATTTCTCATGGATTTTGTTGAATTTACCTCCCCCTGGGAAGTGGAATGGATCTCCCATCTTGTTGGTAGTATTCTGAGAGATCATGAAAATAAGATCAAAAGAGTCAATAGGTTCGAAAGGATCAACAAGTTCAATTCTAGAAAGTGGTGCTTCAGAGTCTTGTTGGTCCTGAAATAGTGGGTTATAATATTCTTGAAATAATAAGTCAGACTGTATTTGAAACAATGTATTATAATACTCTTGGAACAAGGAGGAATGTGAGG